>CM044440.1:104255207-104283240 GCA_024363595.1 Xenopus borealis
GATGCTCTTATGGAAATGGTTAAATGGAAAACTATGGATACACTGAATTGCTCAATGTTCATTATCTCAGCATCATCAGCCAGCCAATAACTATAACACAGTTGGAAAAACTGAAGATTGATGACCTTGATTTAAAACCAAAGAAAATGCTTTTTTACCTTTATTCAAGCAAAATATATTTTTTTGAAAATAACCTTAACCTTAGGCAACTCTTCTACAACAAAAATAATGTTTTTTTTGGAACACATTTGGAATCATTCCTTGAATTCTGTTATGGGCCTCAAAAGCTTCTCCGATATACAAACAGATATAGCTGATCTATTTGAAAAAGCAGCATTCATGTTATCTGTAAGGATCATGTGGGTATCATCTGTTTGTTAAAATGACTTCCAAGCAAATTCCATTCTGCAGGTGCAAAAAAGCAAAACAGACAGCTTTGCATTATTTATTATCCATATGTGTTTTTTTTGCAGTTCTGAATATATAACTTATAGGAACTTGTTATTTTGCAGCCTTAGGCAACTGGACAAATAATAACACAAAACATAGCATGTATTTCATAAATAGAATTGTCCTTGTTACATGCCAAGCTGTTCCATTTTTCTTGGACAACTGTTAGAGGACAACCAGAACAGCAACATCCATAATCCTTCTATATAAACAGTATTGATGTGCAACTGAAAGTGTGATTCCCTGAATGTGGGTTGCTGCATTACTGCAGTTAGCCAACAAAAACAGTAAACCTTTTCAGACGCATTCCTATCCAACACATTAACCACGAAAGCTAGTTTTACAAGGGAAGAGCACAAGTTTATTAATTATTTATTCATACAGAATGTTTGCCCCACATGACAAATTTTATTCAAAATAGATTATTTCAATTTATAAAATGCCTACATTTTTCTGCTGTACTATACATGAAGGGACACAGAGTACAAAGCATAACAAAAAAAAAAGACAGAAGCATATTGCTTGTGGGCCTTGTTCACACTCTGGATGTAGCACTATATTAATTGCTATGGTTGAGCAAAGATGGAATCAAAGGTATCGAAACATCTGTGATTTAGGCGGGAAGGGTAGTCAATATCATTAGAATGAGTTTTTTTCCTGAAAGAGTTTCTAACCTAGGTAAGCAAAGTGAGACAGAAATAAGAAAGAGTGAATACAGAAGTAAATTTTTTGTTTTCCTCAACTTATTTACATTGAACTTCATCAAATAAGGCTATATTCTCTCTCACCTATTCAACCAGTAGCAACCTGCACTTCTCTGCCACTCCTGCTGAAGTGTAGCACTGACAAAATAAATTACCTTACACACTATACTGAACTGCTTAAAACCAAGTCAGAAGTGATCAGGAAATTGCAACAGGTGAGACATAGGGGGCTCTGTGTAACGATGAAGAGGTTCTTACCTGTACAGTAAAGAACATGATAATTAGAATTACACCATGCATATTAATAGCTCAGAAGTTCAGCTGTCAGAATTTTAGAGATTTTTGAAACCATGACTAAACTCACATTTTCTAAAACCACAAATGTCATGGGATTTATTAAAAGTTCAGAATATAAAAAGTATTTATAAAAAAAGCTCTGAATGATGCACTTAAATTACTAATACCTTTAAAACCTCTAAAAATGTGAGTTTTTGGACAATTCCAAAAAAGAAAAAAAATTAGAAACCCTCTAAAAGTCAGAATTGATTAAAAGTGATCTAATTATAGCACAGCTCCCACTTCTATAGTTCTATAGGACTTCAACAACTTTTACATTTTGAAATTTTTTACATTTGAGGCTTTTTGTGGTTTTTACACTTAGGGGCACATTTACTACGGGTAGAAGTGAATATTTGAATAAAATTTGAATAAAAATTTTTTTTTATTTCAAAGTAAATTTGGGCTACTTCGACTATCGAATAGACCAACATTCGATTTCAATAGAAAAAATTGTACTGGCTCTTTAAAATCCTTTGAATTCGACACTTCACCACCTTAAAGCTGCCAAATTGCCATTGTAGCCGATGGGGACCTCCTAGAACCTGTCCTGAAATTGGAATTCAAAGGTTAACTTTTAGTATGTTATATAATGACCAGTTCTAAGCAACCTTTCAATTGGTCTTCATTATTTATTTTTTATAGTTTATGAATTATTTGTCTCAAAACACAAATCCTCTCTAAAGCTGCACATTTAATGTTATTTCTACTTTTTTATTATTCAACTTTATTTCCTGACCCTATCCTATTAATATTCCATATTCTCATTCAAATCAATGCATGGTTGCTAGGGTAAATTGGACCCTAGCAATCAGATTGATGACACTGCAAACTGGAAATCTGCTAAATAAAAAGCTAAAAAACTGAAAAACCACTAATAATAAAAAATGAAAACCAATTACAAATTGTCTCAGCATACCACCCTCTACATCATATTAGAAGTCAACTGAAAGGTTAACAACCCCTTTAAAAAAAATTCGATGGTCGAATTTCAAAGTGAAAAAACTATTAGTAAATCTGCCCCTTAATAAATCTATAATTTTTACCAGTTTTAAGAAATACAGAAAATGGAGACTAGTGGGAAAAAATTAATTTTATTGCTAGTAAATGGGACCCTTGGTGTTTTAACATACTTTTGAAATAGACAAGAAAATAGTTGCATAGACCTTGTATAACCTTATGGACAAATTAGACAGTTAACCTAGCCCACACAAGCAAAGGGTCATGTTGGGGATGATTAAAGGTTTGTGGTACACAAGATGTTTTTATTTCCTACCTCCTATTTCAGAGAACTGCAGTTATGGAAATACCTTTATTTGCCTATAACTACTTCCTTTTACAAGCACAACCTATGGTGAATGTTGGTGATGTCAGGTGTGGTGTAGTGGAAAGTCTTGCTTTCTTGTTCCCAACAATCCTTCCTTGGCAACATCAAAATATGGCATAGGCATTCCCTTAAGAAGATAGCATTATTAAAAAATACATGGTCTGTGTGACTTTAACCTAAGTGTAATATAACCATCCTGTCATGCTCCAGGCCAGCACACAAGTGATTCCTAACTTTTTCTCCCTTTCTTATAGAAAGTCAGCTATAAATATTTGCTTCTGACCCAAGTAGATTTGTCTCACAGAAAAAGATTAAAGGAATTGTTCAGTATAAAAATAAAAAACTTTGTAAACAGATAGGCAGTGTAAAATAAAACATGTTTCTAATATAGTTAGTTAGCCAAAAATGTAATGTATAAAGACTGGAGTTAGTGGATGTCTAACATAATAGCCAGAATCCAACTTCCTGCTTTTCAGCTCTCTTGTTTTCCATTGACTGGTTACCCTGGTGACCAGGCAGTAACCAATCAGTGACTTCAGGGAGGGCCACATGGGTCATAACTGTTGCTTTTAAATCTGAGCTGAATGCTGAGGATCAATTGCAAACTCACTGAACAGTTATGTCCCATGTGGCCCCCCTTCAAGTCGCTGACTAACTCAAAGTTAAAGAGCTGAAAAGCAGGAAGTTGGATTCTGGATATTATGTTAGACATCCAGTCACTCAGCCTTTATACATTACATTTTTGGCTAACTAACTATAATAGAAACATTTTTTTTTATTTTGCACAGCCTATCTATTTATACAGTTTTTATTTTTACACTGAACTGTTGCTTTAATGGCAAAGCACAACATTTTAAAGAAATGTATACTCAATAAGTAGCACGTGTTTGAGGCTCTCAGCTTAAAGAAAAATAAGACTACAAGCATCTCCAGACAGCAATGATCCATTGTAACAAAGCTGAATGCCGTTATATGTAGAATAAAGTAAAAGAAAAATAAGAATTTGCCAAGGTCTGCAAATAGTAGAACATTGTAAGTATTAATGACTGAAAATCTCAATATAAGCAAAACTCAGGGACGTAGGAACACATACATACTTCTGTACAAAGATTTAAACTATATCATATATATATATATATATATATATATACTCTGATAATGTAACATAAGAGATTTATTAGAATATAGAAATGTTGTTTATATTTATAAGTAAATGAGTTGGAAAAGAAAGGGTTATTCGGTTAAGAAAATGGGAATTCACCAAATGTAAGAAGAAATTAATTGTAATTAGCAAACACACTTGGCTATGATTCAAAAAACATCCATGCAAATGTCCTGAGGAGTCAGAATTCAGAGCTATAATAAGCAAACATACTGTAGGTTGAGTCAGAACTTAATGTGATGTAAGTACAGGTGGTAATTTCATATATTTACAAATGGACCAAAGTTACTAGAAATACTAATTATATAGATAGATCTACGGTGTGTGAAATGTGTGATGAGTATTTGGTTGGTGTCTAACATTTGAAAATCAGAATGTCTTAAGCAATGCCTCAAATTCACATTTGTCAAACCCAGTAATGCCCATCATTAACACTGCCTGGTTTTGGTTAAGTCCTATCTCTTTTCATAACTAGGAACTTTCCCACCTCACTAAGGACAAGTGGGTGCATGGTTCATATGTATCGAGTAATGAGTATGCATGCATTTTTTTCCAGTGGATTCTTATATTGCCTTATGCTCACATCAAGGAATTATACAAGAATATGACGACTCATTTACCATGTATAGGACCATGTATGTGTAAACTGCAAAAAATGAAACATCATTGCCTTATTCTCTGCACGCTATGGGGGTTATTTACTAAAACTTGAAGTTTTCTCATTATTTTAGTAAAACATATTCACCAAAACTCCCATCCACATTTTTACCTTATTTATCAATAAAATAACAAATTCGGTGAAGGAAAAGACTCAATAAAATCATGAAAATGCAAATCATACATATTTTTCAGATTTGACACACAAATATAGTCATTTTTTTGGATTATCAACTGAAAAGCACAAATTGGTCCAGATGCTACTGTTAAAATATAATTATGTTTAACACAATAAAGTATTCTTCAACAAAAACACTAAGGGGCAGATTTATGAATATGTACGTAAGTTCAAATTTTAATAAATAAAAACACACCCACGGAATATTCATTCCTATGGGATTTTTGAAAGTGTATTTATCAAATGGTGAGTTCTAATGCTCACCTATTGATAAATATAATACTACAGCATAATGTCGGCACTCTCGAAAAAAAGTGTTCATATGCCCTGGTGCAGAAACAACAACTTTGTCCACAACAATGCCAAAGGAATCTGCACTCACAGGTCTTTAAATAAATAAAACATTTTATTATGGAATTGAGACTACTGTTTCTGCCTACCCTAAGGACTTTTTCACTTTGAGAATTTACATCACTAAGCAAAGTGTAGCGTTAACATCTGCTCTGGAGTTTTGCTAAATATTTCAGAGCAAAATACACTTTGTAATTTCAATTTTTTTACTGTGAATATTTGCAAAAGCCATTTGATTGCAAACTTTGTGAAGAAGTCATTGGCATCTGTAATCAATCAAAAAGGTTGCAAACATGGTCGCTAACATTCGCAATGGTCTTTGTAAAATGTTTTGCCCTAACGAAACATATTACATTCCCCCATAAGTGTATAAGTGCATCATTTATTGTAACTCTTTTGGTAGCATTATGCAGGGTGATTGTCAGTGCTCTGGTAATCTATTAATTTACTGTCTGTTTACCTCACAAAGACCAATCATTGAGTAACTTAAATTAAAAAAAAAAAACCTCATAGATCATACTCAAAAAATAGACATAAAAGTATATTCAGCACAAGCCCTATTGATTGCACTGATGATGTAAGAACGTTCAGGCAACACTTAGGGGCAGATTTACTATTGGTCGAATTTTGAATTAAAAAAAATTCGAAATCCGACCAGGGAGGGAATAGTGGGGGGATAGTGGGGAATTAAAAAAATTTGAATTCAAATTTTTTTTGCGCAATTCCATCAATCGAACGATCGAATAGGGAAAATTTGATTGATTAATCGAATATTCAAATCGAATTCGAATCGAATATTCGAACGATTTTTAAGCAAATTTCGGTAGGTTTAATCTGGCAAAGTAGGTGATTGAATTTAAATTTAAAGGGGAAGTATTTGACCATCGAATTTTCGAATATTGGAATAAAATTAAATTTGAATATTTGAATCATTCGAATTCGAATATTCGATGGTCGAATTTGGTCGAGTTTGCCTAATTTGCATATTCGAAATTCGAATTCGAATCTTTTTGAAAATTCGATCGAATATTCGAATCCCTCATGTGAATTTATGTGAATTTTGTAAATCTGCCCCTTAAGTGATAGTTATAACCTCCATGCACCAATCCCGAGGAATGCAGATATTATTTTGGTTGAATCCTGAAACTCTGTCCAACTAAAGATGGGAAGGCACATTTATTAAAGATCAATTTTTTGCATTCATTTTTAACTCTATTAAATTCGACTAAACTCGATTTCAGTTTTTCTCAGAAATAACTCTTATGTAAGGAAAGCTATTAACAGGCTATTAAGAAGAGTCAGCTGCCTAGGGTGCAATGATAGGGAGGAGCCGGGCAACCACCTCTAAGTTGCCTAGCCCTAATCCCATTCACCCTCAGTCTCCCACACACTCCCGCCTCACCTCCCTCTGTCTCCCTCTCTGCAAGCCCTCCCACCCTCCCTCCCCACATGTGTCTCCTTCCTCCCCACGTGTGTCCCCTTCCTTCCCACGTGTGTACCCTACCATCTTGCATCTCGCCTAGGGTGCCCGGTAGTCCAGGCCCAGTCCTGGCTACTAACATGTCAAAGTCTCATTGACGTATACATGAACTCAGCAGGTTTTAGTTAGTGAATAGTCGAAAAGAGTTTGGCAAATTCACAATTCGAATTTGAGAGTTTTGACCAAATTTTTTTTATAAATTTAATAAATCTGCCCCTAAAGCTTTTTTATATGTATTTTTTATACTTTCCTTAAATATGAAAATATGGTTCAGTAATCCATATCCAAGTTATGTTACAATGATAAATCAAAAGTAAAAGTGTATATAGACTTATGAGAAAAATATTTCAGAAAATTCAATTCCAGGACAAAGACAATTAACCACAAAACAGAAGCAGATCCAGTACATCTATCTTTTCATCTACAGTTACTAAACATAATTTGTGTTAGATTACTTTAATACACTCAAGATGCAGACATCTTTCTTTTTTATATAGCATTCTGATACTAAGCATTCAGACCAGCAGATGCTTCTTGGTACTGGGGGTTAGATGTACAAATAAAATAAGATTTTAGACTTTGCAGCTACTGTAAGTCATTTTCTTGTTTCACAGAATGTATTCATTCAAATTTACCAGTTGCATTTGCAAATAAATGAATATAAAATAGGGAAACAAAACAAAAAAAAAGAAATACATTTATTTGACTAGTAGGATCACAAATCACAAAACGTGATTGTCTATGAAACATTATTAGGCATTCTTAAAAAGCAATGTGCCATTTAGGTAAAAAATTAAGTCACGTGCTCCCCTCTTTGAGGAGGGAATATAAATGACCCCAAATACTCACATGCAAGCTTCTGACTGGGTCAGGGGTACACAGGGAAAAAACTCAGTGGGCCCTGCCGGCCCAAACCCTCTATTAGCACAACTCCCTGAACTCCCTTCAGGCTCCTGGTTGCCGACACAACCAGGAAAAAAAAGTAGGCACAGGGAGACTGGAAGTGGGTTATTTATTTGATGCAATCACAGAAAGTCATAGAACCAGAGGAGTAGATCATTTTTGGAGTAAACAGAGGCTTACTGATTTAGACTTTATACCTTTCAAAGGTTACATAGTTAATTTATATAGAAAAAAAGGCAGGCACTTGCAAAGACCAATCTTCCAGACAGGCTTGTCAAATCATCACGTAGTTTATTTCAGTGCACAAGGATACAGCCTTACGCGTTTCATATCACCCAGATACTTAATCATATTTAATTTAGTTTAAAAATAACATTGTATGGGAGGTTTAGCCCTTCAAAACAGCCCTAAATGCTTCATGATAACTATGCATACAGAGAAAGAAAAAAACAACATGTTTAGCAACATTTTCCTAACAGTAAGGAAAATGTGACTAATATTCAGGAAGATGTCATTAATGTACAGTATTAAAGAATTCAGATGTGTCAATTAGTTAAATTTTGTCAATTTAACCTTTTAACTTCATATAATATGGCTGTCAGAACTCAGTGACGCTAAGCAGCAACCCTGGAAACTAACACCCATCTCAATCCTTAAGCCTTGTTGCAACACACATGGACAACACCATTATAAGGTGATAATATAGGCTAGGAACGTAGAAGGGAGAGGAATGAAATTTTGGCTCCTGACAGTAAAAGACCATCAACCAGTAGGGTCATTAAAAAGAAAGTCACTACAAGACACACTATCAGTCACAAGATTTAAAAACTGATGCCAGCCACTAAAATCTCACCCTAGACAACCTTGGAACTTTTAAATAAAGCATGTTCTTTATTGGCGATAATTATTCGTGAAGTGTTTTCATTGATGTCAGTAAATAACAATTATTCTAACTAAATGGATAAACAATAAAGAGCTGTCATTGGAATAGCTTTGAAAATGTGTTTCCCAGCTGCAAACAGATTATTAAGGCCAAAAGACATCTGCTTCCAAAGAATTTCTATTTGCTTAAAAGTCTTTCAAACTTTATAGATTGTTACTTGCTCCATTCTAGCAAATGACAAAGTTTTCTTTCCTGGTGGAATTCATGAAATCCATCTGGAGAATATACTTAGAGCTGCCTGCTTTCAAAAGAATATGATTTCCTGAACTGGCACTGTCATTTTGGACTGTAATGCATCAAATCTGATTGTATTATTCATGTCACTAGGGGAATATGTACTGACATCTACTGCTTTAGAATTCTAGATGCTGATGAGTGATAACCCCAAAATAGTTCATAAAGAGAACAGCCAACCATTCTCTGATGCCATTCAAAGAAACCAAAAACCCAAATAATTTCACATTTATTTTCTTTTTCAAGGAGCAGTTTTGGTTACATTTTATTTCAGTGTCCGAAAATGATGTCAAGACACTGAAACTCAAAAGCATGCATATGGGAAAGGAAATGAATAATCCTACAGCTGGGGGACTTTAGTTAATGGCGACAATCAATCCTTCCATTTTGCCATTCTGAATCTAGTGCAGTTGCACTTAACTGCTGCAGAGGAACTCTGGAGCTACTGCCACCTATTGACCAGGGTTCTCTCAGCACTCAGTGTCAATATGCAGAGCACCATTGCCATCTAAAGAATGGGAATGTCACTATCATACTGAGCACTGGAAATTATGCTAACCAGCACTGTGATTGTGTTCTAAATTGCACTTACTCCCTGCACTTGCAGTCAGAAATGATCCTCAAGTATTGCTTTGTAAGGTAGCAAAATAAGGATTTCATGGTTTATGCAGCTGAGCCCTAAATATAGCTTTTATTTCCCTCACTATTCACATGCTCAAATTTTTTTCAATTCGAAATTCGACCAATAGTAAATCTGCCCCTTGATGTAGTCAAATTAACAGTTAAAAAATAGTTCTTTGCAATTAGTGGTTTGATTTTCACTATAGTTTCCTCCAGGAAAGTACAAGAACATTGGAGGCATGCTGATTTATCAGTAGAAAAAAAAATATAATTCTCACAGGCCTTCAGATATATAAAATTAGTTATGATTGCAATTGTAGGTCAATGAATAATGATGACTTTGATAGGTTGCAAAATAGAAAAATAGAGTTGCTAAACATTTAAAAAACAGATTTTTTCTAAAAACATATTTGTTGGAAAAAGGATGAATCAGACAAATACTAGTAAAGAGAGAATCAGTGTTGTCATAGTAATATTAATAGGGTTGTGTGACAAAGATGCAGCGCATGCATTAAAGTATGAACTTTATTAATAGCATGCCATAACCTATAATAAGATTTCACAGTTAGCAAGATTATAGATAAAGGACCTCATTTCCCATTAATCCCTGTCCCAGTAACTTTAATAGCAAGGTTGTTCATGCATCACAAAGGGAAGTATAATCTACAACCTTTGAAAGAAGAAAATTACAGTGCTTCAGTTAGTTTGGCCGACTTTACTTTAGAACTGTATATCCCAGATGAGTTGGCAGTGCCCAGTTCCTCCGATGGACTAGCTATAAAATTCTTCTGTCTTTTGGCAACATCTGGAGAACATGGTTTTGGCAGTATTTCTTTGTACAACAAAACGCTATAAGCATTTATCTATTATTTCCATTCAAAGTACTAAGACTATGAAACCCTTTCAGTAAGGAAGGATAACTTATCTAGACAACTTTAGAAGCTTCATGTTACCAACTGTTTGAGAAAATACTGAGGAGAATGAATAGAACTGCTTAATATGGGTTTTGTAAGCAAGCACTGTATTACAACATATCACCATTTTGAAATACATAACAAGAAAATACAAATAATAGAAAAAAAATCATAGGATTAAGAGAGTCACAGAGATGCAAAAGGAAGCCCAGGAAAGTGAGTCAGAAACAACAGGTGCATGACGGGGTTATGCATTGAGGAACTGTAGAGGTTAAGTATCATGAATTTTAGTTTGCAGTGTTAAGGTAGGGGGAGACTCAATGCTAGAAGTGACAGCAGGCTGCCCTACACACTTTATCATGCTCTCTGTCTGCATGTCATATAGAGTATGTGGCTCCTTTAATATTCTGTGGTACAACTAACACAAAATGATATAGGGAATATTTCTAATTTAGCTAACCCTTACTATGGTGCACTTAGCAGGATCTATAATTCCCTCCAATAATATGTGCTACACACTGTAGCTGGTAGCACTACAATCGAAAAGGGCTTCAGACACACTAGAAAATCTAATGTAAATTATAAAGCTACACTATTACAAGTCACTGAGGTGTTCCATCTATGGGTCATGGATCTTCATGGTGACATTTACAATTCATATATTTCACAATGGGCTTTTATAATTCACACAATGCCATGAGTCATGTGACACAAATGGGGCTGCCGCCAATTAATTGAGTAAAATACCAGCTAAAGTCAAGGGCTGTTATCACAAATATATTGGCAATGTAGTTGCCAGTATGTAGTTACATAGTTAAGTTGGGTTGAAAAAAGACCAAAGTCCATCAAGTTCAACCCTTCCAAATGAACCCAGATTACATACATACTGTACAAACACACCTACACCCACACTGACCCTCTATACACTCACATAAACTACACTTAAGAATATCTATACTAATTGTAGATTTTAGTATAACAATAGCCTGCAATATTATGCTTGTCCAAGAAATCATCCAAGCCACTCTTAAAGGACAAGGAAAGTGTAAAATAGAATAAGGCTAGAAATGCTGTATTTTGTATACTAAACAAACAAGACCAATTAATAATCAGAATATACAGACTCGGTCCTGTGTTGTCATGTAATCTACTGTGGATTTTATAGTTTTTATATTGTTTAATACAAACTTTCTCCAACTCTGCAGAACAAGTGACTGCAGCAAAATAATCCAGCAAATAAAATCCCAGTTTATCTGTTTAAATCTGGCTCCATGATCTTTGTCCCTGCAGCTGGAGTTGGAAACTGCAACAGGGGATGTAAAGACAAAAATAAAATCCAATACAAATCTCTACACAGTTGCCGACTGCTCTACAGGGTAACAAAACTGCTGGAGTTCTACATGGCTGGGAAGTAAGGTGGGGGCTCCCCCTGCTGTTCATAAGTATGATTGTTTCCCTGCCCAGCAGTAAGGGAACATCTGACAATTTCTATAAACAGCAGTAAATGAAGGGAGAATTTCATTCACGTTTCTTATAAAAATGGTACGCATTTTTTAATGAAATTATATTGGAGATAGATTTATATCTATATATATATTCATTAAAGAAAGTAATAATGGGATTTGTCTGCCTTTCCTTGTCCTTTAAAAGCATTAACAGGATCAGGCATCACAACATCATCCAGCAGTGCATTCCACAACCTCACTTCGCTTACTGTGAAAAACTACCTACGCTGAGGACAGTAAGGTTGTGTAAATCTGTTATTGACTGTTGTTCCACACACAATCCCTCCTTGCAGGTGGGCCTTTGTCTCTCCTTCCCCTCCTTCACCATCACATCACATTTCAGCTAGATTGTTTCTAGCTAGATGGGTTTCCAGATAACAGATCCCATACCTGGATGAATATATGGATGAAATATATCTTACATTATAGTGTGTAGTAAGTATGCTTTTTAACTTTTAAAAGTCAAATTGAGACAAGATTGCAACATGACCCTACATAAATGTCTCTATTGAACATGGAAACATATCTATTGTGGTGTTTAAGAAAAAGGGCATATTAAAAGAATAAGGCTCATGATGACCTAGTCAAAAAGAATGGTTACATGATATAAACAGATTTAGTTAGGTTTGTTCATGATGGATTACAGGGGAAATAGGGGGTCAATACACTAAAGACATCTACCCCTAAGACTTTTTATGCTATAGGTATATGTAACACAGACTTTGTTTGAAATGGGGCACTATTTCCCATGCCACCAAAGATTTTCTTATTTCTCAAGAATACTTTCAGCTTTTCTGTTTCAAAATAACAAATAACACAAACACTGTAGCTGTGCTCAAAGTAAGCCTATAAGGCATAACATGTAAATGAAGTCTGACTTAGACATGGGAATAGTATTCACATGCAGCAAAATGAGAATTCTTCTTAAAGCCTAGTTGTTCATGATTGTGAAAGAATGTGCAGAATTTAATATTTTGTAAAATGTCCCCAAGAATTGTCCAGAAAATCAAAAATACAATAAGTAAAAAAAAAGAACAATAAAAAGCTATTTTTCACCAGTTTAAAATGACACACCAAATTATTTTGTTTCCATGCAAATAATCCTACTGCCAAAAGAAAATGTGCTTTAATTCATTACATTGTTCCTTTACATGAATGCAATGCAAAGCAGGAGGTGGTTTATAAAATTGCTTTGAAATATATTTAAGAGGAAAAAGACATTTGCAAGTTCATAAAAAACATTCCATTCAACATTTCTGCATTCACGTTGGTTTACTGTAGATTATAATACAGTAAATGGTAGAAAATTATATAGCAAAACTTCAAGTAGTTTGCATAAAAATCATATTAGGATGCCTTGTTTAGAGAGCAGTAATCTGTCTGTCCAGAGGGGCAAGTTAAACTTCCAATGTGATATGTACAGAAAATGTTTTCATGTCCTAGTGTGTCTCAAAGTAGTGATGGCTTGTTGAATCCAGTAAGGTTTAGGTTGAGAGCAGGTGGGTTAAGGTCATATCATGACTGGTCATGGATCAGTTGGATATCAAGCACAGTCATCTATGTAACTATGTATCTATGTAACTAAGCAGGTATGAATATCCTGCTGTCCCCTACTGTGCGTTTTTGTTTGATGGCGAGACACACTGGTTTCCTTTGGGTTTAAAGTTTTTGTAAAAGTAATTCCAGGTCAAAGCAACATTTGTTTATCAGTTTCTGTTTAATCTGGATGACTCTTAAATGTAACAGGAACAAGCTTTCCTTAATTACCTTTAATCATTTAATCAAATGGCTTGCAACACAGAAAATGTAGATGCTGCTTTCATTAGCAATTAAATGTATTAATATTTTAAACACCAGTGACTCTTAATCTATGGTGGCTGGACAGCCTAGAAAGGTATATAGAAGTATGCATTTACTATAAATTATATGAGCTGTGAAGGGATGACTAGTTGAGTTAAAGGAACAGTAACGTTTGAAAGTAAAGAAAATATCATGTAGTGTTGCCCTGCACTGTTAAAACTGACCTGTTTGCTTCAGAAACACTACTATAGTTCATATAAACAAGCTGCTAAGTAGCAATGGTGGAAATTGAAAAACGTCTACATGGCACAGGATAAGTAATGGATAACAGATAACATTATGTTCTACAGAGCTTATCTGCTATCTGTTGTGTAACTTGAGCCTTTTCTCCTTTGAATGGCTACCCCCATGACTAAACAACAGCTTATATATATAAACAATAGTAGTGTTTCTGAAGCAAACACATCAGTTTTACCAGTGCAGGGCAACACTACTTTATATTTTTATTACTTAAAAACAATTTCATTTTTTGATGTTACTGGTCCTTTAAGGGTAATTTTTCCTCTTAGTCAGCTAATTAGGTGGCTAATTAGGTAGCAGTTGAGATTAGAGCTGCCACTGCCTTTTAAAATGGTTGTACCACAACATCTATGGGCTCATGATTGTGTGTAAGGAGGGCAGTGTGTGTGGGAGTGAGAAACTTAGTAAGGAGCAGGACACCTACCAGTGAAAGTTACTCCATGAATCCTTTTTACCCATGAGTCATTTTCAAATGTAAATTGAGTTGGGGAGCAACACAAGCATTAAACTTGTTCCTGGGAGGTACCAAAGAGGGCTGTGATTGGCTATTTTTAGCCCCTCTGTGAACTGGTAGCCTACAAAAGGCTCTGTTTAGCAGCATACTTGGTTTTTATGAAACCAAAATATGTTGTTGAGTGTCAAGACTCTAGAGGGTCTGGAAGTTAAAGCCAGAAAGCTGAGCAAATTCCTCAGTCTTCAATTGAATGGTGTACAGGTGTGACCAATGACAAGTATGTGTTACTGATTGTCTGCATGGGGGAACTGTCCAAAATTGT
The DNA here is from genome assembly GCA_024363595.1 of Xenopus borealis. NCBI lineage: Eukaryota > Metazoa > Chordata > Amphibia > Anura > Pipidae > Xenopus > Xenopus borealis. The sequence goes on from CM044440.1 coordinate 104,269,849, forward strand.
GAAGGTAGTGTCCAGAGGGCAGGATTTATTTTATCTGATTTGTTTTGTATGCTGAAATGTTCACCTCAATAAACTGCCTTAAACTGAAGAAAGTGTCTGTTGTGGATCCCGCAAATTTACAATATTGTGAAAAATTGAATAGAATTACATTTTGGTTCACTGTGCATTAAACAGTTTTCAGGGGGGTGGATCCCTTTAGCAAAGTTTCAATGAGACAGTATATTCTTTAAAGCATCACTTCCATTTTTTATGTGAATTATAAATCTGTTTTTTCAGCACCTGCACTTAAAACCATTTTCACAGCAACAATCCTATTTTATATGACCAGGTCTTGGATTTTTATCATCTAAAATCCATGAATATCACATACCCCTTGTTTATATTATTATCATGCATGCATTTGTATTCATAAAGTGCTACAGAGTCAAGGAAGCCATGATAAAGATTTCCAGCGTGGAGTGACCTGTATGTTCTTAGATAAGAGGAAGAGGTTTCTTGCAGTAGATTTCAAACAACTGATTGTAGAGGTGTGAGTTAGTTGTTTTTTTTTAAAGGAGGCATAGATTATGGCAATGTTGCATTATGTTAATAAGATCAGAAAAGTAGAGAGAGTCATAGATTACTCCCCAGACAAGTAGAGAAGGACCAGGTTTATTTAGAAAGATTAAATCCCTCAGAGATTAGGGAAAAACAGCAAATATATAGTATAGTGTCCTAAGAGTTCATAACACACATTTATATCAGCATAAAATAAAAACTCCCACCTTTTTATAAAAAATCCTTTTAGCGAAAAGTGCTGAACTATGCATTAGCTTTCTGGTGAATGAACAGAGAAATGAGATTTTGGTGCAATTATTACACACTTTAGATCATCAAGACATGATAGTATATTATACTCACAGACACAGAAAGAATCGTTTGTTCTCAAAGGCTAAACTGTTAGTTGTCAACTTGCAGTGCTCTTTTTCTTTGTGGACATTATTAAAGAGTGACATGTGCAGAAGTGTCTTTTATACCTAAATGAATAATAACATTTGCACTCTCAATATGTTTGCATTTAAAATCAATAAAGGTTTAAGGCTCTTGGAGCAAGCCATGTAGGCAAGACGCATCAGGGACTTTTATTGATTTAAAATGCAAACATATAGAGATTTTTTAGTGAGTGAAAACTTTGAGTTACCCTACTCCTACATGTCTAAAGTCCTTGCAGTAAACATGATATATATATCACTGCAATATTAATATATTTTGGATAATTAAAGGAAACATTATAAATAATTAAACAAGAGCAGTGCAAGTGATACATATACAGAAATTATTATTAGTTTTTGAATTAATGTATTCTTTTTTTGCCTATATTCAAACTGCAGTTGAAAATTATGTTTTTGGTAGGGACACTGACCACAGCAACCAAAAATAAAAATGGCTTGACTGGTAGGGATTATTAATAACGTTTTATCAAACCACAAAACCATTGGTTGCTATATAATGCACATAGTGGCAAGTGTGGGTTCGTAAAAAAATGAATTGCTGCCGGGACTGCAAATTTCCCTGTGAAAAACCTTTGCTCATTTCTTTGTTTTTGGGTCATCTTCTACTGTTATCTTGTTTTTTGGGTAATTAAGCAAAGCTACCAGTTAGGGTTTGAATGAAAACACTGCAAATATTTTAGTATATATGCTGTATATTTACTATCAATATCTGCAATTATCCATGGAATACTAATGTGTACATCATACTAATTTAAATTGAAATTCCCTTAAAAAAGAACATAACCCCCAAATAAGAAAAGCTGCTACTTACTTCCCTAGGTAGTCCCCTCTCCTTGTTTTCCCCCTGCATAGTTAGTTACCCCTAAGTGTTTGCTCGCTTATTGGTGCAAAGTAAGTGCAGCTGAGCCCATAGGCACCATCTTCTGGATTTCCATTTCTGTCTTCTTCAGGCCCTCTTCCTTCCCTTCCAATACAGCACTCCCTTACAGAAGATGACGATGATCCGAAAGATGGTGCCCATGCAATTACTCTGCATCGATATGTGAGCAAATTGTTCGGCGCAATATGAGGGGGTAACATGAATGGGTAACTTACTATGTGGCAGGGAAAAGGGACTGCAAGAATGTTGTTTCAGCAAAAAGGAAAGTCTTTCGTAGGTTGTCTAGTGAGAGGGATAAATGGGGGGGGGGGGTGAGTAAACATCCATAGTACTCTGTAATGCTGGTAAAGTAGTGGGTGTAAAGAGCTACTGTTAACTACATATTTTGAAAATGTAAAGGATTCTCAGCAACTGTCGAACAAAACTATTTCTTAGTTTCTCTGATTCCCTGTTTGCAAAATCCTGCATTTCTTTGGGAAAATTAATGAATTCTGTGGTATTCTATTTGGTCTGTCATATTTTCATATCCGTTACTTTCTCACAGGTTTCTGATAATGGGTTGCAGTTGTTGCTATGGAGATTTTATCCTGCTATGTCTATAAAGACATGAAACAAAGCCGTTCAACAAAGACAGTGGAAAAGGGACAAGGGAGATTTTTCCAGATGATATCTAAGAGTTCATAGCGGGGAGGCTTAATAATATCACTACGGTCATATTTACACAACTGGGCCGCAGGTGACTCTAGTTACAGTATGCTGATCAGATGAGAAGTTTCCAGTTCTTTGCAGCTCTGACCCTACATCTTTCAAATGAAAAGGGAAAGATTTTGGTTTGATCAAGATGTCAATCTTTTCCCGTGGTATCTTCACTGATAACCCAGCATTTATTTTCAGACCGTTAGGAACACCAAAGCAATATTTTAACAGGAAACCATTTTTGTACAAATCATTATGGAAGCATACAGTAGATGGCAGGGAACAATGCAACACATGGTGAAACTAAACCAACAGTATCCCCTAGGTACACTAACCAATACCTCATTTCAAGTCTGACCACAGGCCTGCTGTAAAGGGTCAATGCACCTGGAGGACTAAATGTATTTACTAAATAAAGCAAAGCTATGTACCACCAGGGTCTGGAGTATATGAAGCAATGGCTCATGAAATTATATTGTTTTGGCTATTATATTTCAGAATAAAATTATAATTTTCCCTTTGCAGAAGGATTCTGTTTTACAGAGCTGAATAGTGTATATATAGCTTTTTTAAACAAAATAAAGCAAAAAAAAAAAAAAAAGTATCTATCCCACAATTATACTTAATTTTATTTCAAAGGCATTGGCAGTATTTGCTTGATACAGTAGTTGTCCAGGTGTGCGGCTGCCTACCCTAGGAGGGCCCAGACTAAAGATTTGAGAAGACTGCCAATCTGTTACCTTTGAACAGTGGTCCCCAACCAGTGGTATGTGTGCAACCTGTTGTGTGTACTACCAAACAGAGTCTCATGTAGACTGCTAGTCCACATAGGGGCTACCTATGCCCTTATTTGCCCCTCAAAGGAACTTTTTTATGTTTGTGTTGCTCTCCAACCCTTTTTACAATTGAATATGACTCAGAGGTAAAAATTGTTGGGGACCTCTACCTTAGCCAGTCATGGAAACCAGTTTGAAGGTCAATTGAAGTGAGATCTAGAGGGAAATAAGTATTTTCCATCCTTTTCTTAGAAAATGACTTATTTAAGTACAGGATAAATTAGCATGATAATATAATACCTTATCACAAGCATTTTGGGGTATGTCTTTAATAGTGTAACATAGAAATTGATTTTGTTTAACTTCTAGGACCAGTGAATTCAAAAAGCATCATAGGACCATTTTGCAGCCTAATAAACAGCCAGGAGTATACTGTATCAGCTGTATAGGTTTATCTAAAATCAGCTGAACAGAAAGCAGAAGGAGGTAGAAACAATATCACTTTACATAAAATAAATGATTCATAAGCAAAGTAATACAATATCAAATGGCAATGTACATCTATGCAGCTAAAATCTTTACACCTAATAAATTCCACATTGCGCATTTTTGATATCTCGCCATCACTGCTAAAGTAGAATATTAACATATAACAGACATTATAAACAAATGTAATCATATGGGTATTTTATATCTGTTGCTGCATTTTGCTCATTAGTTATTCAATTCAGATCAAAGCAATCCAGTTTATTATTTTGTTTACTTAAAGACTGCATCTTATATAAATTTATATAGACTTCCTGAAAGGAAAGGTTTAGTAGTGAGTAAATTGTTACCAGATCTTTTTTCTTAGTTTTTACCACTTTACAAATGTGAAACTTGCTTTCCAGTATTCTGTTGTCCTTCATACTGCACATGATTCCACACATTAAGCAGCACTGTTATTCCCAGGGCTGATTTTTTTTTTCAGTTTCCTATACTACATGTAAATATTTTTTGCAGTCAGTCGGTTGATTGTAACATAGACTGTGCACATTCTCTCCATCCCTACTCTAGAACGTATGAGGGTTCATGAACTGCATAAAGTAATGGAACGACAAAAATAAAGTTACTTCCTAATCGTTGTAACCCTAACCCTGAGGATGCAAAGATTTGTGCCAGTCAGTAAACTGGAGCTGGCACAAATTTTCTGCAAGTTTCACTTGCATTATTAGGGAAACCACAATAACTGGACATATACAACTGCATGCACCTATATACATGCAAAGGGAGCTCCTGTCGTTACTACTTGGTCAAAACAGATTTTCAGTACAAGGCCCTCTTGCATTAGCACATACAGTGTCCTACACCTTGTATAACAAGTAGACACAAAAAACAGCAAAATAGAGCAGAGTATTGGTTAATGAGAAGCACAAAAGAGTTATGAATGCCATGGTACTGGGTGCAGTTCTGATCCTATTTTAGTGTGCATTGTTTTCTCTACTTGCCTATGTTTTAACTGACTTCCAGTTCTCTTTCTTTACTACCTCAGTACAAGGACTTTGAGAGAAAGAAGCAGGCTGGAATCCTACATCCTCACAAACCACACAGTTGTGCCATAGTTAGTGATGGGCAAATCTATCCTGTTTCGCTTCGCCGCAAATTTGTGAATTTCCACCGAAATTCGCGAATTGGCAAAAAATTTGCGAAACGAGTCGCGGCACGTTTTTGACGTGCGTCGCGTCAATTGCGACATGTCACTTGTTTTTTTTTTTTACGCCAGCGAATTTTCGGCAGGCGAACTTTGCTGGCATTTCGCAAATTTATTCACCGGCGTCAAATCACGGGAATTTGCCGCGAATTCGCGCCTGACGAATTTGCCCATCACTAGCCATAGTGCTTCTGTCTGTCTCAACCAGTCTTCCCGGCCATGAACTAGAACATTAATGAACATTTAGCCCTTGGTTTCATCCTGAAGTCAAGTTCTCCAGCTGTCATGGCTGTCTGAAACCTTATACTTTTTATTGGGGAATAAAAAAAGCAGACAACTGTGTATCCTTTACCACATTATTTTCAAATGCCAGCATCAAAGTGCACCTTGGAGTAGTGATGCTCAGAAAGTGACATGCCTGGGAGTTTGGCACTGCTCTGGCCTCTGTTCTAAACTTAATAATTTGAACCTTGTTGCTGGCTCTCTCTGTGTATCAACCCATGTTTGTTAACTTTGAATTTTTTTCCCTTGCCTCAAACTATACATTGATAACAACTACCTACCTTAACCTTTGGTGAGGTGTAAATTGGCAAACTATTACATTTAGTAAGTACAAAGCTCCAAATTCACCCATGTCACCTTCATCTGCTTTAGCTTGTGTTGAGTGAATGACATGCAAGGTTGTGCATAAGCAATCCAACATGCCTTTGTCTCAAGGGGAACATGTTTGCACCCGTGCAATTGGTGTCTGACAAAACAAATGCAAATACTAATACACAAGGTGAAATATGAACAAAAAATACACATTTTCTGCATCTGTCTTTTTCACTTTAGATCTTGGTCCATTTAGTATATGATTTAATAATGGCCTACAATAAGGGTCACCATTACGAAATTATGACTTTCTGGGCACCATTTCAGAAGCATATAAGGTGTGGTTGTTGAAATATTCAACATTCTCATTTTTCTTTTTGAACCACTTTATTTTAACCCTATAGAAATCATTTGGGTTTGTTTTTGTACCTGAAATATGTGGTTTGTAGACATCTTACGTATTAATCACTGTCATTTATACTCCCTTCCCCTAATCAAACATATCTATGTTACTCAAACACAGTTTTATTTACCATTAAAACCATGAAAACACTGAAAACATTGTTATGTATTATTTGCAATCTAAATATACATTGTTTGCTATTTAATTTGTGCCATGTGTCTGTAGCACAGTTTTTAACAACAACACAGATTTGCCTTATTAAATGATAAACATTACACCTTATATGATTACAAACAAGCACACAACAAATGTACTTGATTGAAAGCCACCCATTTTACATGTTAAAAACCTCCACAAGTACCACAGACAGTGACATAGTTATGGGCTAATTAGTATATATAAGCATATTCTATATAAACATTCAATGTGCACTTTACCATTCTCTAAGAAAGATACCCAAAAATATTCCAGAACCTTTCTAGATTCCTTTCTAGCTGAACCTTGAATTTCTTTAAATGTTTTATTAAAGAAGGATATATGTATAAAAGCCAGCACTTCACTATTACTATGCACTTGACTCAATTTCAATAGGAAAGTTATTATATTTTCATTTGTAGGTTTAGGGCAACTGAGATACATAACAGCTCAGGCTTGTCAGCAATGGTTTATTATTCTGTGTCCACCCTTCTAACAACAAGAAAAAAAAAACATTTATTTTAAATTAATAGCCCTTGCAAATTTAATGTCCCTGTGTACAAACTGAAATTAAGAATGCAAACAGTGCAGGCGTCTACAATTGACTAATTAAAGTTAACACGAAGCAAAGCAGTTCAATTTTGCCAGTACAAAAGCAAAAATAAAACAAGAAAATATGTCATTCTTAAATTCTTATATCTTTTTATATAACTAACAAATGTGTATTTTCCAATGTAGTGCCATCCCCTGAATTGTTGTATGGTGTCATCATGTGGCAGGACAAAACCTATTTTGGAAAGAAACAGCAAACTGGACTACTGTCTTTGATGGACTGGTTAGCATAATTAGCAGACCTCAACCCTATCAAACCCTTAATGGAAGAGTTTTACTAACCATAAGGTCAAACAAAAGTACCCAACAAGTTAGTTGCATACTTTTGGAAGATCTACAGAGGACATGGACTGAAATTTCAGGATGTCAAAGTTGAGCAATCTACAATTTGGAATGTATGCAATCAAGGGATAAATGTAAAGTCTGATGAATAGAACAATCCAATATTGGAATTACCAGTTCACATAAATTGAAAAAAAACCTTATCATTAAATCACACTGCTCACATAAAAATGTGGCTGACCCACCATCATCTCAAATCTCATGCAAATTAATCTAGACTTTCCCTTTTACATTCTACATTCCCTTCATATTAGTTAAATGTTTCAGGAATGTGCTGAACATGAACGTTTGTTTTAATTTGAAATATCTATCAAATTTTAATTTGTTTTAATTTGAAATATCTATGTTTTTGGTATCTTGCTGTAAACATGGCAAAATCTGAAAACACAACACGTTCTAGTAGTCCAATGAGAAGCCATCTGTATAATAAGCTGCTCCATATCAAGTCTTCAGCTGTGGGAAGGGAGAGGGTTTTTGGTGTTTTGTATTTGGAATTTAGCATCAAGACAAGGCAGGATGACATCACATGGGTCAGGTTCATACATCAGCAAAGGAGACCTGCCTGGAGCACCTAATGGTTAATCAGCCAGAATGCCTAGTATACTTTCATGTTTTTCTATAAAACCAACAGTACTGTCTGTTCTTTATTCAAAAACTTTCTTTGATATCAAAGGAATGATTATTTCATGCTTCATTAGACTACTTCAGCTGTAGTACTTTCATTTTCATATTTAATGTGGATATCACAGGCATCTTTTCATGTTTATTGAAACTAGCTATGCCTTTTATTATTTAGTGCCTAGAAATGCAGGTCTCTAAATAAGAAGGAACATCTATTTAAAGGAAATAAACCATCTGGTAAGACTTAATGCAAGTTGGCATATGGGAAAATGCACCAAGCATAAATTAAAGATGTAAGGAGGCTTTGATGCCAATGCTGCAACTGTATTAAAACATAGCATTATTATGACTTAGAAAGGTGATACTAACATAATCAAACCCTTGCAAATTCCAATTCCCTTTGGGCTGTTTAGCTTTAAAACTTGTTTGTAGAAAAACTAGTAAAGCTCTTTACAATTGCTTTGATGTGATTTTGAATGGCAGTTACATACATTCCCAATCAAATGTAACTAACTACCAATTCTTTACACTCCCTAGGGTGATTACAGTACCGTGTTTTTACAGCTATCTCACCTAGTGCCTAATGACATGTAAGAAATGAAATACATTGATCAGACAAAATCATTCATACAAGACGTGTATGCTGCCTTGTACCCTGTGACTCCATACAAACAACCTTATGCATACATATTGTACAACATGACAAGCTGTTTATTTTTAATTTGCTAAAAGAAAATAATGCGTATTTGGCCTGCAGCATTCTGATAAGTTCTGTGCCAGTAATATCTACACAGAAGAAAATCACAAACACACTACATCATCAAATGGTGGATTTGTGTTAGAAGCTTATTATATTTACAATTGCAGTGCCTCTTGATATACTTATTATACTTATTCAAATGTTTAACAATATGTAGTGGGATACTAAACTAGCCTTCAAGACAAAAAGTCTACATTTCTTTGACAGGGGAAAAGAAACGTACGTACTGTCATACCATTTGCGTTTCTAGATTAAATTTCTGACCAATTCAACTACAGTACAAAAAATCTAGTGCAAAAATAAAACAGAACAATATTTCCCAACAGTGAATATAATCTGTTTTAGAACAGTTCTTTTATCGGATTCAGTAGTGTTGATTAAGAAATAGCAAAGCCACTTTGTTTGTCCTTGTTATTTCTCAGTTAATGTCATTTATATTTATATATATATATATATATATACAGCTCTGCAACCAAACGTCGTGCTTTTTAAATAAAATATACATACATGCATACAGTATGGGGCAGACACTTAAAGGACAAGGCAAGCTTAAAACACTGCATGGTTCCAGTCTGATAGTCCCTCAGTGACTCATACGGCTCTTTTTCATCACTGGTTCACTTATTCTTAAACAAATATGCCAGTACAAGGTACTGAGCATTGGCCTATTATTGTTAATAGTAGCAGTAACATGTATTTACAAAGTAGCAACATATTTCATAATCGGTGAATACCCTACTGCGGCTCATTTACAAACACTGGGCAAATTTGCACCAGGACAGTAACCTACAGCAACCAATCAGTGATAAGATTCTTGCAGAAAGCTGCAGGTAGAAGAAAAACATCTGATGGCGAAATGGTTGAAGTAGAATCTTTAAAGAGACAGTCAAAATTTGAAATTCAAAAATAGCTCAAAATTTTCTTTTTTTTTTACTTATACCCTTGATAAATCTGCCTCTAAGTCTGCATAAAGGAACAGTAACACCAAAAAATTTAAGTGTTTTAAAGGAATGCCAGTATAATGAAGCGATACCCTGCAATGGTAGAACTGGTGTGTTTTCCTCAGAAACACTACTATAGTTTATATAAACAAGCTGCTGTGTAGCCATGGGGGCAGACATTCAAGCATAGGATACACAGCAGATAACAGATAAGTTCTGAAGAATCACATTGTATACTGCAGAGTTTTTCTGTTATCTGCTGTGTATCCCGTCCTTTTTCAGCTTTGAATGGCTGTCCCCATGGCTACACAGCTGCTTGTTTATATAAACTATAGTATAGTTCTTAAAGTAAACACACCAGTTTTACCAGCACAGGGCAACAGTACATTATATTTACATTACTTCTTCAACACAATTTTTTGTTGTTGTTACTGTTCCTTTAAAAAGAATCTAAACATAAACTGAACACACTAGGATTGTTTTGCCTACAATAAGGATTACATTTGTAATTGTTTGGAGATTGCTGTATATTGGGTTTCCATATAGCAGACTCCATACCTATACAACCAATACATAATGCAAGACGCAAGAGGGCCCTGCTCAAAACAGCTTACTGGCAATGAAAGAAGAGGTATTGATTTTGGTCACTGATAAGAGACCAACAAAGTGACACCCCTCTCAATGTTTGTAGATTTTCCTGTCCTTTAAAAATGATCAGTAGGACAAGAAGTAACGTTCAGAAAAGAAAACTACAGGCGAATGTAATGGGTTCAAATTGTTCTTCCACAGGTGAGAGCCTTTCCTTGATATTGTCTGTTACAAGGCTGTGAAATTGAGTTTTTAATCATTAGCACATTTTGCCACAAATGTTTTTGCTAATTTAGCAAAGACCTCAGAATAATAAAAGGGTGACCAAATATGTCTATAATATCCATTAGGCAGATTTTGTAGGCTTTGCTGCTATGGTTACACATCCATGAAAAATAGATCTAAGATTATTTTAGTTTATTCTACAGAAATATACTACAGCACTTTGCACATGGCCCACGACAGAGGAAAAACAACGTGCTCTGTTATCTGAGAACTACCAAATTCAGCAGATTCTATGACTTTGTACTGCTTTTAATACAGAGATAACAAACATAGGTCACTTAGTAACACTGTGCAAATTTGCCCCAATGATGTGACATGGACAACAATCAGCAATTCATTTTGATTTGATTTTTAATCCATCGTACACCTATCACACAGAAAATGATTGCACCATAATAGTTGATAGTGAAGCCAAACATGTGAGCCTTCCCACGCCATAAGAAATTCAAAAGCACTTTCCTTGCCAGTCTGATCCCTTATATTACAAACTACGATGTGGCAGCTTTAAACAAGGAGGCTGATCACAAATCCTTTTCAGTGACCAATGCCTTTCTTAACACCTTCTACCAGTATGTTTGTCAGTTTTTGTCATTCATAATGTTGCTTGAAAGTTTGTGAACCCTTTAAAGTGTTTCTATATTTTTATATGAATGTGACATAAAACATCATCATCAAATAACATATTTGCTTGTGGCAATGTAAAGCTTTAGGATTATAATATAATGTAAAGATCAAACTCTGGTGTTTTCAGTAGTAATGGGCGAATTTGTCCCATTTCGCTTTGGTGAAAAATTATCGAAATGCGAATTTTGACACCAGCATCAATTCTGACGCCGGCATCAAAACGGATGGCAAAATTCTTTGTTATGAAACGTGGAAATTCACAGCGAATTGGTGCCTGCTGATTAAATTCACCATCACTAGTTTTCAGTCAATGGAAGAACAATCATTTTTTTGTGGATGTGTATCATGGCTCAGACAAAGGAGGTATCGGAGGACCTCAGAAAGAGTTGTTGATACCCATAAAGCTGTAAAAGGGCACATGACTATCTGTAAAGAGTTTGAACTCCACCAATCTATAGTCAGATAGATTGTGTACAAGTGGAGGAAATTCCATCCTTCAGATGCCCTTATCCAGCCTTTCAAACACCCAACCCCACTGCACATCCCGTTACTTACTTCCTCAGACACAATCCCGTTGGATGGAACGTTAGTGGGAAATAGGGATGGCGCGAACTGCGGAAAAAAAGTTGTTTGAAGAACAGTAGATTACTAGCCAGTAAACTTACTTTCAACTGTCCCTGAAATCACTAACAGCTCTCTCCCTACACTAGCTCTTCCAAGCACACACAGACAGAATGAAAAAACGCTGCAGGGCTTCGGTTTTTATAGGGAAGGGGAGTGGTCCAGGCAGGGGTGTGGGGGTGGTCCAGGAGGGAGATCTTCCTGATTGGCTGCCATGTATCTGCTGGTCTGGGGTGAGAGGGCAAAAAAAAGCGCCAACTATACGCGAACCCAAAATGGCGAACGTTCGCGAATATTCTGCGAGCGCGAACAGCGGATGTTCGCGCGAACAAGTTCGCCGGCGAACAGTTCGCGCCATCCCTAGTGGGAAACAAGCCTGGGTTTGCGGGGCCAAGGGACCCAGTGTCCTACCAGCCCAGTCCAACCCTAAACAGTATCATCAGAAGTTTAGGCTTAAACCTAAAAAGATTACTTTTGGTAATCTACAATAGAACACAGCTCACTACCTATTTTTCACCCAGCATACAGCAACTTTGTGATCCCTGGAAACATAGTTCATCCCCTAGAAATTCTGTGCAAGCTACTGCAAATCAATGGCTGCCAACAGCAGAGTTGCATGTGCATGATGGGTGCTTATATGCAAGTACCGAACAGAGGTTTACAAAGACCTTGAACTTACCTCTAGCATGTGGATTGCATAAGTACAGAGCAACGCAGAACACTCACAGCAGGCCTTGTCATTTTCATAATGAGTTATTTTGTGTCTGCGTACAAGCCACTATTCAAATTGTTTTTCAAATGTTTAACATGCAGAGGACCAGTAACTTGTATCCTCCTGACTGGTTTTGAGCCTCATTGGTATTCTCCACAACTGCAGATAAGGTTTATGTCAATTTGCAGAGGAAAAACAGAGTTACAAAACTGCAAAACAAAAATGGCCCTGGAAGATATGGATGCCAGTAAAGTAAAAGTGTGAGTGTGCGCACAGAATCAATGAGCTGTGCAAATGCAAGGATTTTCCTTTAGTATCAAATTAAAATGTTTGTAAAAGGATCACATGAATGCAAGAAAAGGTGCATGAAAACAGTGCCATAAAAGCAGTACTGATAAATCTGTAATAAGAGGATGTCTCCCATTGACTTATATACAACCTCGGCAGGTAAAAATTCAGATTTCATAGCACAAGTTTTTAGAATTCAGACTTTAAAATATAACCCCCTAATATCCAATGTATTTGCATTAAAAGGTGTTAAATTGTGGGGCTTAGATGGCTTTCAGTACATCCCACTAAATGATTAGGGTCCCCAAGTAAATGGAAACTTGTAGAGTGTCTGCAAATCTCAACTACCTGTTATATGTTACACATGCTGAACATTATCAATAGTTTGCAGCCTGGTATTCCCTATTATTATTACTTATTATCTGGACAGTAACTGAGACAGGTGTTCTTCTTTTAAACCATCATCTTATCATACTGAATCCATACTTACTTATAGCAGAGATGCCCTAGAAATGCTTAATGAACCAGTGCCAACAATGAATTTAATCATGTCATTTGTTGCACTGGATCCCTAGACTGAAGCAAACTTTTACATGGCAAAGATATTCCTAATATGGATAACGCAATACTGCTAATTCCAAACATTTATTTTCCGGAATAACTTCTAGAGATGCAACACTGCCTTTTCAGCAGGATTTGGCCAAATCAAAGTTCCTGGCTGAACCAAATCCGAAACTTTAATACCATGTGACTTTCCATTACACAAACAGGG
>CM044440.1:104288493-104313612 GCA_024363595.1 Xenopus borealis
CAATGATGAACACTTTAATTAGATGGGATTCTGTGATGCAATTTTCTGTGTTAAATGGGACAAGTGGGATATCGGAGCTTAGTTATTGTGTGTCAAACACACAATTCAAAGTGGCTTCATCTGTATTGTTGCAAGGATGCCGCATCCTGGAAAGAATTCATTGGGCTGGATAGTTTTGTGTCATATACAAACACTGATGCATTACTTACAATACCCTCCCCTAAGTCATTAATGAATAAGTAAAATAAAGTAGAGAATGTAACATTAATAACCACCCTCTGTACTCGTTCCTGTAGCCAGTTTCCTATCCATGAGCAAATGACCTCATTAAGACCAAAAGACCTTAGTTTAGAAAGGAGTAATTTGTGGAGCATGGTGTCAAATGCTTTGGAAAGATCCAAATAGATCTTCCCAACTGTAGAGAGTTTTGCCTCAAAAAAACTGAATCTGCTTCAATGTAGCTGTAACCATTAATTTAAAAAGAAAACGTTTAATAGAAAATTAATTTATAATATAAGTATATGCCTCTATACACTGCAACTATAGTGCAAAACAATCTGCTAAACCTTTTAGTTCAAGAGATCAACTCTAAAACACACAAAGGGTTTGGAAAGAAAACTAAAAAATGCTGTAGTAAAGTCTGAAAATTTAAGCTATGATACACTGCTGCCATTCAGCAGTCAAGAAAAAGACTGGTTTCTTATTAATGAATATTAATTAATATTATCAAGTGTCTTTTTTTCAGAGAAAGCAACCCCAACCTTGACAGTATAGCCTCATAATTTAAGTCTTTCATCACTCTAACCAGTTTAGTTTCACATCTCTGCACTCTTTTCAGATCTTATAGTCCTCTTAAGGACTGGAGCCTAAAACTGAACTGCATACTCAAGAAGATGGCTTACCATGGACCTATAAAGATGCACAATTATGTTTTCATCCCTTCAGTTTATGCCCTTTTTTATTCAAGACATTACTTTATTTGGTTTAGTGGCCACAGAATGGCACTGCCCAGGATTTAGACAACCCCTAAACCCCTAGCTCCTTTTCATTTAATAAAACTCCCAACACACTATTTAGTGTATAACTTGCATTTATATTATTTTTTGCCAAAGTGCATAACCTTGTATTTATCAATATTGAACCTCATTTTCCAGTTTGCTGCCCAGTTTTCCAATTTAGTCAAATGACTCTGCAAAGTGCCAAAATCCTGCATGGGACCTATAGTTCTATATAATTTAGTATCATCAGCAAAAATAGAAACAGTTATTTTAATGGCCACCTCCAGATCATTAATACACAAGCTGAAAAGTAAAGAACCAAGTACAGAGTGTGGTACTCCACTAACAACACTGGTCCAATTAGAAAATGTTCCATTTATCTCCACTCTTTGTATTATATCTTTTAGACAGTTCTCTATCCAGGTTCAAATACTATGTTCCATGCCAACATTGATTAATTTAACCTGTGACCTTCTGTGTAGCACTGTATAAAATACTTCAGCAAAGTCTAAGTAAATCACATCCACTGCCATCCCAGAATCGAGGTCCCTGCTCACCTTCTCATGAAAAGATATTAAGTTAGTCTAGCAAGATCTATTACGCATAAAATCATTTTGTTGGAAGCATGGATATCTGGCTAGCAAAGATACAGAAGGAGTGAAAACTGATCTTTCCTTTGCTTGCAACAGTGAAGCATTTACAACATGTGATGACCACCAATCTGGAGCATGGCCAAAAAAGACAGGCTCAAACACAACTGTGCAGCTCTTTACTTTGCACCATATACAGATAATCAGTTGGACACAAGGTCATGTGGTTGGGGAGACAGTTTAAAGACAGTGGGGTCATGCTAATTACTGATGGTGAAAATAAACACTTGAAATCTCCTTATGTCACAATGCCACAAACAAGTTTCAAATATTATATATCTCTGGCATAAAGTGGAGTCTGTACTAACCCACAAATCAGAATGTAACAGTATTTATATAAATACACAAAAATACTGCATTGTATTATGAAACAATATGCTTTAAAAATAATCTTATTTAATTTAAAGCAGTTTCACCATCTTCTTTATGAATAGTAAGATGACTGTTTTCAAAGCAGCAGTGCCATCTACATGACATAACAACCATTATATTGATTCAATTTGTGTCAATTCTGGGGAAATGTAAAATTTGGGTACATAAAAATCAGATTTCTACTGTATTGGAATCACATAATATTAAGAAAAACCATAACACGTTTCACAAAAAAAAAGCATAATTCCAAAAATATAATTGTGAAAAAAAAGAACCCCAAAGAATGCTACAGGTAAAAGGAACCTCTATATCAGCAAAGTGGATATTTCTAGCTTGTGGGAGTCCTTTTTGGCCTTAGGTGGTCAAAGTGTACCTTTTTAGGGCATGAAAAACTAAAGGGAGTTCTTTTAAGGACAGAGGAAAATGAAAGAGACTTACCCAGAAGGTTAGATATTGTGTATATTTTCTATCTGTATCACTCCTGGATGGCCAAACAATATATATATTGATTTTCATTAGCAAAAATGTAGTGAAATAGGGCCAATAATTTAAGCCAGTGTTGACCCCCTTTGAAACCACGCCTATTTAAACCACATCCATGTTATCTCAAGACCTTTTAAGACCATGTCCACATTAATGGTGGTAGTACACCAAAAAAAAAAAGTTGGTGTTCACTGCAAGGATATACAGTAAGTAACCAATCATATATGAAATATGTAAGTCATACCCTTAAATATACCAAAAACATACCCTTAAATTCATATGTCACCTCCTACCTGTGGATAACACAACACACCTCCAGCACATAATGAAACTCCTTAAGGTGTTTTCAACTGCTAACAACCCCCCAGAACAAACCCTACCAGGCTCACATCCTACAGGGTACAGTGTAAGGCAGGCAGAGTATGGCACAGACAGGGATCATAGGGCAGGTAGAGTATGGCAATCACAGGGAGCATAGGGCAGACAGAGTATGGCACACACAGGGAGCATAGGGCAGGGAGAGTATGGCACACACAGGGAGCATAGGGCAGCAGGTATCACCGCCAGTTAGACAGCCCTGTGGTAGTGCATTGTACTTACATGAACACATTTATACAGGGTGTCATAATAATGCCCTCCAAGCTAGGATGGAGTATATTCTTTATATATTTATAAGCATAAATAAACATATGGTTTTTGCAAGTAGACAGTGTTTCCCATGCAGATTTCCTGAAGTCTGTCAAGATTTGAAACCTCTCTGTTTTTTCCTGTGAAATGCCAACAAGCAGTTCTTTGTGAAATGAATAACTTTATTCTGCACCAGCTCTACTTTTTGTATCGCTAAACCTTACTTGTCAAAGGATAAGCTGAAGCAGAAAAATAATCATTTGCGTACATCTCCTCATTTCTGGCAACTGCACCTATCTGTTTATATTAATCCAATCACGAAACATATCTTCTAGAGGCATCATAATGCCTAACCTCAATTTAAAAAGAGGACCTTCTGGTTATTAATACATAACTGTACCTGTGAACACAAGTTAATTGAACGTAATGATCTTGTACTTGAGAAAACCTTTCACAAATTATCTCCCTACTTTTTCCAACTCTTAAGAAATGTTATGTAAGACTTTAAAAAGCTGCAGGTTACAATAAGCACTAAGGTTTAACTCAAAATGATGTCTCAACATAGACTCCTAAAAAAAAAGCCCCCCCCCCCAAAAGAAAATGCACCAATGTGAATAGTGCTGCATTGGCAGGATCCTACACTGAAATCCTTTTTTTTTTCAAAAGAGCAGATATTTCTGTATTTAATTTTGAAATTTGAAATGGGGTTTATACATGTTTCCCAGCTGCAGCCAACCATATGATTTGTGCACTGATAAACCTCAGTCACTTTATATTTCTGCCGCACAAGGAGGAGTATCACCTTCCACTCAGCAGCCAGACAACTAAAAGGGAATGTAACAGCTAGACACCAACATTGCTAAAAATGCTCCCATACATTGGATATGAGAATGGTACTCATTAGTAAAACACCCAAGTCTGGCAATGACTCCTGCAGTTACATTGAGTAGGAGAGACAATGACTTATCTGAAAGCAAATGCATTGTGAAGTGCTGGCTCTTTCTGAAAGCACAGGATCATGCTCCTTGACCTGAGACTACAGTCTACACACAATAGTACAATGTATTTTAAATGCATTGAAGGAATACATTTGAAATGGTAGAATGAATTATTTGCAATGTGCACAGTGTAATTTAAGAATAAAAAGTATCCCATTAAATCATGAAAGACTTTCTTTAAGAAAGGCCGTCCAAGATGAGCAGGGATGGACTGAGCCAGTGGGCCCATGGCTCTTGTGAGCCCCACCAGCCCAGACTCGCTCCGTGCACAAATCTTCCTGCCAGGATCTCCCTTTTTTGGTTCTTTGCAGTGGGGGAACCAGTGTTGTGGCAGGGGGCCCAGAGGGGGCCATGAGAAAACAGCCCGGTGGGGGACCCCCAGTCCGACCCTAAAGATGAGAATTATAGTGAAAAAGAGTACACATTAGTAGTAACATATTGTCAGGATCTGCAGTGACTCTAGTCACTGTGTTTCCACTGCATTACCTCAGTGAGCCACTGGAAGCATCAACCACGTGCACTGACTAGTTTCTATAATGGGTCTTTTACATTCCTTTCCACACAGTGCCCTCCTCCCAACTCGTCTGATTCATCTGTTCTTGATCAAGGAATCTTTTGTTTGACCATTGTAGCCCACAAGCCTGATCCAGCCCATTACTTCATTGTTCCTGCTTGTTCCCTGCCTGATTCCTGTTTTGTTCCTTGTTGATTCCTTCCTGGTTCCTTGCCTTGTTCATGTGCCCTTGTTCCTGATCCCTGCCTCCCTTTTGACTGATCTCCTGGTTTTGACTTCGGCCTGTTCTCTGGTATTTCCTTTGTCTGCAACCTGCCTCTGACCTCAGCCAGACTACCGGATTTCCCTTGCTTGCTGCCTGTCCAGATCTTTGGCCTGCTTACGGACTTCGCTGGCTAGCCGACTGCCTCTGACCACTGCCCTGTAAAAGAACTTATTTTGTTATCTTATATGACATTGCTAATTTGGTTTCTTCTTCAACAAATCATCTTCCTTCATGAACATGTAGTCTGCCTACTGTCATGCTCCATTCATGCATTACCCCCATTACTCAGCACAATGGCTCCAACCTGCCAGCCAGGCCCGGACTGGCCATTTGTGGGTTAGGGCAAATGCCAGAGGGGCTGCTATAAGGTCCCATAGAAAGTCAGTATTTAGTGGGCTGGTGGGGGCTGTTTGGGCCTCTATGTGGGCTGATGGGCCTCTTGTGTACCTGAAATGCCAGGGCCTATTTTAATTGTCCAGTCCTGCTGCCAGCCACACACCTGTGGTCACACCTGACACAAATACTGAGAGAGAGCCCTATGGAATAAGAATCTGGATGTTGGGACAAATCAGTGTATTCTCCAGTCAATCCACGTGAAGCTAACTACTATAACTATTCTAACACAGGATCACAATATGTTTGTATTTATCAGTAGGGACAATGGCAAGCCTAACACGCTTGGAATTATTATCTGTTATTTATATAGTGTCAACATGTTACCCAGCACTTTATATACATTTTTTCTTTATATCTTTCAGGAATATTCATCATTTTATGGAAATACTTCTCATCTGGAAAACTCAGGCCCCATGAAGATAATAGATCTCATACCTGATGTGCTTTAGGGTAGAACTCCATGTGCGTTTTTCGTTGGATCGACGTACGAGAATAATACACATGCTACAAGTCTGATGGATATGCAGGCATCAAAATTGTAACTGGACTGAGTGAAAAGTTGCAGGTAAGGACTACATTACATCCGATGCCACACAACTGATGATGTTGATGCAGTAAGCAGCGTCTTCATCCGACAGTCAGAACTGCAAGTTCATTCAGTCCAATAATATTTTGACAAGTGCGACTCCAGCGATTTGCCGGGCATCGATCTGATGAAAAAAGCTTGTTGAGTTCTACCTTAAGTTCTAAAGTGCTTTATAAAATCAGGTGTTATATGCTAGTGTAATTATAACCCTGATGTAGCATGTAGCTGTGTATCAGAACATAAGCAAGGGTAAGGGAGGTCCCCTCCCACTAATAGCAGCAGAGGTTTTTCATTGCCGTAAATCTCAAATCACTACATGAATAATGTGTATGAAAATTGCTACCCTTAGCTCATAGAAAAAAAACAGCACATGGCATATCTTTTGTCTAGAAATAATAACTGATAATTTCAGTATGGGTTTTTATGTAAGAGTGTATTGTACTCAAGCATTGGCACTCCATTATTCATGTTCTACACTGAGACGATTGTCATTTAAGACATCTTACAAAGTAGCTTGAACAAATCAGCATTATACTTGGCTGGTGCATTAATACATGTAAAATGGTATAATGACATATATTAAAATTCAGATTTAAAAAGGGACGTGGGGACATTTTATGCAATGTAAAAATGTTGCATAATACAAAAAAATACTTTTTAATATAGGTATAGGATCTTTTATCAGGAATGCTTGGGATCAGGAGTTTCTGGATAAGGGTTTTTTTCATAATTTTGGACCTTCATATCTTCTACTAAAGTCCAAGTATAAGGCTCTGATTTATTATTATAAAGAAAAAGGAAATCATTTTAAAATTTAGAATTATTTGCTTAAAGGAACAGTAACACCAAAAAATTAAAGTGTTTTAAAGTAAAGAAAATATCATGTAGTGTTGCCCTGCGCTGTTAAAACTGATCTGTTTCCTTCAGAAACACTACTATAGTTCATGTAAACAAGCTGCTAAGTAGCAATGGCGGAAATTGAAAAATGGCTATATGGCACAGGATAAGTAATGGATAACAGATAACATTATGTTCTACAGAGCTTATCTGCTATCTGCTGTGTAAAGGTGGCCATACACTGAGAGATCCGCGATGTCGCCAAACGAGCAGATCTCTGTCCGATATGCCCACATTGAGGGCGATATCGGGCTGGTCCGATCGCGGGCCCTATGGCCCAACGATCGGATCAGAATGATGCGCAAACGGGCGGTTGGATCGCGGGACCGCATCAATGCACAGATGCGGCCGCAATCTGACTGGATTTTTAATCCTACCCAATCGACTTCTATCCGACTTTCGGCCAGATATCGATCGGAGCAGCCCGTCGGAGGGCCCCATACACAGGCCGATAATCTGCCGACTCAGTCTGTCGGAAGCTTTTATCGGCCCGTGTATGGCCACCTTTACTTGAGCCTTTTCTCCTTTGAATGAGTAGTGCTACTGAAGCAAACACTGCAGTTTTAGCAGTGCAAGGCAACACTGCATTACATTTTTATTACTTTAAAACAATTTAAATTTTTGACGTTACTGGTCCATTAAAATGGAATCTGTGGGAGATGGCCTTCCCATAATTCAGAGCTTTCTGAACAATGTGTTTCCAAATAAAGGATCCCATATCAACATACAATACATATGCAAGTAATGGAGTCACAAAAACAAGTACCAAAAAAATTACCTGGATCAGTGGCTTACATAAGTGAGCTGAAAAATAAGCAGTCTGTGAAGTGGAAGTCACCCTTCTGTATCTGTCCCAGCTGCATCATTGCTTTGACAAAGCCATACATTATCAACCTGTCAAAGAAACAGTTTTATTACAGGATTTACAATACTCAGACCTTCTAAGCAATAAAATAACTGTCGGCAAGACAATCTCTAGAGAAAGCAAACATGAACAAGTGTGTCCAGCACATCAAAGGCTTTTCATCAGCTAATTAATGCCAAACCTCCACAGACCTATAACAAGTCATACTGCTTACATTTACTCAAGAAGTAGACAAAGAAACTCTTATGTGAAAATAAGTATTTATACAACAAAGCTAGCCATACTCTAGCCAAAATGGTCTTCCAAATCAATCTGATCTATTTGCTGAAAACTGGTGCATTTTAGGCCACGCCCATACACACCATTGATCCACCTATGACTCTGCCCACTTTCTAGTAAATGTCATCTTGCATAGGACACTTTGAACTGTGGATTTGTTCCTCTAGATGGGCCTGCATATGACACAACTGTGATATAAATAGTGCTAGAGGGTAAAATGTATGGGTTATCTGAATTTTGAAGGTTGCAAAATGAATGCATTTCAGCCCACATATACAGCAGGTATAATGTGTGGCGGGTCATTTGATGGCATCTCCCACTGCTTTGTGTCCTATTGATTGCAATGTCCACATAAAGCATTGCAAGTAAAATAAGCCCAGACCTTTTTTCAACTGTGCATGCTCCATGCCAGCAATCACAGCAAAACTGAACTGAAGCCTTGCAAGTTGTTTTCCATTTGCACTGTGCTACTCTGTATTTTTCAATGTAAGGTTATTGTGGCTGTTTGGTAGGTGTCCAATTGTTGTGGTTTGGGAGAGGGAAGCCTGTAGAGGGGGCTGGGGTTCTTCTCACACTTTCTTTCTCCATACATTCTGTTTTACAGATTTTTCTTGGTGCAAGTGGATATCAAACAGAACACAGTAAAAAGAAGAAGAAATCTGTGTTTGAGAGGTTATTAGGAGATAAACTTTTTTTTATACTCTAAGAACTTTTCATTAAGATTTAATGATGTTTTGGTCTGGTTGTTTGAGAAAGCATGCAATACATCATCATTATACATCTGCAAGAAGTCTTGAAAGTACCTATATTTTCTTGAATAAATAATCTGCCTAGAAATTTAGTGCTCAGTTTCAGTAGAAAGCAAGCTTACAATCCTAGTTTGGACCCTGGTGTCAACCCCATTTGACCCTGGATAAGGAATTGAACCTAATTTGGGACTGCAATAGATTTTGTGCAATGTGAAGAATTTTTCCTTTCTGCAGATTATAGGTTTTGCAAACCTTCGACATTACTGTATATAGCATTTATGCCAGTATGAACTGTATGTAAGAAAACTTGCAAAACTTCCAAGCAAGTCTTCCAGCATGTGGAATTATAATTTGCAATGTAATAATGGTCTGATGAAGAAATTACATTGCAAAATGCAAATTTTTATTTATGCATTTTTTTCATAACCAAATCATTTTTACATGCACCCTCCGATATCTTAGTATATTTAGTGCAATATTGGTCAGCGCTGGATTTGCCTGGTGGGCGCCTCTAGGCCGTGCTGTCCTAGCGACTGCCCATTCTACCTTCAGCGGGCGAACCAGCACAAGTGCCGGAGCACTGGGGAGCAGCACGTTCCCCATAGAGCAGCTGAGTGGCATGCCACCCTTAATAATTTAACTCCCACAATAATTTGCCACCCTAGGCCAGGGCCTTTGTGTCCTCACCACAAATCCAGGCCTGATGACTGCCGTGAATGCTGTAAAGTGCATTCAGTCCCACAGTAGAAAGGCTTTATATTCCATCTTGCTGTAAAGCATTTTCAGTCCTGCAGTAGTAAGTTATATAATCTATTCTGTGGATTCAAGGTTTCTTTTGGCTTTCTTTAAACATAAATCAATTCAACCGCAGCAAAAAGAGTAAAACATAAGTCAAAGCATATTAGATTACTCAATTTCCCCAGACCATTTTGCATTAATCCACAGCATGCACTCTTGCACATAATTACATGATTTTGAAATATGCACCTTTTTCATCAAGTGTTTTTATTATTTTGTATACCCATGTAACTAACTCTTTTGTTAAAAAAAGTGTGTTCATTATTTCAGGGACCAAAACTGCTGTCAATTTTTTGGGGGGGTTCTTACAATGCTACCATTAAAACTATTATCCACTTTTAAAAGTAGGCTAATTTTCATACTTATTTTCACATAAGAGTTAGAGTGCCTCTAATATTCCTGCCTGATCCTGTTATTGATATTTGGCCTGTTTCCTGATATTGTTCCTGTGCTGCCTGCCTTTTGATTATTGCCTGGACTTTGACCGCTCTCTTGAATTATCCCTGAATAGGGATGGGCGAATTCCCATGATTTGTGAAACACCCGTAAAAATTCGGCAAAAACGAGATGCTGAACGAAAATGACGCGACGAAGTGCAGAATTTTTCGGCGAAGCGAATCTGGATAGATTCACCCATCACTATCCCTGAACTGTACTCTGCCTTGGACTCTCTGGATGGCTTCCTCCTTAAGATCCTGACTACCTCTCTGTGGGAGCCACAGGCCCTCTGCATTATACTTTGGCCATGGATCCGAAGAAGCTGCACCTGACGTCGGAAGAGCCCTCCTAAGGCTGGCGTCTCATATGGAGGAGTATGAAACTCAGCAAGTCAGAATTTGGCAAGTACTCGATTTAATTGTATCCCATTTGCCGCCTACTCCTGCGGAAATTCCTCCTGCAGTGGTTGTCTCTCCGCCTGCTGTTGTACCAGCCCGTGAGCCGCGCATTCCTTCTCCTCCTTGCTACAGCGGTGACCCTCAAGCCTGCATGGGTTTCGTGACTTAATGTCTGATTCAGTTTGAGTTTCAATTCTCCAATCCAATTCAATTCTCCTCCGGGGGGGGCGAAAGTGGGTTATGTTATGTCTCGTCTGGAGGGCAAACCACTCGAATGGGCAACACCTCTCTGGGAGAGGCAATCAGCATTGACTTTTGATGTTAATGAATTTCTGCAAATGTTTAGAACCATCTTTGATGCCCCTGGTCGGGTTGCTACTGCTTCATCACGTCTGCTGCAAATCTGTCAGGGCAATCTCTGTGCCAGTGAGTATGCCATAGACTTTAGAACCCTCATGGCTGAGACCTCCTGGAATGATAAGGCATACAAGGCAGTTTTTTATCAAGGTCTGTCATCTCACCTGAAAGATGATCTAGTCTCCAGGGATCTTCCTGAGATCGCTCTCGCTATCAAGGTGGACACCCGCCTCAGAGAACATCAGGCTCATAAAGAGTGAGGCAAGAAATCTCATGCAGTGCAGGCACTGCGCTTTCAAAGCCCTGCTGTACCTCCCTCCTCCTTGCAGCTGTCCAGCACCCCTTTGGAGGAGCCTATGCAACTCGGTAAGGCTTGACTCACTGAGTAAGAAAAACTCGGGAGGCGACTATCCGGTCTGTGTTTGTACTGTGGTGGGCAATCCCATTTAGTTGTCTCCTGCCCTGTAAAGCTGAGAAATACTCCTGCTTCAAGTAAGGCTGGTGTTTCCTTTGGAAACACCATCAGTGGAAACACCATCAGTTTCGTGTCACTTTGCAGATCTGGCTGTCCTCCAAGTCAATTCCTATTTCGGCCTTCCTCGACTCCGGAGCTGCAAGGAATTTCATAGACTTGACATTCACTAAAAATATTGGCATTTCCCTGTTCCCAGTGTCTCCTCCCATACGGGTCTTTGCCATCGATGAAAGACCCCTCTCCACTGACATCATCTACCTGTCTACTGCAGAATTATCCGTCCATGTTGGGACTTTGCATCTGGAAAGACTTTCATACTTGATCATTCCTTGTCGGTCCACTCCTGTCGTGTTTGGGTTACCTTGGTTACAACTTCACAACCCCTCCATCAACTGGTCCTCTAGCCAAATCTCCCGTTGGAGTCAGTACTTCCAAAGCCATTGTATGACTTCTTCTCCTCTCCAGCGGGGTTACAGTCTCAACCACGGTCTCCCGTCCTTGCCTCCTGTCTACAGGGACTACTCAGATGTTTTCTGCAAAAAGTCAGCAGAATTCCTTCCCCTGCATCATTATTGTTGCCCTATAGATCTCCTTCCTGGAACTATGCCACCCTGTGGGCAGACTTACCCTTTGTCTCCTGTTGAGACTGCTGCCATGAGGGAGTATATCTCCGAGAACCTCCAGAGAGGCTTTATCCTTCCTTCCCCCTCTCCAGCTGGGGCAGGTTTCTTCTTTGTGGAAAAGAAGGACAGTGGACTCCGTCCTTGTATTGACTTTCGGGATCTTAACAAAATTACGGTCAAGAACAGGTACCCCTTGCCCCTTATTTCAGAACTCTTTGACCAGCTTAAAGGAGCCAAGATTTTATGCAAGTTGAATTTCCGCGGAGCTTACAACCTCATCAGGATCCAAGGGGACGATGAGTGGAAGACGGCTTTCAATAGTCGTGACGGGCATTGATAGTACCTCGCTCTTTGGCCTCTGCAATACCCCACCGTCTTTCAGGGGTTCGTTAATGATGTCTTTAGGGACATCCTGGGGAAGTCTGTTGTTGTGTATCTGGATGGCATCCTCATCATCTCCCAAGATTTGGAAAGTCATCGCTCCCAAGTGAAGGAGGTCCTCTCTCGACTTAGGGAAAATTCCCTTTTTGCCAAATTGGAGAAGTGTGTCTTCAAAGTTCCCAAAATCCCCTTCCTTGGCTACATTATCTCTCCTGAGGGGTTCGAGATCCTGCCAAGGTTTCAGCTATCCAGAAATGGCTGATTCCCCTGAGTACCATGGCGATCCAAAGATATATTGGCTTTGCAAATTATAATCGCCAGTTCATTAAAGGATTCTCCTCCCGTATTGCCCCTATCCTCTCCCTCATCCGCAAGGGAGGGAAACCCAACTGTTGGCCTCCTGTGGCCCTTGAGGCCTTCCAGTTCCTAAAAGATGCCTTCATCTCCGCCTCTGTCCTTCCTCACCCTGAGCCGCACCAACCCTTCTTCATTGAAGTTGATGCCTCTGATGTCAGAGCAGGGGCTGTCCTTTCCCAGAGACATTCTGCAGATGGTAAGCTCCACCCTTGTGCTTACTTCTCTAAAAAGTTTTCCTCCGCTGAGCAGAATTATGACATTGGGAATCGTGAGCTCCTGGCCATTAAACTTGCCCTCGAGGAATGGCATCACCTCTTGGAGGGTACTCCTCACCCGGTCACTGTTTACACTGACCATAAGAACTTGGAGTTCATTTAGTCCCTCAAGAGGCTAAATCCCTGTCAGGCGAGGTGGGCCCTGTTCTTCTCCCATTTTAATTTTGTCCTGACGTATCGTCCTGGGACCAAGAACCGGAAGGCTGACACCTTGTTTCGCAGTTTCTCCTTGGAGGATCGTCTTCCTGTAGATCCTATCATTTCATCCAGGATCATCTCTGCTGTGTTGCCCCAATTTGCTGAGAAATTTTTTCTTGCCAGTCTGCCGCTCCTCCTGATACCCCTTTTGGGATGGCATTTGTACCCCCTGAGCTACGCTGTCCCATTCTACAGCAGACTCATAGCTCCAAACAAGAGAAGACTCTTGAGCTCCTTCGTCGTCTTGTCTGGTGGCCGACCATCCGCAAGGATGTCAAAGGGGCAGATTCACTAAGATCAGAAAATTCGCCAGCATAGGCTTTGATAGCGTTCGCCGCACTTTGCCAGGCGAATTTTCGCCAGCGCTACGCAAATCCACTAAAGTGCGAATTTACTCTCAGGTCGGCGAATGGTAGCGTAGTTGCGCTAGTTTTACTTCGCTAGGCATAGCGCTGTTACGCTAGCGAACCTAATTTGCATTCGGCGGGAACTTTAACTTATAATAGAAGTATATGTTACAGCCATTACATTCCACTACACAAGCCCAGGAAACCTTTAATAAATTATATAAAGTTGTCCTATTGCCCTACATGTGCCCCCTGTATAGTTAAGTTGCCATATGTTAGGAAATGTAGGGGGGAAGTAGGGTAACCCCCCAAAAATATTATCGATCTTTTTGAGACTATTACCCTCCTATGCTAAAATACACCAGCGTTTTTTTGGGACTTTTTTTTTCAAACTCCTATCTATTCTATTGAACTTCGATGCCCAAGTATAGCTCATCGTGGTTAGTGTTCCTGGGTTCTCTAATATTCCTGCCTAGTCCTGTTATTGATCTTTGGCCTGTTTCCTGATATTGTTCCTGTGCTGCCTGCCTTTTGATTATTGCCTGGACTTTGACCACTCTCTTGAATCATCCCTGATCTGTACTCTTCCTTGGACTCGCTGGAAGGCTTCCTCCTTAAGATCCTGACTACCTCGAACACTTTCATGGAGAGAAGGTGGACAGAACTCATGCAAAGATGTAAGGGGCTAAAAACGAGTTTGATATAATGATGGGGCGTCTTGTTTTGGACGCGGGCGTATAAAAAAAGGACGCCGGGTGAATTTTCAAAGGCATTTTGCGAATTTATTCACCAGCAGTGTATCGCAGGAATTTGCCACAAATTTGAGCCAGGCGATTCGCCCATCACTAGTTTGATAGCCTGTGGGCTGATGTAAGGTACTCCAACCAATGCGGTTTTGGAACTTGAATGGATATCTTGTGTGCTGAGAGCTGTAGTTCGGCAGAGGAGGATTTCGGAATGCTCACGCTATAGACAGCACTGGGAGTTGGTTGTAAGTAATAAAGGGGGTTTATCATGCTCGCCCTATGGGCAGTGCTGAGAGCAATAACCAGAAGATAAAGCAAGTTGTGTGCTCAGCTAGGAGATCCTGGAGCTTCATCGCTTTGGATGCTAGTTCCAGCTCTGGAGGAGCCTACAAATCTGTGTGAATCCCAAGGGTGAGTTGTGCCTGAGGCTGACACCCCGAGGCCACATACCCTCCCCAGTGCAAGCATGCATGAGCTCCTGCTCCAGAGTGCTGGGGAGCTGTGCTTCCCAGTACTTTTATGAAAGCGGCTGGACAGCATGCCACCCCTAATATTTTACAGCCCTAGGATTCGTCGCAAATACGGGCCTGGAGGGAGGGTAGAAAAAGAAAAGGATCCAGCGAGTCTCCTGTTGTGATACAGGCTTTTGTGTGCCTGCCTCGAGGGAGCAAATATCTTGCACAGCGGGAAAGGTATTTGGGCAGGTAGCGCTACGGACACTGGTACTCTTTTGGGGAAAAGGGACTGAGACTCTTTGTCTGCCAAAGGGAGTTGTGTGGGACTTTGCCTGGCAGGGAGGTGCCAAAATGGAATGCCACAGATTCCCAGGGTAGTGGGTCATTTATGTGGATGTAAATGAATGTTTTACTTTGCCTTTAGTCTGCACTTTCTTTATAATAAGGTGATATTTGTTACACAATGAAGTAATAATATAGTGGCCGCTGTAGGCATTTGCAAAGGTGATTTAGTGGGTGACGTAGAGGAATCTTGTAGCGGCATTTTTGATCTAGAAAGGATGTGCATAAGACAAATGCCAGTAAGGAAGAGACTTTAACTCTGTTATGCATGAATGATAACATTAGAACCAGCTAATATGGTCACATGTTTCTCATTTTTATGAATATGTTACAGCTTGTAAGTTGCTGTGCATTAAATCTGCACTTTTGAAAATCTTTGTTTTCCGATGCGGACATGTAGACTCATTGATGAATTAAATTCACTGTATAAAAATGGACATAGAACTTTTTTTTTTTTTTACAGCAGATACCTGTAGGAAAATAAAAACACTTATCTAAGACCTTTTTAATTAAATATACACAAAATAATTTAGTGAACCTTTCCTTTTAACTGCAAACCTATTTTCTTTATTGATTTTGTTGCCCTTTCTCAACCTGTATTCAATACAATCGCTAATGAGCTGCTACCAGACTGTACAAATGGTAAGGAAGAAACACTGACACAGTTAATTTTCAATAACAGCTCACTGGGTGTACTCCTGTACCCCAGGGGTTCTAGGGATAAACATCTATCACAATAATGGTAATGTTTCTAAATAATACTCTCTAAAATACTGCATGCAGAAATGTTACACATTTCTGTAAATATGCTTATATATTTGTAAATTGTCTGTCATTAGTTGGCATTGGGGCATTTTCTAAGACTGTAGACTAGGGAAGGCACATCTCTGCACTTTTGCTCAGTGCTTATTTTCTGATCTTAAGGAAAGTCAATGCCTTTAAAGAGGGATACATCTGTGCAGCTCCCTTCTAATGTTACTGTGCTGCTGCCCAAGGGTATATGAAATTCAGGATAGCACAGGAAGTCAAGAGTGTATTAGCCTAATAATCCTTCCATTGGATTCTTCTCCTACATTTCCTGTGCAATAAATTCTTAAGAGGAGGATTCTTCTTGAAGAGCTAAATCCGCTGATTAAATTCAGCCTGGTTTCTGCAAACACAAATCAGCTAAATTGCTGACAGCCTGCTTCCTGCACAAGAACTTACAAAAGCTCATTAAATATTTTATTTCTCTAGTTCCTTTACAGAGCTTTATTTATAAGGTATTAATTAAGGTAAAATTATTGAAAAAAAAAATTGTGTAAAAGGATGATAATCCTTGCTAATAGGCTTACTATGCACAAAAGGCTTTGTTGTCATAAGCACAATTATACATAAATTTGCAGGCATACCACTAATGCAAAACATGTTTGCAATATTTTGGGATATTATTGGGATACTGAATTTTTGCTAGGTTCAGGCACGCCATCCAGATCAAGCACTGTGAACTGTTTGCGCAAGGTAATTAACCCTTGAGCTGCCATCCATGCTCATGCTCTGTACAGAGACGTTTTATTATTCACATAATGTATAATTTTATGCAGTATCATTTTTGTAAAGTGACACAAAATAACTTAACTGTTCCTACATTTACTTTGATCCTTTTAGCCTATAAGTTCATTTGAGTATAGATAAGGTAACAGCAGGTGCTAGTTGGTTAGTTACAGCATACTATAATCCTCACCAGTCAGTGAACAATATTGAGGGGATTTCTGTGCTTAATTAGAAAGCCTATACAACTGCAAAGCTGTACACACTACTGTTCTTGCAAAACAGTTAATTGTATGCCCAGCCCAGCACCAATAAATAAGATCTTCTGAGACAAAAGCTTGGCATTAGCAACCAAATATAGCAAATATTTTGCAAAGTACACAACAGAGAAAAACAGAAAATGAATGTAAATTGCTAAGGTGCACAAAAGAGCACAGTAAGCAATTTAACATTCATGTATTATTTGTATTTGAATGTATTTCTTTTTCAAAGAGGGGTTTGTTCAAAGCAAGCTAAGTATGTACTGTAAATTATATATTTCACTGTTATATATTCACACATGCAGTGAAGATGTTTTTCTAAATGTAAACCTTAGAAAAAAATGCATGTTTTTTTGTTGTAGGTTGAATTCAGCAACAAAGTCAGGTTGCAATCTGAGCAGCTACTCTAGTTATTTAACCTGCTTTTCCCACCCCCTCACATTATTCCACTGTGTGAGACACAAGATGTTCCATTCTGTTAGTTTGTAAAGCATAACAACACCCCTACTGTTTGATGGCTGCTGCTGTTTGAAACCGATTAGTATGTGGGTACTACAAAAACAAAAGTTTGTACTACAAAAAAAAAAAAAAAAAAAAAAAAAAAAAAAAAAAAAAAAAAAGTAGCAGGAGGCATGAAAGCATATATTGATTTTTAAGCAAATACAACACCTGTGGTTCTGAGTAAAGCCTAAAGCATTGTTTCTCTATGGTGTGATCAGGAAAAACAGGAACATACTGTAACTTCTAAGGTAGTGGCATACGATACAATTGTGGTTAATTTGCTGTCTGAGTGTTTAGTAGCTCACAAACAGGAAACAAATTCTGAGGCAATTCCTTGGACCTGTATGTGCCACTGGCCCTAATGTTTTTACTTTAAAACATTTACATTTTTTGATGGTACTTTTCCTTTAAAGGAATTGTTCAGAATAAAAATAAAAACTGGGTAAATAAAGCAATCTTTCTATCTATTTATCTATCTATCACTACTTAACTCTTGCCAGACTGATCTAATTGCTTTCTATGAAGAGGTTTAGTAGAAATGTAGAGAGGGGCGATCCTGCCCATTTTGTTGTCTGAGACAGTCTTCGGTTTGCCACCACCCCTCCCCATGACACTGACTTTCTCAGCACTGGCCGGGGGGTAGGAGGCAGGCCCGGACTGGCCATTTGTGGGTTAGGGCAAATGCCAGATGGGCTGCTATAAGGTGCCATAGAAAGTCAGTATTTAGTGGGCTGGTGGGGGCTGTTTGAGCCTCTATGTGGGCTGATGGGCCTCTGTGTACCTGAAATGGCAGGGCCTATTTTAATTCTCATTCCAGTCCTGGTAGGAGGGGTCCTCATCAATAGTGTAGAGTGCGCAACTGCGTGCTCTGCACTAGAAGAGCCGAATTTCCAGGTCGTAAATCGGAAATGTGGCTCTTAAAGTTACCAGGAGCAGCATTTTTTGTGCTGCCGCCTGAAGCGAGAGTCTCAAATCGCCTCATTGGTGGAGCGCCCCTGAATGTAGACTATGGAGTGGCAGTGGATGTGATCTACAAGGTACTTTGAATCATTTAAATTAAGGAATATTGGTCTGGATCATAACATTTGTACCTGAATAGAGAACTGGCTGAAATATGGATAACAAAGAGTAGTGGTAATTGGAACATTTTCTAATTGGACCAGTGTTGGTTTGGTATTTCTAAGAACTGCTTTTCTTTGCTGATGATAAGTTCTGTGCAGGATGTTGCCATTTTGCATATATATTTGACTAAACTGGAGAACTGGGAAACAAACTGGCAAATGAGGTTCAATGTTGAAGTATGCAACTATTTCTACACTTGGATAAATTAACATAAATGCTAGTAATACACCAAATGGTAGTGTGTTGTGGCCCCCCTTAGTAGCAGAGAATCTTAATCCCATTGAAGAAATAAAAAAACTAGAGGTCACCCATTTAGACTTCAGGAAGTGAACTTTCATCTTCGCAGAGAGTGCAGTAAGATTCTGGAATACCATGCTAGGTGATGATATTGCTGTTGCACAATAATGTCATATAGCTATTGCAATTCATAAATTGTATTGTACTTTCTCTGATCATTTTTCCTCATGGCGATTATTTTTCATACTGGACTAAAGATAAAACTTCCCGTCGACAAAGAACGAAGGACAGAGATTGCTGTTTTGTAAAGAATTAGAAATAAAATTATTCTTTATCTATTTTATCTTCAGCATGCTCATCAGAATGTCTATCCCTTGGTGATTGCTAATGAGGTTCCACATAACAGAATAGCAAAATGCAAGGAATCTTTTCATGTCTAGAGATCTTTCACTAGTTTTCCCTATCTAGGCCTTAAAAAGCTCTTACATTTTCACTTTCATTTGCTGAATGAAATCTGAAATAACTAGGGGATTTTTTTTTGGTTAAATTTAAACTTTCGGGCCATTGTTTAGCTTATTGTTTAGGGAGGATAGTGTAATTTGAAAAAAAAAATGAGATGTATTATTGCCTTATTCCAAGATTGTTGCAAAAAAGTCCTTGCCTTGAATGGAATTATTTTATATTTGATAACTGTATTATTTAATTTATCTATAGGGCAACCAGGTTATTGAACTAAGACCAAATGTGAATTATGATGAATATGATGAATCAAAGAAGTGTCTAACTTGAATTTTTTTTGATTTAGTTAGTCTATGTATAAAGATAAACATATTTATTTATGAATGCATTTTTTCTTTGTGGCAAGCAAGGCTGGCTCGTTCTTTGCTGTAAAATAATTGATACGTCTGGTGAGCATCCTTTGTGAAATGATTTCATGAATTAATGTTCAGTAGTGATTGGTTGGAAATTAAATCCTTTACTTTCATGTAGAGAATCACAGCAGGGATTTTCCTTTCAATTCCAGATAATGTTTTGGTTGTTTGACTAACAATGCCTAACATTAAGGTCATGAAAAATTACAATTTTGTATTTACTATTTACTATATTTCACTTTATATAACAAAGGAAGTAATATAGAATATGTGGGATAAACAGTATTTTCAGAGACTGCATTTTCATTCTGGGAATACTTTGATGGCACAGTATTTGCACCATAGAGTTCAACTTCAATTGGTTCTGTCAAAACAGCCTCATATTGGTTGGCTCTTCCATTACCAAGAGAAGTAACAATTTAACATAACTCCCAATTTGATTATGATGTGACCCCTCTTTACAAACATATGGTATTTTTACACTGCACACCCGGATTTTTACTCACTTTAACTGCTCCAGTGGTGCTGGTAGTCCGTTGACCCGACAAGGTCCCTTAGCAACAGCAATTCCAAATAATGGATCCGCACACACTTGTTTCTGCAGTGGGGGAAATCCCTTTTCATTTTATTTAACCACCAATTTCAACGTTTGAAAAGGGGTTTCCCCCACTGCAGAAACAAGTGTGTGCGGATCCATTATTTGGAATTGCTATTTACAAACATAAACATTAAACAGCTTGTATATAGGAAAGGTAAAAACTTACTGTGTTCATACTGTATACATATTTTTTTCTAATTTCTCAGGGGTCAAGGTTTTGTGCTCTTTGAACCAGGTTATTTATCTTTGTGTATTGCCATGGATACAAGTATTTTCTGAACACCAACCCTGCCATAAATTCTGTGTAAGTCATTTTTCTTGTGTGAAAGCAGCTCAAATTCATTTATATGGTCTGTCTATCCCAGTCAGTGATCTTTGACTTACAACTACTGTTCCATCTTTTCTGATGCAGTTTGTGCATGTTTGACATATGTTTCACGACTTTCAAGAAGGTTCTCACTGACATTAACATTTTTTCAATTCAGTTGGTTTAAGATTGTTTACCATAGACAAAGACTTTTTTCGATTGCTTTCCATCTTTTATTTTTTACCGTTTTCCTAAAATCCAATTTTAAAGTTTAATGTTTCTGTAGTGTTTCGGTCTGGCAGCTCAGTGATCCAGGATAGTGATACCTGATCCTAACCTGCTGAGCCCCAGCCCTCACCTGGCCTGAACCTGGCAGCTCCCCTCTTTATATAACTGTGCCTGCCCCTTGGTGATGTCACAAAGGGGTGGGGCCTGCATAAGTATATAAAAAAAGTCTGTGCAGAGGAAAAAGTGGGGTGGAAGAAGGATGCAGGCAGGGATAATAGATGCTAATGTCCTGACCGAACCCACCCATCGTCAGAGGACATACAAATTCCCCAAACCCATCCGACCCACAGGTCCAGCGGTTTTCGGCCTGGCCTGCACAACACTAATCCAGGAGTATTCTGAACTGTTACAATTTGCTACATTTAGTTCACGTAATTATTTGATACATTTCTCAGCAGTATCTGAGGAATTTAAGTAACTATTATATCAATTGTAACAGCTGCCTTTAAAGGGCACCTATGGCTTAAAAAAGTTAGCCCCAACCAAAGGTGCGGGTACCGGTACTTTAAAAAAAAATAAAAAAAAGCCCCCAGCCAGCACAGGCAAGCTCGAACCGGATGGGAGCCGCAATGACATTAACCGTGCATGTGCGTTTGTGCGTGTGCGACGTCACAATTTCATCCCAACAGTGTTTAGTAGTCCTTATAACCGCCTGTTTATGTTCCACAGAGTGATGAGAGTCAAATATTCCATAGTTAACTTGATGTTTTTGTCCATCAAGTTTATGTGTTGAGTAAAAGCTGGAACTTCATGTGCTTTAATTTTGACCCAAGTATCGTCCACATAACTGAACCAATATTCAGGGATTTCTTTTATGCTTCTTACATGTAAAGGTTATCTTCGATTGGAGACATAGGAGAACACATGGCACAGGCATGTTTTTGTCCATAAAGGACTTCCTTGTGCTTGAATAAATGGTAGTATGCCTCAGGTCCAGTAAGGAATAAGCGTGTTGTGGCTTCAGCTTTGTTCTGCTGCTAAGGGTGATGTCTTGTTTCGGTCATTTTCTTATCATTCATATTGTCATGCAAAAACACCAAACCAAGAAATAGAGGAGTGGAGCGTATAGTCATCCCATATCAGACAACCTTAAGCTATTAGCAGTCTGATGGAACTGTAAATCTAGTAATGCTAGCACAGTTATGGCTGCAATATATATAATAAACATATAGGTGAACTTAGAAAAATTCCAATAATTAGGGATGCACCGAATCCAGGATTCGGTTTGGGATTCGGCCTTTATCAGCAGGATTCGGATTCGGCCGAATCCTTCTGCCTGGCCGAACCGAATCCGAATCCTAATTTGCATATGCAAATTAGGGCCAGGGAGCTAAATCACGTGACTTTTTGGCACAAAACAAGGAAGTAAAAATTTTTTTCCCCTTCCCACCCATAATTTGCATATGCAACTTAGGGTTTGGATTCGGTTCGGTATTCGGCCAAATCTTTCGGAAGGATTCGGGGGTTCGGCCGAATCCAAAATAGTGGATTCGGTGCATTCCTACCAATAATAAAAATAAAATGTAAACAATCTGTAAAACTAGCTGTCATCATCAAATGGTTTTATTCATTTCATATGAGGAATTCTATTGTTCAGGCAGAGTTGTAAATGTGAAATGAGAAACACCAACAGTAACTTTACATCAATCATAACAGCCGAGTGGTGACGCTGACCTCATACTAGATGATTTCGCCAAACATTTTTTACATTAGACGATTTTTATTTACATTTGTCCCAAAATGTGTTTAGCTGTCAGATGGCATCAGTAATGTTCACACATTGATTTATTGAAAGTAAACTTTTTCGACGTATGGGTACACAAACAGGAAGGAAGACTGGCTACTGATTTATATGTCAAACCTACGGACAAAAATACCCTGCTGTTGTATTCTTCATTTCATCCAGCACACATTAAAAGATCTATACCCAAGTCCCAATTTGCAAGAGTTAAGAGACTTGTGTCAGAGGATGGGACCCTCACAGATAGACTGGATGAAATGGAGAATAAATTAGTGCAGAGAGGTTACCCTAAGAAAGTTTTGGAGGTATGTAGAGGGGAAGTTTTGACACAGCCTAAGAAAATAAGATCGAAAAAAGGTGATAGAGCAGTATTTGTGAGTAATTACAATACATTATCTAAGGAAGTGGGCAAGATAGTGAAAAGACATTGGAATATTCTGAAAGTCTCCTGTCCTGAGATAGCAGTATTTCAGAATCCACCTCTACTGTCCTTTAGATGGGCGCAATCCTTAAAAGACAAGCTAGTACGAGCTGATGTGGGTCCAGGTAAAACACTATACCAGTCGACTCTAAGTACGGCAAGAAGTGGTACTTTCCCATGCCTGTCTTGTAGACACTGTAATAGCTGCATAAAAGGGGACAACATTTACCATCCACACAAGGGAACTATATTCAAAATAAAAGGCTACTATACATGTCTATCGACATATGTGGTATACGCACTAAAATGTCCGTGTGGACTGATGTACATTGGACAAACGACAAGACAGCTAAAAGAAAGAATAGGTGAACACAAATCGGACATTAAAAGAAAAGCTAGACAAAACCCTGTAGCTAATCATTTTGTAGATATGGGACATTCTATTTCTCAATTACGCTTTCAAATCCTGCAACATATCCCCAGATCTAGGAGGGGAGGTGATAGAGATAAACAATTGTTAAAATGTGAAGCAAAGTGGATCAGGAAGCAAGGAACACTCATGCCAGGTGGTTTAAACAAAGAATACGAATTATATCCTTTACTATGAGGGCATCTTTTTAGATTTTAATTGGTTTTAAATTGTACCTCCATGTGGCTACAAAAGAACATGCAGGGGAAATGGCATTTGAAACTGTTACTATTTTGTGATTATGACTGAAGTGATACTATGTCACAAGTTAAATGATATTGTGACCAATTGAAACAATGTAACTTTGTGATTTGTTACTTTAAAAAAAGCATTGTGTGAAAATGTAGCCACTAGAGGGCCTACACATGGAGGGTATTTAAGATGGTTACAAACTTGTAGTTTTAAAGCATCCATAGAAGTCAATGGAAGGTGTGTTATCAACATTCTGGCTATTGGTGTAATTTTAGTTTTTTCCTAGAATTACCAAAACTGAGTTTTCCATGTTGAAATAGTTTTTTTTAAACACATTGGCGATCAAGAAAAAAAAAGTGATGGAAAAAACCTTCATTGAGTTTAATCACAATTAATTTTTTTGTGATCAATATAAAAAAAAAAAGACGAATTCAAAGTGGATAATGAGTAGTGTTGGTCAAAAATGAAATCGTCTACCAGTGGCCCAACCAGTCACTCATGATCAGCAGGTTCCTCACCAACCCCTTGGATATTGCTCCCAGTAGCCACAAAGCAGGAGCTTATTTTTTTATTTCAGGCCTGGAGGCAAGCTTTGGTGTATAAAAACCAGTTGTACTGTCAAAAAGAGTCTGCTGTAGGCTGCCAGTCCACATAGGGTCTACAAAATAGCCAATCACATGCCCCCATGAATTTTATGCTTGTGTTGCTCTCCAACTTTTTTTTACATTTGTATGTGGCTTATGGGTAAAGATTGGGTATCTCTGGTGTAGACATTCTAGATGTAGAACATTTCTCATGGCAGAAGCTGAAATTCCAGCACCTCAATAACAGGTTTTGGTTGTCAAAATGGTGGGAGCAGTTGAGGAAGAGCTGAAGAGCCACAGGTTGAAGACTGGACTAGAAGACCCCAGAAGAAGAGCCTTGATTCTCTCCCTCGAAGTTCAGCAAACCTCACAGTGCAGCTAAACTAAATCCAAACCATACAAAGAACCTCACAATATATTCAGTTAAACACAAATCTCCTTAGATTGTACTGCCCGGCCTCCGTTCCACTACTGTTGAGTCTAGATAAGATGGTGATTGCTGTGAAGGCTTCCACCCCTTTTGGAGACAATTTCATGCACATTTCATGGTCGATTGTTTGCACAACATGATCACTGAGGATCTTGGTGCTTAGCAAGTCTTGTCTTGAACCCATTCACGCATATGGAAACCCTATGATTGGTCTCAGACTAATCCCCTCTTTCTGGTTGGACATTCAGCGAACTTTAAAAAGTCCTGATTGTTCCAGAGGTTTCTGATTTGCATACGGGTCATTGAAACCCAATAATGAAAGAGAAATGTGACTGTACAGAGACCCGCTGTTAATTCCTTCTGTCTCGGCCACACCTCCCGGCGCTCTGATTTTGTAAGAACGCTCTATTTCCTTTGCAGCCTCAGTATTTAATACAGTTTGTCCGAGTATTAAAGAAAAGTATTGAAAAAAAAAAAAAAAAACACAATGATGTTAATATGCTGTATTTGAATTTTTATAGATGTATATAAAATGAGAGGTTGTTCATTAAATGTGATCATTTCATGACACAAAGTTGTTTGAGGTTTTTTTTTTGTTTTTTAGGGGGTTGAATTCTTAACCAATGAAATAAGGTGAAATTGCTGATTGGAATATTGTGTATTTGTTATATGCCTGGGACAACAATGTTCCTACAGCT
>CM044440.1:104320220-104340534 GCA_024363595.1 Xenopus borealis
ATTTTAAGACCAACCTCTAATGGTACCTTTCCCTGTAGAAATTGCAGGCACTGCAATACTATCATACCGGGCAGTTTTGTAACACATCTGCAACATTGATCAAAACATGAAATAAGGGGTTGTTTTACATGTGATAGCAGTGATATCATATAATGTATCAAATGCCCTTGTGGGCTGGTATACATTGGCCAAACTGCTAGACCCATAAAAATCCGGCTCAATGAACATAAGTTTACAATACATAATTATAAACCACAGGTTCTTCAAACTCCTGGTAACAGAGTTAAAGGATACAAAGAAATCTAAAAAGGAAACTTTATTGGTGAAGCATTTCTTTACCCAAGGACATTGAGTCGCACAATTAAGGTGTAAAATATAAGAAAACGTACGTGTTCATCAGGGTCAGGATAAAAAATGCCTGTTATTTATGAGAGAATGCTACTAGATTTGGTTACTCTAATCCAGGAGTCCAAAGGGTTGAAATGAGGAATATAATTTATCCTGCTTTATTTAATCTGTTATTAGCAGATGCATGTTAAAGCTTGATACAAATAAAATATTCCTTTTCCATCTTGTTACAGATAAGAAAAAACATTTTTTCCCCAGGGACAGGTAATTTACTTTAATTGCTTATTGGGTTAGTTTGTTACTTTGTTATTTTCTTGATTGTTAGTTGTTATTTTTTAACCTTTCTGCTAAACAGGTTGTCCTGTGAGTATGTATCTATTTTATTATGTTTTTATGTACACAGGCTGTTGTAACACATACAGTACAGTATGAGTGGTCTATCACACTGGAACATTTTAATTCACCTGCAACCGCTCGTACAATTTATATCTCTACTTGGACTTTATTTATTTTTTTTGTCTCACTTAATTTGATTGGACTATACGCCGAGCAGGCCGGTGGGTTGTTCAATTTTATATGCAAAATTGTCTAATTACACATGTCTTATATGGCTTCCACTTTGGTTTTGTAGCATGCTTGATAAAGGGGTCCGCCCTGAAACATTGCACGTTCACACAGAACAAACAGTAAGGGGTAACCCTGCACTTTAATTGCCTGTAGTTCCTGGAGTACTTCCATGCCTTGAGAGGAAAACATGCCAGACAAGGAGGAGAAGGAAGCAGGGAGAAACATACGAGAGCGAAAATTGATTGGGAGTGCAGAAATTTTACCTAGGGGAGACTGCCCCCTCACACCTAGGCTGGAGAATTTCCCTGATTCTGAGGTCTGGAAGGACAATACCTTATAATATGACCAGGGAGTCTGCAGTACAGACAAGGCCAGTTGATCTTCTCTCCTCTGGTGATTAATGCATGGCTCCAATCTGCATTGGTTCATCTTAAACAGGTGAAGAATGAGTAGTTGGAGAGAAGAATTCTGACCTAAGAAACGTTTGAGCGCGAGACTTAAGTGAAGATTTCTCCCTCATTCGGGAATCAATCTTGATGATGAAAACCACAAATTCGTCAAAGGAAGTAACCAGCTCATCTTTGAAGTCCTCGTGAAGGCCCCTCCAGAAAGCTGCGATAAGTGCCTCATTGTTCCAAGAGATCTCTGCAGCTAAAGTCCTGATGTTGATAGCATATTCGGAGGCAGTCCTAGGCCCTTAATTGATTTTTATGAGCTGGTCAGAGGTGTTCAATATATGGCCTGGTATGTCAAACATTTGCCGGAAGGTAACCAGGAAAGCAGTGGAATCATGAACAAGAGAATCATCTCTATCCATTGACGGCAAAGCCAACCAAGGGCTTTCACCTGAAGAAGAGCAATAATATAAGCAACCTTTGATCTTTCTGTTGCAAATTGGTCAGGAGCTGTTCCAAATTGGATCTTGCATTGCATGATGAATCCCCGGCAAGCATCCGGATCACCCAAATAGGAGCAGGAATCTTGGGTGGTTTGGGAGTTGCAGATGGAGCAAAAAGAAGCAAAGAGGATTGAGAAGCACCAGCGCCCAAAATTTGGAGGGCTTCTAGGCGAGAGGTGATGTGTTGTAATGCCTGTGCAAGATGAGCATGTTGAGCCTCTTGATTGTCCAGGCGCTTCATCATCACATCAAAATATCCCTCCATGGTAGAAGAAGCAGAGGCCTGGGAAAGTTCGATCTTGGCCTAAGCTATCTGTAACAATCTCGTTATCAGAACCTTGAGTGATGATTATACTCAATTGCACAGGTTAACCCTACCGTCTCCAGTGTTCAAACAGGCGGAGAGTCAAAGGCAGGCAGCAGGAATCGTAAAGGGAAGTCAGGCACAAGTAAAAAAACCATATAATCAAGTAGTAGCAATGCTTGAGCAGGAACAATAAACTGAAACCTAGCTTAGGCACAGGAAAAATGGAGGATCAGGCTTTTAAACTAACTTTGGCGCAAAGTTTGAAATTCAGCGCTGAATAGTGAATTCATGACACCCAGCGTCAAGGGCCAACATCAGATGCCAGTGATGCAGGAATCAAGGAGGAAGAGCATGCCTGTGCACACTCTGAGAGGCATGCCAGGAGGTGAGTAGCTGATTACATCTCCCAGCACATCTTACAGAAATAAGGTCAAACATATAGAAAGGTTTATATTTTTCCTCCACCAGCTTTGGCAAGAATGCCTTCTTACAAGATAATGGTTTTACATGTTTCTTGTAGTATTCAAGTGTTCTCCCCTTCTCTGCACAACTCCTTTGTGCTCTAATATAGGGATATAAAAATCCCTCCACCAGCTTTGGCTAGAGTGCCTACTTACAAGATAGTAGTTTCAAGCATTGCATGTAATATCCAACAGTGCTCTCCCCTTCTCTGCATTGCTCCTTTATGCTCCAGTATAGAAATGTAGAAATTCCATAGAGTAATATTGTTTTATTGATACATTTAAAATTCTTTAAAACATTACACTCACATTTGTTTCCATGAGGGTAGTCACCATATATGAGTTGTTAACAGGTTTTCCCAGTTCGGTTCTGAAGGAAGAAAAATCTTTTGCCGGCATCTCTCTTTAAATTGTGATTCTCCCCTATAGCTCACCGTGACGTCACCTCTGCCTGACGTGTTTCACTGGACCAGCTTCCTCAGAGGCATGTATTCTTTATAACCGAATTAGGGAGAAGGGGAGAACACCGTCAGACAATCATGATTTTAATAATGTGAAATAAACTTTATTTTATCTCCAGCTTATCTCCGCAGATCACTAATTACTACCTGCACATTAATTACTTCAAATCACTGTATCATTTACATTACCTGGTCTTCTGACTTTTACTTCTGAATAGTGATGGGCGAATCTAGCCAGTTTCGCTTTGCCGAAAAATTCGCAAAACTAGTTGCGGCACGTTTTTGACGCGTGTCGCGTCGTTTCTGGCACGTGGCGCGTGTCGCGTCGTTTTCGTTGCGTCACGTCAAAAAAGACGCGCAACTCGTTTTTTTTTTGCGAATTTTCGCTGGCGTTTCGCGAATTTATTCGCCCATCACTACTTCTGAAAAGGAAGAGCTGAACTTCAACTCATTCATATTTTTGAATCTTGGTTATCAATGACTCCTCAAGGATTTCATAACATACTGTGAGGTCACACTAAATCTCACATCACCACTCCAGGTGAGAAAAGGTGGCCATAAAACATGCAGATTTTATTCTTTGTTAGACAAATAATCATTTGTTTCTATCCAACCATCTAACATTAACCATTCTGATTAAAATAAGTAGGAAATATAACAAACCAAACGAAGTTATGGCATACAACATGCCCGGGTCATGCCCGACAAATCGTAGTGGTAGTCACCCACTAATATCATCAGATGGGCAATACATGCAGAGATCTTATCAGTAGCCAATATAAATCTTTTAACCTGTCTGATTCACTAAGCAACCAATTGCCATAGTAAGAGAAATGCTGGGACACTCCACAAAGGATCACAAAATCATACAAATTTTCTGCTTCATACGGCTGCATCTTTGCATCTATGGCCAACTATAGAAATACATTGTATATATCAGAGATACTAAGGCCTATCGTTGTATCTGGTTACATGGCTTAATAAACAAAGAGCCTCCTTCTTAAGAGGTGTTTATTATATCTAGAAACTCATATACAATAGCAAAGACAAACACACTCAGAAGTTGGATTTTAGCAACCATGCAGTCCAGTAATATAGGCACATTTCAATTTAAGGAACACTCTAAACTGGAAAGCCACAGTGGCTAGTGGGCTTTCCTTTCCTACAATCAAGAAAAAAGCCAGAAGGTCCTCCTCCAGAACCTTTGTAAAGAACTACTGGAAACATTTGGACAAGGAAAGAGTAGCATTCTTGACCTACTAGGTGAATGATACTATGCTATCAGCTCTTGCTAGGTCAGAAATAGTGATGGGCGAATTTATTCGCATGGGGCGGATTCGCGGCGAATTCCCGCGATTCGCCGCTGGAGAAAAAATTTGCGAATCGCCAGCGAAATGTAGCTTTGCGAAAATTCGCCAGAAAAACGAGTTGCGTGTCGTTTTTGACGGAAACGACGCAACGCGCGTCAAAAGCGTCCCGCAACTCGTTTCGCACATTTTTCGCCAATTCACGAATTTCTCTAGAAATTCGGGAATTTTTTGGCGAAGCGAATCTCGGGAGATTCGCCCATCACTAGTCACAAAGTCCATAAGAACAAAGTGGAATCTATGACAGGAATGCCACCTAGGAACAATGCTGCTCCATTCCATTCTAAAATATAATTTCTTGCAAAATCCCTAGTATCTGACACTTAAATATCTTGTTTTCTCCACAGGCTCCTGCTAACATACTAAGACTAACTAAATATGTTTTTTTCATCATGATTCTAGAATTTGCTTGGTACTTTTCAAATTTTCATAGCTGCTTCCTTAGCGTTTGAAGCAATTGGCAGTTTTTTTTACTTTGCCTTGATTATAGTTTTGATTATAGTGACTTCATCATATGCTTAGTTCATATGGCAACACTACTATACAGGGGGCACATGTAGGGCAATAGG
Organism: Xenopus borealis; assembly: GCA_024363595.1. NCBI lineage: Eukaryota > Metazoa > Chordata > Amphibia > Anura > Pipidae > Xenopus > Xenopus borealis. The sequence continues at coordinate 104,325,199 of CM044440.1, forward strand.
ACAACTTTATTTTATTTATTAAAGGTTTCCTGGGCTTGTGTAGTGGAATGCAGTGGCTGTAACATATACTTCTATTATACGCTTAAGTTCCTGCCGTATGCAAATTAGGCATCGCTAGCGTAACTGCGCTTTGCCTGGGAACGAACTGTATCGTTACTTCGCTAACGTTCGTAGTGCTGGTGAAAATTTGCCTGGTGAAGTGCGGCGAACGCTAGCGAAGCTAACACTAGCGAATTTTCGGATCTTAGTGAATTTGCCCCTTAGTGCCTTATTTATTAAAATCCGAATTTTTCAGAGTATTTCAATAAAAAAGTCTGACCAAATTAGAACCACAATTTTACTAATAATAAGGTTCTGGTAACTCTATCAATCTTCCAGTCTTTAATTCAAGCCACTACCTGGTTACTAGATTACATTGGTCCCTATTTTATAAAAATTTCAAACTGAGAAAAAGAGAGAAGAAAAGTTCAGCTGAGTAAAAAAAATAATCATGGCCAGACAAAAATGGATTAGAATAACAATCTCTGCATTAGTGTTTCGTAAAGAAGAATTAAGTTTAATAAGAACACTGCTGGAAATAATGTATTTTATATACTGGTATGGGATCAGTTATCCAGAAACCTCCAAATTACAGAAAGGATGTCTCCCATAGATTCCATTATAATCGAATAATTAACATTTTTTAAAATTATTTCCTTTTTCTCTGTAATAATAAACAGTACATTGTTTTTGATCCAAACTAAGATATAATTATTTCTTATTAGAAGCAAAACCAGCTTATTTGGATTTATTTTATTTACATAATATTTTATTTATTTATATTATTTTCTAGTAGACAAGGCACAAAGATGCAAATTACAGAGAGATCCATTATCTGGCAAACCCCAGGCCCTGAGCATTCTAAATAACAGGTCCCATACCTATATTAAACTTACTGTAGTAGACCAAAGGCTCTTACAGTAATAAACTATGTTTTTAAATTTGCCCACAGAAGTTATTTCCCCTCATATATGCTAATATTCCACAGATCCTGCTGAGAAATATACCAACTAATATGGCAACTACAATCTGGATCACTGAGCTGCCAGACTGAAACACTAGAGACTCGAACATTAAACTTTAATTTTGGGAAAATGGTAAAAAATAAAAGATGGAAAGCAAAGTCTTTGTTTATGGTGAACAATCTTAAAATATCTGGACTGAAAAAGTGTTTGGAAGGTGAACAACCCTGTTAACTCATGTCATGCATGTAGATCTTGTCTTGTCAGGCAGGTTAAAAAACTTAGTCAGATCGCGGGAGCATCTGTGCATATATGTAGTCCCGCGATCCGACTGCCCGCATCGCCTCCATTCTGATACGAAACTTGGGCCTCACGGGGAGAGATCCGATTGGCGATATCGCCAAACCAGCTGATCTCTATGTATGGCCACCTTTAGTTGCTGCAGATTACAAAATCATGTGCAAACTTTGAACATAAGGTTCATTTAGCATAATGAGCTATTCCTTATCCCCCAGCTGCAACTGAGGGAAAGGAAAGGGTTTGTTTATACAAAGAGTCTAATTGGACTGCTGTTTTGTAATGATGGGTGAATCTGTTTCGCTTTGCCAATAAATTTGGAGAACTCATGAAACAGCGAAAAATTCACTAAACACATTGAAGTCACTGGGTGTGAAAATTATTTTGATGCACAACAATTTTGACATAAGCGACAACTTTTATACGCACAACTTTTGTCCAGATGCATTGAAGTCAATGGGCGTCCAAATAATTTTGACGTGCAACAATTTTGATGAGCGTCATTTCTTTTGTTGCAGCAAATTTTCACTGCAGTTTTGTGAAGACATTTGGCGTCTGAGAAATCCAGAAATTCTCTGCGAATCCATGTCTGGCAAATTAATTAACTATTGATATGTTTTGATTGTGGTCTTACAAACAGGAAGAATAATGCGATTAAAGTTTCCGATTTTACCCAGTTTAGTGCAAGAAATAACAAAAACCATGCATACTTTCTAATTAAAACGTATCTACAAAATAAGCCCCTTTCACTGAAATAGTGTTGAAAACCAGTGTATACTGCCTTTTTAAGAGGAGAAAAGTGTTTTCATTTCCACCGGTCTGTAACTGTATTATCACAGAACTAGCATATTACCCAAAACTCAACCATTTCTCTGTAGAAATTGTATTTGGGGCACCTGCCATATATTGCAATAAATAGAGCACAAAGAGAGAAGTAACATTCTGATTTTGTAATTTAGCTCAGTTCTGGGCGGTTGGTTTATTTTAAAAAGCCTGTGAGTGTACCATTTTTTAGCCTATGGAAATATATGATTAGTTTGTCAGCATTCGCTCATGTTGATTGACAATCTTTCACCAATTTCTGAGTCTCTTGGACATGTTCACGTTCCTGAGGAGGAAATTAAATTTGCTAGAGGAAAAGGCATGTTGAGACTCAACAATTACAGTGTTGGCCTTAACCCATGGATGTCTGAAGGGTGGGTGTCTGAAGGGTAGTGGTCTGTTGTAAGGGGAAGACATCAAGACAATAAAAAGCCTGTGTACAGAAAAACTTCTGCAAACGATATTTATGATAACCATTTTATATCTTAGGTTCAAAACATAGCTTCAACTAGAGCCAGATTTTGTGTGCCTACAAACACTTACTTGTAGGGACAGATCATAGACCAATAGTGGGGGGCCTCTTTTGCCAAAAAAAGATCAAAGGGGCTACCCCTTAAAAAGGAATATCACTTGAAGCAGGGTATGTGGTCCTTCACAGCAAGCCTTAGGTTTCCCCTAAAAAAGAGGAGAGGACAGGGCAGTATTTACAACATAGCAGTTTTGCGGAGGTTGGGTGCCTATATGGTAAATATATATTTTCCTAAATAAAAGAAATCTCCCCCACTACCGCCGGATGCTTCCCAACTAAATCTGGCAGCAGAAAGAGAAGAAAGCATGCACAGAACATCATTTCTTACTATGCATGCACCATAAGGATGCACAGGACAAAGATTTGCATTATTTGCAGGTGGTACCCCTCCTCTGATGGAGCACATTAAAAGACAAGGATAGTGGGTACAGGCAGCCTATAAAAAGGGCACTCCTGTCACTTCTAGAAAGCCAACTCAATCTAACGAGCTCAGTGATGCCAGTTTGGCAGAAAACTTGGAAAGCATATTATCTGGAAGCCTAGATATAGCGCGTTGCCATGAATAATAATCTGAAGCCCTACAGCATGTCACAGAAAAGGCTGACACAGTAAAAGAAATTTTGTCTGCCAGATAACAGTGATGGATGTTATCAGTGACCTAGAGGTGACACACTTTGCATCATCGTTGCCTGCAGGCTTACATGTTCCCAAACTTCTCATCTTAGTGCTAAAACCTAACTAGACAGGTAAATAAATGAGGGCCTTGATCTCACCGTGAAATAGAAGAAAATTGGGCAGAGAAGACCAAAAGACAAGCAAATCAATCTTAAATGTCAAGAAAGAAATAATCTACAGTAAATTAAGTTTAATTAAGATATATATGTAACTACTGTGGAGTACTACAAAGGGATTCACAAGGATAAATCTCTTGCACAACCTGCTGGCCACTGAGGGAACTGAATCTGTTCAATAATCTCAAAGTAAAATCCAATCAAATAAAATATACAGTTCTAGTACAGATAATCCCCATCCGAGTGACTTTACTAGCAGCTTTTTACCTTTCCTTAACATAGCTGCTATGTGAATAAACTCCCTGATTAACACTCATGCTTATGGAGAAAGGACTTAGAGTACACAGACTGCTCAGATAATGACAGTTCTGCAGGATAGTGCCAAAAGGTTCTTCAGTTTAGACTTCAAGACAAAAAAAAGCAAGAGTAGTGAGTGGAAAGCATCAACTAGAAAGGTTTAAATGCCCCAATCCATGAACTAACAAGGAGTTCCACTGAACCTTGCATCTTTTACAAGGTTATTGTGCTTTTATCTTTTTATCCTAAATGTGGAATGGAAAAGAACATTAGGCCTGATTTTTACATACAGGGGTATGCACATTGTTCATAGTTTCCAACTGTTCCTAATTTCCAGGGGCAATTCCTGGTTAACACTCTCTGTTGCTGGAGTTGTTTGTCGCTGCAAATATTCCTATTTTCATACTGATCGACTGCAAGTGATTTAATTATAGTTAAAGGGATCCTGTCATGGGAAAACATGTTTTTTTCAAAATGCATCAGTTAATAGTGCTGCTCCAGTAGCCTACTGCACTGAAATCCATTTCTCAAAAGAGTAAACAAATTTTTTTATATTCAGTTTTGAAATCTGACATGGGGCTAGCCATTTTGTCACTTTCCCAGCTGCCCCGGTCATGTGACTTGTGCCAGCACTTTAGGAGGGATAATAAATAAATCTCAAAAAATGTGAAAACACTTTTCCACAAAAAATTTGGATTTTATAGTAAGTTTTGAGCATTCAGACTTTAATAACCCCTAATGGCAGAATGTAATAAAAGTCGGTAACGGAAAAACTATTCGCAGTGCGAAAACGTATGCCTCTGCGCAAACAATTTTTGCTTTGTGCAAATTTAATATAGCTTTAGCGAACCCAGAAACTGTTTAGTGACCACTTCCAACAGTGGAATAGAGTTTGTGAATTTTACAGCTTGTGCCAATGCACAGTCAATGTAATAAAACTTCTTACTGAAAAACGTATGTTTGCTCCAAAAGATTACGACACCTTCAAGCACTTCTTAAGAGTGCGCAATTAAAATTTGCAATGCAATAACAGTTTAAGGAACAATATTACATTGCGAGATGTGCATTTTTATTCTTATTGGTGCAAATAGTTTTTTTCTTTGCAACTACACATTCCCCCCTGCTAAATATCATTTAAACGCTAAATAAAGCCAATATGATTGTTTTGCCTCCAATATGGATTCATGCATCTCAGTTACCAGTAAGTACAAGGAAATGTTTTAATATTACAGGGAAAAAGAAAATTATTTTTAAAAATTATAGGTCTATGGCAGGGGTGTACAATCTTTTGGCTTTCCTGGACCACATTGGAAAAAAAAATTATCTGGGGCCGCACATGAGACACACAAGCGCTTTTGTAAAGAAAATGCACAGAAAAGAACCAATACCAGTTGGATAACCAGATGGAGCTATACATTGGAATATGGGACACATGGATATTGAATATAATTATTATATGGTTATTATTATTATTAACTGGGCAATGGGCAGAGTCCCCCTCCTGCCTACTCCTATTTCCTTTGCAACATGAAGTTTTGTTGGGAATTAATGGTTTCAAGCTGGGCCACATGCAAATTTATGCATTTCACTGCCGGCGACAATTTGACGCGCACCCATTGACTTTAAAGCATTTATACAAAATAGGTGCGTTTCAAATTGTCGCCGAAGTGAAAAATGGTCGCAGGCGTAAAAGTTGATGTTTAGCAAATTTTCGGCAAACCAAAACAGGACAAAATCGCCCATCATTAGTGATAAATATAATTTAAAATACTACAGTATCAGCACTTCGAAACTGAAAGGTTTTCACTAGACCTGAATATTTGCTTAGTTGAACTACAAATAGAAAAGAGTAGCCCTTCCAATGTGTTCCCTCTGTCTCTTCCCCGTCTATTAAACCTTGTGATACATTCTTTTGAAAGCAGGCTCTGACCAGGGCAGCATCCGTGCTGTCACTCGTTAGCACTCAGTAGGGAATGGCATAAAAGGGAGCTCATTAGTGAAACATAAGACTGTTGTGATGAATCTCTGCATTCAGTTTAGCTCTAGGCAGGTTTAAATGAGATTCCCTAGGATAGCTGGCAACACAATGGAAACCACACACACTCCTTTGTGACAAATCTCTGAATGTGTTGTGATAAAATGTGAGCGAATATCAGTCGCATGCTACACTGGGTTAATTATCACTAAACATGTATAGCAGATAAAGAATCCTTTTCACACGTTTTAGGTGGAGAAGTATCGAATTAGAGCAGTTTCTAGGGTTGAGATGGTATAAATCCCCCTTTTTTGTGTGTGTGTGTGATATAAATATATATGCAAGTGAGTGTTGACAGAGATCAACAAAGTTAAATTCTCAACTTTTCTTTGAAAACAATGTATAGGACTAGAGCACCATCTACTGATACATTTAGAAAAGGTTACGTTAGAAATGTACCAACATTTTTCTATATATGACTTTTTTTGTGCACCCATTTCTACTTTTGATAGAAAGTGCTTTCACAACTGATATCTATTATGCCTTTTTATGAAGCACTGTGCCACAGTAGTATCAACACCTTATCAGCTGTGGCATGCTCAAAGCAGAGTGTGAGTCCTAGTTATTAGCAATTACTGCTACTAAGCAATTACTCACTCTAATTATAACTCGGTACCCATTTCTTCAGATATACCAGGAGAATGCCACTGCTGCCACCCCTACATACAATGGGCAATCGAATTGAGGTCGAATTTGGAGGTTTCTTCCGCAATTTGATTGAACTATTAAATTTATTCGAAGCATTCGATTCGATCGAATTTTCAAAATTCAGTGGTCTTCAAAAACATTTGAAAATTTTAATCTTTTTGAAAATTCGATCGAATTTCAAATCATTCATGTGAATTTAGTCAATCTGCCCCTATGATTGTGGTTTCTACTTATTGCCGTCTGCTCACAGAATTTAGCAACTCTCTTTAGCTCCATAATAACTTTCTCCTCAAACAGAAGTCTAATCTGTTTTTTATGGGTAAATATTGGACCAAGAATAGATTCTCAGCATTCAGCTCAGATTAAAAAACAAATCGTTATGACCCATGTGCCCCCCCTCAAGTCACTGATTGGTTACTGCCTGCTATCCAATAAGTGGAAACCAAGGGAGCTGCAATGCAAGAAGTAGTGTTCTGTTATGTTAGACATCCAGTCACTCCAGCCTTTATACACTACATTTTTGCCTAGCTATATTAGAAACATTTATTTTTGACATCCTATTTACCCAGTATTTATTTTAACACTGAACAATTTCTTTAAAAGGATAGTATACCCCCTTATTCAATCTGGATGAATAATATTCATACTTTTTCTTGAAAAATTTTGTGGGGTTCTGTTTGTTGTGCTAAAAATATTATTTTGATGTTACTGCATGTTTGGTCTTTGCAAGGTAGATCATTAAATTGGAAGTGCACAGATAATTCCCCTGCATAATGTCCTGCCAATAACAAAACAGTCCAATAACAAAACAGTCACAATAAAGGGCGAAGGTAGATTAGTACATTCCCTATAGCAAGTCTTTACCAAAGCCCTAGTGATAAGTGGAATGGATGCAATAATATTTTCTAAAAAGAGGTAGAGAATGGCTGGACATTTATTGGTATTGTATGTATGTATATTTTTATTTGAATAGCGCTCCTTGAGGGCAAAGCACTGTACAGCAAAACAACAAATTAGTAGTAACAAACAATGGGTCATTGAAATAAAAAGTAACAATAAGTGCATTATTAGAAATACAATTCACATAAATATAAAATATAATTACACTACAAATCAATTGCTCAGTGTCAAGGAAGCAAAAGGCTGGAGGACCTAACCCGTAGGGCTTATAGTCTATTATATTTACATTCTAAAAGGAGATGAGTAAAACAAAACTATTAAAATAAATTCCATGCAGTTACAGAACCATTAAAATTACCAATGGTAAATTAGGTATAACCCTCAGATGTTATTTAACTCTGGTCTCTCAAAACACACTTCATTTCTTACATTTTGCATTTAGCAGAGGATTTATAAAACCTGCAACCCCACACTGCACTTGAAACATGGCTTCTCACCTCTCTAAACTAAAGGCCTTGCTCCAAATAAGAGTGGTCCCCTAAGCCTCCTATTAGAAAAATGTAAAGCTCCATTGTGCCCCCACTTGCTTGAATCCTCCGAAGGTGAAAACAAACAGGATGGATGGATGGATGAGAAGGATCTAGTGGTTTTTGTAGATAACAAGTTGTCTAATTCTGGGCAGTGTCATTATATGGCTTCTAAAGCAAATAAAGTTCTGTGAGGGGTATAAACTCAAGGGATGAAAACATAATTATGCCTCTTTATAGGTCCCTGGTAAGGCCTCATCTGGCTTATGCAGTGCAGTCCCTTAAGAGGGATATAAATGAGCTGGAGAGAGTGCAGAGACGTGCAACAAAACTGGTTAGAGGGATGGAAAACTTAAATTATGAAGTAGACTGTTCAGGTTGGGGTTGTTTTCTCTAGAAAAAAGGTGCTTGCGTGGGGACATGATTACATTTTACAAGTACATTAGAGGATATTATAAACAAATAGCAGGGGACCTTCAGACTAGAAGAAAAGGACTTTCATATGAAGCAGCGTAGGTGGTTCTTCACAGTCAGGACAGTGAGGTTGTGAAATGCACTGCCGGGTGATGTTGTGGTGGCTCATTCTGTTGATGCTTTTAAGAGGGGCTTGGATGATTTTTTGGACAGACATAATATCAAAGGCTATTGTGGTACTAAACTCTATAGTTAGTATAGATATGGTTATGTATAATGCATGTGAAAGTATGAAGGGGTGTGTGTGTATGGATGCTGGGTTGTCATTTGAAGGGTTGAACTTGATGGACTTTGTCTTCTTTCAACCCAATTTAACTGTGTAACTATGGAGAGTATAGTTTTGCTTTATTGTTACATGGAGGTCGGTCTGAAAGGCAACAGTATGCAAAACAAGCAATTTTGATAAAAAAAATACTGTGCTATACAACTTTGGACAGATACTCTCTTCTTTGAGAGGGGCTTGCCCCATGATTTCATACACATAGGGTCACTAGTACAGCCTTCCTATTTGCTGAACTACCCAACAATCCATCAAGTCATGTGACCTGCAAAAACATAATGCAGCTTGCCTTCAGAGACCTAAAGAAACCCAGATTGGGACTGTTAACAGGAATAAAGTGAACATACTACCACATTATTTCTCAAGCTGGATGCAATTCCAATGCAATACAGGAAACATTTAACATTCTGCCAAATCTAAAATCTATGCTACAAGAAAAACATTCATGCAAAGAAAGCTTCCCAGATGGTAGCACTGGGGGGACAGACACACGCATTCAAATATGGGGCCTGATTTGCATAACTGAACAGCACACTCTATGTCTCCTCAACTATAAGTAAATACAATCTAGAGTAATTTGTTTTTAAAAACTAAAACTGATTTTTAAACATTGAAAAGTGGGATATGTATGCTTTAAGTAATGGTCATGCGTCAATTGGACATATCACTCTATAGTAACATAGTAACATAGTAAGTTGGGCTGAAAAAAGACTCGCGTCCATCAAGTTCAATCTTTTTTCTTTTTTACATGTAGTAAAATGATCAACCCAAGAATTAACAAAAAAATTATATTTGGACTCACAGAAGGATTACTGTGTGACATTTTGAAACTATATGTAGGGAATGTGAATTTGTAAACTTCACCTTCCTTTCAAGGAAGTTATGCAATGTGGGAGGGAGGCATTTAAATTGGTCCGGGAGTATTATGAGTATTCTCTGATTGCCTTCTTATGATTCTTTCTAGCTTTCAAATGGGGGGGGGGTCAATGACTCCATTTCAAATTTTAAAAACAAATGCTCTGTAAGGTTACAAATCTGACATTGCTATTTTGTATTATTCGTCTTTCTAGTCAAAGCCTCTCCTATTCATACCCCATTCTCTTATTAATATCTATGAATGCTCATTTGGACCCTAGGTTACTAAACTTGCAAACTGGGGAGCAGCTGAATAAAAAGCTAAACACTTCAAAAACCACAAATAACAAAAAAAGAAAAACTATTGCAAATTGTCACAGAATATCACTCTCTTCATCATACTAAAAATTAAAGGTGAACAACCTAATTTGTGGCTTCATACCTTATAGTAATTAAAAAAAACAAAACATTTAAATATGAAAAAAATGCTTTTGTTTAGCCACCAAAGTAAATTTCTGCAGGGTTGCTACTATCAACTATCAACCTGTTTTATTACAGGTGTGGTATCCGGAAACAAAACCGGATCTCTAATATATCCCATACCCATTCATTTTCATTTTTAAATTGCTGCCACAACCAAAATAACTGTAAAATAATACTTTGGGTCTGTAAAGCTATGCAATTTTAACTTGGGTAGTAACCCAGAGCAACTGATCACTATCGTTTTAGTCAGCTGTATAAACTAGGGATGCACCAAATCCAGGATTCGGTTCAGTATTTGGCCCTTTTCAGCAAGATTCGGCCGAATCCTTGTGCCTGGCTGAACCGGATACGAATCCTGAAAATCATGTGATTTGTCACAAAAAAAGGAAGTAAAAATTTTTACCCTTCCTCTCACTCATTTGCATATACAGATTAGGGTTCGGATTCGGTTCAGTATTAGGCCAAATCTTTCACAATGGATTCCGGGGTTCAGCCAAATTCAAAATAGTGGATTCGGTGCATCCCTGGTATAAACTCAACTTGATAACCCTTTCAGTTTATGTACAGGAACTAACTCCACAAATGCATTAAAAAAAATCTGCATCAGGTTTCATCTCATTATTTTGCTGGGTTTCTAAGACAACCATAGTGCCACCCAAATCCCCTTTCTGCTGCAATTTCTCTGATTTGTCCCGCGCAGATCTATCCACTGCAATCCTATCATTTGTGATTGTTATTGCCGCAAGTCTGTTTAGAAGAAAGCTGCTGACTCTTTCTATACCAGTGCTTCCCACATGAATACTACACAGAAGCATATAGCCGTATCATTTGTTTTATAATTGGCACTTGGACAAGGACAATTCATCTTCATGCCATGTCCCATTTCAAATCAATCAAATAAGATATGACACCGTAAACGATAATTTGCAGAAATGAGCAATGCTACTGACAAAATCACTTAGCTGAGCTCAAGATTACCCCGTAGCTCCCTAGTAAAGGGTGTTGGCATGAATCCAAATCTTTCAGGAAGCCTAACTGCTGCTCAAGATTCTGAGAGTCCTGTCAATTTAATACTGAAGGCACCAAGACCTCTGACCTTAAAGCTGGATAAGAAATGCTGTCCAGTAATAAACACTTTTGGAACAACCTATACAAACTCATCTTCCAGGGGCAATTTAGTGCTTTAAATGTGCCCATTCAGAGAATTCTGAATTTCCTGGCAAAATAATAAGGATGGCTCCTCGAATGTGCCCTCTAAGCTTTATAAATACTCGTTAAACCTTAGAGGCTCATTAGAGCCAGTGAGTTAACATAAGTCTATTAACCCCAGATATTTAATCCCCAGTTCTGACATACCTTTGCGAAATCACTGAAATATCTATTTCCAAATGATATTCTGATGAAAGAGAAACTGAAATGCAAGAGGCTCTTGTTAAAGTGAACTAATGAGTGAATAAGAATTCCAGTACTTTATTTGCCATTATTACATAGAATAAGAACTATTCACCACCACCACTTTTATCCAACTGTATATATTAAGTTTATACTTCACAACCAAACAATTGTGCTCACTGACAACAGCATTGTGAATCCAGGCCACAATAAATGATGAGCACTATATAGGAGAAATTCAGACCCAAAGAGCACATGAAGTCAAGTTCAGCCAAGCCCAAATGGTACACTGAAATTGTCTCTAAAAAGAAAATGTAAGACAGTAATAACAGCATATTAGGAAAAGAGAGGTAATGGGAATAATGGAAATAGAACACAAGTTTGTGGATATTGTTGAACTTAATCGATGTATATTAAATTTTTTACACTATATGAAGCGCATTGTCCCTTGTAAATTGTGTATTATAATAAATAATGTAGCCCCTGTTAAAATAAAATAAAGGAGCAGCCTATGGCCATGGTACTTCTTGGTGACTTATAATAACCTTATAAGGGGTCCATTATATATATATATATATATATATATATATATATATATGTGTTTATCTTGAGAAAGGTCCTAAGATGAGACCAAATGTAGATTTTTGCACCAATAAAATTTTTCAACATTGATAACCCGTCCAGTGAGTGCTGGTTCAAGATATGGATGTATGTTCCTATCCACTATATAAATATTGTCCCTTGTCTCACTAAGAACTTTATCTTGAATGTAATCATATTGTAGTATTTAAATTCTATGGGTGCAAGCCGTAGCTTGGTGTTACAACAGCATTAGCGTGTGATTCTTTTGGTGCACATCTTCTATGGGAATCCTAGAATTACTGGCACGTTCAGGGTGGCAGTAGCTCCTTGGGCTCTCATATGTCAATAGGTGCACTTGTGCAGGATTCATCAGAAGGGGCAGGGTGAACACACTTTTAGATTGTAAGCTCTTTTGGGACAGGACCCCATTCATCTCTTGCATTTGGTTGCTGTGTATGTATTGTTTGCATATTCAATGCATAAACCCATTTATTGTACAGTACTATAGAATATTGTGCCGCTTCATAAAGAATTGTTAATAATAACAATAATAATGGCTCATTATAAAGCAATTGGAATGATTTAATTTTCCAGTTCATTGTTTTAATTTTAACAATAATCAGGTGCTCAGAATTGTTTTCTGCATTTGGAAGACATGACTCTTGTAGACCATTCTCCATATAGACAATACACACTGTAGAAGTTATTAAACATAATTAAAAGATAATTATCTGCTTACTATATAACACACAATCTAAGAAGTATGACATTTCCCCCATATGTAATAAAAGGCACAACATTTTCTTAGCTGCAGTAACCCGTAACAACCAGTAAGATGTTTGCTTTTGTACAGGTGACGTAAATTTTACCTGCTGAATGTTTTCTATGGGTTACTGCTCCTGTGCAAACTTAGTGCTTTTTAATATATAAAATGAGCAAAGTTTGCTGCTGATTCAATCACTTATAGCAACCAATCACCAGGAAGTATCTATTGGTCACCTATCACCTGTTTTTGGTTGCGGCACCTGGGCAAAGAAAATACCTTTTATTAAGTAATCCCACATGGGCACTATGTATATAACTATGTGTTTTATCATAACTATATAAATAAGGCTGGCTTTACATTGAAAACGTTGCATGCCACAGTAAATACATTTTCTAGCAACGGCTTTGCCCTGCCAGCAACACCTGTGTTCTCGTAAAATTTGTATGTTAACTTTACACAGTAACACAGTACTTTAGGTTGAAAAAAAGACATCAAGCTCAACCTTTAAGTCTATATATAACCTGCTTGCTAGTTGATCCAGAGGAAAGCAAAAACTCTTGTAAGAAACCTTACACACGGGCATGTTGAGCTGCGCTCCCCTGCGTTCCAGTTTCATGCACAGGAGTAGACGCACTGACTTATTGTCAATGCAGCTGTACTCACACAGAGTTATGTAAGCACCAAACACATCCATCTGTGGGAGTACAGCCAGTAATGGCATGTGTCTTCTCCTGCGCTTCTCTTGCTGCTAAATGTATTAAACTAGAATGCAGGGGAGTGCAACTCAAAACACCTGTGTGTAAGGGCCCTAAAGCCTCTCCAATTTGCCTCAGAGCGAAGGAAAAACAATCCATTTAATTTTCAATTAAAAAGAGCTTTAAAAAATTGCAATAGAATAAAGGTTATGTTCAGCAATAAAAAAGTACTACCTAAACTAAAGCATGCATGTGCTTATTTTAGTGTCCAGTATACAAGGAGACTAAACAGGCTGGTCTCTTAAATAAAAGCAGTTTTGTCTACATTCCACTGCGTTGCGCTTTCTTCCATTCAGACCTTAGGGAATCCCACAGGTGAAAATAAAAGCAGAAAAGTTCCCAATATACTGTCAGACCCAAACACTCTGGTCTCAGTAACTTCAGCAGGTGGAGTGCAAAGCTGCTCCCATGTACATCTCCTACTCTCACCCATATTCACCTGCTGCTCTCTTCCTTAAAACACCCCCTGGATGTCCAGCCAGTTATTATACAACCCTTAATCCCCAACTTGGTCAGTCTTTCCTCATAGCTAAGATTTTCCATAGCTTTTATTGTTTTGTATAGTTTTATGTCATCTCCAAACACAGATACACTACTTGCAATACCTTTTTATAAGGGGCATTTTGTAGTATCAATTCTATAGTATGTAACAATTATATACATTTTTTAGCATTTGTCTGAATGTCAATGCATACTTTCTTCTTTTGCAGGCATTCTTTGCACCCTCTGCTGTATAAATATGAAAATGCAAGATCAGTTCTACCAGTGAAGGTCAGACTTTGTGTAATTTGTTTAACTGAGACACTACAGTTATACACAGAGCTACACAATCACTTAAAGGACATGTCAACCCTTTTCACAAAATTTTAATCAATGAACAGCGTCTCTGAAATCTTTAGATAACTGCCACTCCTTTTGTTAAAAGGTTAACAGTAAGGCTGCAGTATCCCCTTAATCAGCTACAAATCCTTCTACTACACTAAACCACTCTGCCCCCTCCCTCAGGAATATCCTTTGGCTCTTGGCTCAGTGAGCATGCTCAGTTCCTCTCAGCTCAGATAACATAACACACCCTCCAGACTAACAGCCAATGAAGAGAGAGCATCGCTGGTTCCCATAGAAACTGTCTGATGCTATTTTTTTCTCCTAACCCATCTCTCCTGAGCTCAGCGTAATAATTACAGTGCTCAAACCCAGCAGAACTTTTTTTTATTAAAGTATGTTGTGTCCGTGTAAATTTAAGTTTAATTACACAGAAAAGCTCTCCGGTCTTGATGCTCTGTTATGCATTCTGCATTACATGTACTTTACAGCATACATGTCTTATTTCAGATGATAATGTATCAGAGGGAAAATGGCCGCCAGGTGAAAGCTGCTATTTGATTTAGGAAAATGTGATGGCGCTGGCAAACAGAGGGGGTATATGCAGTACAAATGATGCAGTTTGGGTGCGGAAGATATGCCCAACTTATATACAGGGTAGGAAAATGTAGGCTTTACATGTCCTTTAAAATCAACGCACAGCTTGCTAAATACAGCCTACTTTAAATGGCAATACCTGGCATGCAGAGACAGTTGTGTGGTGTATTTGATCATATTTTTTTGACCATCTTTGCGCCATCTGCATTACATGGTTTCCTTTATCAAAGTGTTTCTTTTTGAACCCACACACCCTGTTGTGTACTGAGCCTCTTTCACATGAACCATCCTCAGCTTGACAGCTCTTAGAGCAATGTTGTGTGCTTTCCTCCGCCTGCATACAATAGGCAGAGTGAGGAAAAAAGATGATCCACTCAGTGTGCCCCTGTGCTTAACGGCGACATGATTCAATATGGAGGCGCCGGTACGTTACAGTTTCATGACAGTATGACACCCAGAGTTAGGCCTGTAGCCATTTTATAC
>CM044440.1:104487845-104501001 GCA_024363595.1 Xenopus borealis
GCACTATTAACTGATGCATTTTGAAAAAAAAAATGTTCCCATGACAGGATCCCTTTAAGCACAAATATTGATGTAATTAGTGCTCTTTGTTGTCCATAGTGTAAATGGTACATTATTCCTCATCATGTACATCATGTTTCTTAAACTGGTAATATATTATGTGCTGAAAAAGTTGTCTAAAAAAACACATAGTTTGGAAAAAGCTGCCATGAGAAACGCCCATTGACTTTAATGCATTTCGCAATTTTTCATTTTGCTAATTTACCATCACTAGTGTCTACTACATGCATCATCTAAAGATATGTCATTCACACAGTGATACCTCCCACTCGTCAAGTTATTCAGCAACATGATAAGTGCCCAGAGGCTTATCCACCCACATCATAGCAACTGTGATGTGCTGTACAGCATGCCTATATAATGGTTAAAATGATGTTTTGTTTATTAAAATAGAATTAGATTGTTATCCCTAATAATTAAATTTTTAACCCTTTGAATTCCACAGAACCTTGACTCTACATGGAAAATGTTATTGAAATGCCACTGAATTTAGATTCTATAGTTCTACAGCATTAAAGGGTTTGGAAATTGGCTCCCCATGGCAGCAGCAGACACGTGCAATCTGTGTGTTCTGCTACTGCCTGCCCTTCCTGGCCCTCCAGTTTTGCCCTTTTACAGGATCTGGTGAAGAAGATGGTGCCATCTATGCCTACAGCCCTCCTGAACGATCATGAGACTGCCACCTCAGGTTAGTGCCCCTCCTCACACAAACACACACATACACCCAATCACTCACACTATTTTGTGTACCTTTTTTATGTTCTTTTGTTATTATATTGCAATTTCACTGAATGTTTTTAGCCATTTTATTGCATATTTAACCATTTTATTGCTGTCACGGTCGGCACCCAATACCAGAACAAGTGCCAAGCACCCTGATCTCAGCTCGTGCTTCACCAGTAGTGTGGCCGCCTTTGGCTTCGGGAGGAGCCCTCAGCTACTCAGATGCCACCTGGACTTATACGAGAGGTGCAAAGCAGGAGTTCTGGCTGGCAGTGGGGCACGACTGTAAATAGAGTCTATAAGGCCAATGGTCACGGTACAGACAGGAGTTGGCAGATTCGTAGTCAGACAGGCCGGGTCGAGGCAGGTAGATAGCTAGGGTAGTCAGGCAGGCAAGGGTCAAACCGGGTAATCAATCAGAGGGGTGAGACGGAATCGGAGTCGAAGTACAGGCAGGGGTCAGAATACGGATTTCAGAATAGTCAGGAACAAGCCGGGTCAAACACAGGAGATAATACAAACAGGATACAATTCAGACGCACAAGGCTCAGAAGCACCAGGAAACAAATCCTATCACGGGCAGTTTGCTACTGAAGGTGCTGGCCTTTTAAACCCTAATTTTCCCGCCAAAGGAGCGTCAATTACGTGCTTGTGTCAACTTCGACGCCGGCGTCAACTTCGAAGCGCGTCAATAAATGGCGACGAGTCGCGAGCGTGCGCCCCTAAGATGGCGGAGAAAAACCACGAGGTGGGTGTCC
Organism: Xenopus borealis; assembly: GCA_024363595.1. NCBI lineage: Eukaryota > Metazoa > Chordata > Amphibia > Anura > Pipidae > Xenopus > Xenopus borealis. The sequence goes on from CM044440.1 coordinate 104,489,387, forward strand.
CCGCCGATGGCGGCGCAACAGGCGTCCCTGTTGCCCGACCAGGTAAGTTGTCTTTTCTTACAATTGCATTTTCAGGTATGCATAGGTGTTGCTCACTTATTTCTGTCCATAAAATCTATTTGGCCATGCTAAAATATTCATACAGTGATTCTGAATGCTGATTGCACTAATCGAGAAAACAAAAGCATAGTTTTTTGTGGTTTAGTCGGAATTTATAGCATTTTGCTCTGTTCTTTGTTACTTCATTTGGCCAATGGAAATTTTGTATGCTAAATATCCATTTGGGGGTCTCTGTGTGCAACATAGTTTTGTAAATCTATGTATATCGGGCATCATGCTGTTCAGTAGAACCCTGGCATTCATATTTAGGATGGTACTTTACGAAATGTGGGGTATATAATGGGGTAAAATTCAAGCTTTGTGACGATTTTCAGAAATGCCATAAAAAGCATACTGTTTAGCATTGCTTTGCAGTTTGCAGTAGAAAGACACATTTACCCATTTTAGATTCATCAGAATCTGTACTTTAGGAAAACATATGGTTTTCTAGGGTCTCCATACTGTTAGGGGGTTTCATGGCACATAATATACATACAGGGTGCTTAAATTGTAGTAGCCAGAGTGTCATAAGTGAGAATTCATATGCACTATTTGGATTTGAGGGTATGCCAATAATTTGGTAACTCTATGCATACTGGGCATCAAACTGTTTAGTAGACCCCCAACATTTATATTTAGGATGCTTTATGCTGGTAATGATACACGGATAATACAACGCTTGAAAGTTGGAGTGTTGAGGACATTTTCAGGTATTTTACCAAAACCACCAGTTTTGGGAAAGCCCTGCTAGCAGAAAGTCATGGGTATCCATTTTAGACTCAGTAGAATGTGTACTTTCTGTGTTTTTACCCCACAAAAATACAGTCAATGTATTGATTTTTCATTAGTTGAAGTTACCAACAGGGCTATTTGTTTGCGATAACTCAATTTTTGTCGGTGGGGCCTTTCGTCTCCCTGTGGGAAAAGTCCAGACCAAGGATGAAACTTTGGGTAAAGTTCAAGTTGGCAGTAACAGACAAGGGATCAGTGTTGGACTGGGACACCAGGGGCCCACCCAAAAACCTTAGACCAGGGGCCCACCATAAAACCTTAGACCAGGGGCCCACTCTCAGTAACAATATTCTTCATCTCCTCAATCAACCTCTATTCTCCTAGTTTGTTTTCTTTACATACTATAATCAATTATTCCATCTATTTGTCCTCTTTGTTCTCATAGAAATAGGGAATGGCCATGAAATAGGCCAAACATTTAGCAGCATGAGGGCCCACTGACACCTTGGCCCACCAGGAGTTTTACTGGTAGTCTGGTAGGCCAGTCCGACACTGCAAGGGATCAGGAATAAGCTTAGTCAAATCCAGGCAGTAGTTCAATAGGCAGGCAGATAAGGATCGTGGAAACAAGTTCAGGCAAGAGTCAAAGTCCAGAAAGGCAATCAGGAACAATTTAGGAACACCCAGGAATCAAGATAGCAATTCCTATACTAAGGCATTGAACCGGCGACCTCGGCATCCTTTTATTTTGAATTTGGCACCAGAAGGTGGTGTTGTGACATCACACATTTGCAAGCTGATGTAAACACACCGGCGCCCAAACCCACACAGCGAACATGGGCACCGCCATCTTGGATTTCCCACCGAAGAGAGAAGGAGCACTGTAGAGTGCTCCTGACAATTTTGGGGCCTCTAAATGCCAGATACTTTGGTAATCCTATGCAAAATGGGCATCAAACTGTTAGGCGGATTCCTGTTTTTACCTCACAAATAATGCTGTCAATGAGTTGATTTTGAATTAGCTAAAGTGACCCACAGGAGTATTTGTATGTGCTTCATTTTGGGGCCTCTAAATGTCAGATACTTTGGTGCCCAATGGAATCAAAATGTTTGGAGGAGCCTTGGCAATCATATTTAGGGTGCTTTTTCTTGGTACATGATGATACATTGGTGATATGATGCTGGAAAGATGAAGATTTGAGGCAATTTTCAGGTATTTCACCAAAACAAACACATTTGAGTAAGCCTTGCGAATCAGGAGTTTGGAGCAGAAAGGCATGGGTAGCCATTTTAGATTCAGTAGAATGTGTAATTTCTAAAAATATATGGTTTTGGAGGGTAAACATATTTTTCATGGATTTTACTCCACAAAAAATGCAGTAAATGTGTTGATTTTTTAGTAGCTAAAGTAACGTTCTGGACAATTTGGATGCTCTTACTTCATATTGAGGTCTCTAAATGCCAGATACTTTGGTAAACCTATGCACAATGGGCATAAAACTGTTCAGTGGGATCCTGGAAGTCATATTCAGGGTGCATTTTCTTGGTACCTAATACAATGTGGGATATGCAGAGCAGCAAATTAAAACCTTTGAAGTGATTTTTCCGAATTTTAATAAACTTTTATAAAAATACTACATCAGACAAGCTTTGATGTTTGGTAGTTTGGCGTAGTATACTATTGTATAGCAGGTTGTGGGAGCACTCAAAAGGCTAAGTTAAAGTATATTCAAGTATAATGGAAGTGCTATTTTTTAATGCACTTCCTTGCTCCCGTTTCATAAGTAATTCAGTATAAATGCTAGTGCATATGTTTACAAAAGTTAATAAACTTTTATAAAAAAGCTACATTCAGACAAGCTTTGATGTTTGGTAGTTAGGAATAGAGAGACATAGTTACCCATTTTGGAATCAGCAGAATGTGTACTTATAAAAAATATATAGTTTTTGGGGTAAATCTATTGTTTCAGGATTTTTTGGTAATATACTGCCGGGAGTTTTTGCTGTACAGATGTCCTAACTATCCCTAAAACTATACATATCTAGTATTGACACATTCGAGAGATATAAGGCTTTCCAATGAAATATTTTTCAAGAATAAACTTATATAATATGAAAAATAGGGTTTTTTTCTAAAGTTTTGGTATTTAGTGCTATAAATATTTTTGCAGAGGTGGAAAAACAAAAAAAAGCCCACGAAAAAAAAAACAATGTATAGTTTTCCTAGGTAAACTAAAGGTTTCCTCTCAGAAAATGCCCCTAAAGTGAGAGAACACAAAGGGGCAGATTTACTAAGGGTCGGAGTGAAAATTCGAATAAAATTTAAATTTTAAAAATTCGAAGTAATTTTGGGCTAATTCGACTATCTAATAGCCCAAAATTCGATTTGATTTGAAAAAAGTTGAAAATTCGAATTTCGAAGTACTGGCCCTTTAATAATCTTTTGTTTTCGACTATTTGCCAGCTTAAAGCTGCCGAATTGCCATTTTAGCCTATGGGGGACCTCCTAGAAGGTATCCTGAAAAATGTTCTATGTTTTGAGAAATCGAAGGATTTTGGAGGAAATCGTTTCGTTTCAAACGATTTAAATTCTACGTTTTTTCACTTCGAAATTCCACCATTAGTAAATCTTCCCCAAAATGTTTAAAAAATGTCTGGCATTTAAGCAACCTTAATATGAAATTCCGCTGGCACTTAAAGGGTTAAATTACTTAAATCACATTTTCTTTACATATTGAACATTTTTGTACTATGAATTTTAAAATAACATTTTAAAAACTAGTTAGTTGAAAACTCATGCACTCATGCATGCTGCATTTTCTATGCAATCCCTTTGAAAATGTGCTATCATAGTTTAGCTAATATATTTCCTTTCTGAATTATGCAATCTACAGAAAGCTTTTTATGAATTTAATGTCTATATCAGCATAGAAGCACAAATCTTCTAGAAATAACTGGAATTTATTGGAGCATGTTCCATAAGAGCATACAAAATTAGCCTTGAATTAGTCAGACTATAATTAAAAATGCATTTCTCATTGATTTTTGTTGAGATACAGTCTTATGACACTAGTACTTATTCCAAATGCAGCTACAGAAAATTCACATTTCTGAGTATTTGTTGCTCAAACTTTGAACTATTAATAACATGTTTGCATCAACTTGATTGCATTAGTATCAACATTTATGCATATAACAGCCTTATGTCTATCCACCATAGAAAATTATTCAAATTATAAATATTTTTTTTGTAATTCTTACATTTTAATCATTTACAGACTTGAACCCTTAGCTCATAAACACTACTATGTAAATTGGTGATTTAAATTATTCTGGGCAATAAACACTATTTAAACCCATGTGCCATATTAATATTGCTCATTGTACACGACTCCAGTAGAGGTATGAGATTTAAATTTTTTTTGTTGGTAATAATAAAACAGTATCTTGTATGAATCCATATTGGAGGTAATACAATCCTATTGGGTTTATTAGATGTTTTCTTTCTTTCTCAGGTATGATAAACCAAATTACAAAAAAAACCTTATCCAGATTGCCACCCACAAAAGTATTCTATGCAATAGGTCACATTTCTGTATTATCCTATAGGTATGGGACCTGTTATCCAAAATGCTCAGGACCTGGGGTTTTCCAGATAACGGATCTTTCCGTAATTTGTATCTTCATACTTTAAGGGGCAGATTTACTTAATGCATGTGATGGATTTGAAATTCGATCAAATCTTTTTGAAAATTTTTGGGCACTTCAACCATCAAATTAAAAAAAAATTGATCGATTCGAATGAATCGAATAAAAATCTATTCGATCATTCAACCATTTGATGGTCGAATTACTTGCCCTTTAAATTTTTATTCGAATCCCTAGTTCGCCAGATTTAACCTACCGAATTGCTGTATAATGATTTAATAGTTAGATCGAATTTTTTTTTATTCGATCAACCAAATTTCTCTAAAACCCTTCAAATTCGATATTCGGATTTGAAGGGTTAAAATTCGACTGAAATTCGATTGGTCGAATTTGAGGGTTAATTAACCCTCGAACTCAACCAATAGTAAATCTGCCCCTAAGTCTACTAGAAAATCATTAAACTCAATAGGCTGTTTTTTCTTCCAAAAAGTTATCATTACAGCTCAGTTTGGATCAAATACAAGGAACTGTTTTATTATTACAAAGAAAAAGGAAATAATTGTTAAAAATTTGGATTATTTGGATAACATGGAGTCTATGGGAGACATCCTTTTCTGTAATGGATCTGAATACCTTTTCACCATTATTTATTAATATACAGTTAAGCATATTAAGTTACCATGTTTAATGTGGCAGATGGGGAAGCCTTTAAGCCTCAATTCTACCTTTAAAAGGAATATAAAAATAATATTAAGTAAACATAATGAATTCATTGTCAACACTGGCAAATTATCTGTCTTTTATGTGTGCAAATAATGGCGTTATCTAGCAGCTGGTCAGCTTTGAGAATGCATCTAAGATCAAGTGCTGGCATCTTGTTTTTTTCTAACAGCTGCTCATTTGAACAGCAGGGGTTAGATTGAGCAGTGATAATGTCTTTGTTTTATAATTGCATTTGCTTTGTTTAGGCACATGCTCAATATTGGCTAGTGTTCCTCCTTTACTAGGAAATAATAATAATAACAGTACAGGTATGGGATCTATTATCTAGAAGCCCATTATCTCTGTATTATGGCAAACCCATCTCCCATAGACTCAATTTTATTCAAATAATCAAAATTATTTAAATGTATTTCATTTTTCTCTGTAATAATAAAACCATAGCTTGTACATGATCCAAACTAAGTTATAATTAATCCTTATTGGAAGCAGAACCAACCTATTGGGTTTATTTAATATTTACATGATTATCTAGTAGACTTTTAAAGTATGAAGGTATGATCCAAATTACAGATAGTCTGTTATCCAGGGTGCCCCAGGTCCCAGGCATTATGGATAACCGGTTTAGTATCCAATACTTTACCACTTCCTTTGCTATCTCAGGTTTTAAAATAAAGCAAGTGCCAAAGAATTTTCCCTATGATCAGAGATACAATGATTTTTATGCATTTCTCTTTATAGTCGAATTGTGAAGGGAAACAGATATCAGGTAAACCATATTGTGATTTGCATTATTATAATTACTCATTAATTATGAATACTGTTTGTTGAGAAGCTGTGGAGCCTGGAGCTTCATAATAGCTCTCTCTCTTTTTTTTTTTTAATCTAACCTCATAAATTTAGGAGGTTCTATAATAAAAGACACATTTTCATGGAGGCAGTGAGTAAAGAATAATATCCAATCATTAGATAGTATTTACTGGTCACCTGTTTGAAATATCTTATTGGTTACTATAGGTTATTGCACTTTGTGCCTTTTATTACCTATAGAGATTAATTTGCACTATTTTTTCACTACTTTATAGTCTTGCCAACTTTTTGTCAAAAATGCGTTAAAGCCAATGAGGGTTTTCTCTCCGAATGCATTAAAGTCCGTGAGCATTTTTTCTTGATGACTTTTTTTGTTACAGAGAATTTTTCCCGGTGAATTTTTGCCCCAGTTTTGTATGTACGTATACTTTTATTTGTATAGCGCTCCTTGAGGGCAACGTACAGACACAATTCAGAGGGGTATTAAAGTGCTGTCATTTATAGTGGGTGAAACTGTCATATAAGTGCCAGTTCCCAGTTCAGGTGTTATCCAAGTGCTCCCAGAGGTAGTCTCTGAGTTTTGTTTTCAAAACATTGAAGTAGGATTCTCTCCTGAGAGATTCAGGAATGGCAGTCCAAATATAAGGAGCTGCAAGAGAGAAGGAGTTGACACAGGAAACAGCAGTAAAAGTGGGGGGTACAACCAAGTGGTTGTTCTGAGAGGATCGGAAGTTTCGGCTAGGAACATACAAAGAAACAAGAGATGAGATGTAGTTAGGTGCAAAGGAATTAATAGCTTTAAAGGCTATGAGGCGAAATTTATAAGTTTTGCAAAAAAAGTTGCAGATGGTAGAATGCGGAATGTCTCCATTAATCCATGCCTGCCAAAAGAAATTTTCTAATCGCATTCTTTAAAGATGAAAAATATTGCAGAAGCACCCAAGATGATTATTAATGATAGGAATGATAAACGGAAACCTGGGCCAAATACCTGGAGTAAGTGCTTGTATCAGTGCCCCATCTTACAATTTCTCACCTTACAGAGGCCCAGCCCTATCCCCTAAATAATCACAGCACACATGACACATCAGCCCCACCCAACCCCCTCAGTAACAGTACACCTAACTTTACAAAACAGTTATAGCACTGCAGCTCACCCCAACTTACAGCACATCTAATCACCTGCACACAGCCACAGCAAGCTCCCCCACCCAAAACAGTCACAGCAGCAGTTGATAGTCAAAGCATACCACGCACATGCCAGAAAGACTTGTAGCATGGCTGCCAAAGTTATAAAAAAATTGATAGAAAATAAATGACAGACCACCCTTCCTTCCCAATTGTAGTACAGTCTGTAGTACCTGCTTCTAGTGATGAGTAAATCTATTCTGTTTCTGTTCGACAAACAATTTGCAAACTGGTGAAAAAATTTGTGAAATATATTGAAGTCAATAGGTATCAAAAAAAAATTTTTTTACGTGCGTGACAATTTTTTCTCACTCAAGTCAATGGGCTTTTTTCTTTTGGTGACTTTTTGTATTGGTGACTTTCTTATGCAAATTCTTACAGTCAATGGTTTTTTTTTTCTTATGGTGACATTTTTGTCTCTGCAACAATTTTCCAGTGGCATTTTTTTGTCTCAGTTTTGTGAGAAAATTCACAGCTGGCAAAGTGCGTAATTTTGCCGCAAAGTCATGCCTGGCGAATAAATTTGCTCTCGCTACCTGCTTCCTGTAAGGATAACAAAAAATGTTCAACTGTACCTCCCACACATAGTCATGTGTCTTACAGGAACAAACTGAAAGAATACCAGAGAAATAGACAGTACAAGTATCTTAGGACCATGGATTTTCCAGATTAGGGATACTTCTTTAATTTGGATCTCCATACCTTTAGTCTACTAAAAAATCTTTTAAAATTCCCCCCCCCCTCCATGCCTACTTCCCTCTTCCCATCACCTCTTCCCTGTAATCTAATATTGCACTTCTTTGTATTGGCCACTGTGAAATTTGTGCAATATTTCTTTTTATTTATATGTGCATAAACTGAATAAACATTATAATACTAAATATATTACACTGTATAATCAGTGTGTTAGTGTATAGCTTCGAAGTTAGTGCTCATTTGCAATTCTTACACATGTGTAAAGGGAAATGAAAATAAGACTTGAATTATTCAGGTAGAAAATTAAGCCTTTGAATGGAATTATGGGTTACATTGTTAAACTCATTTACTCATAATTGAAAAATGCTAAATACATTTTAGGGTATTTGTAGCTGCTGCATTTTACTTAACAACAATAAATTACAGCAGAATTCAGCATACAATAGAAAAAAATGGTACAAATGACTGGTGGCAAGTAACATCTCAGTTTTCTGTACAAGCAGCAGCTAAAAATGAAGTTCCCGATGACTGCCGACTGTCATCATTTTCTCATATTTTTCAGTTCTTGTAAATGATGTGTCGGCTCCAGGCTCACTAAGTAGGTGTCATCTTGTCACTTTGAATTTTTGCCAAGTCATCTATGGTTTTCATCATCACTTCTTTTATCTTGATTTGAATCATTAGGGCCTCTCTTCTTCCTTTAAAGTAAATACAACTTTTCAGTAAACTGACATTCGTAACATCCATCTGCCGAAATCCTGAGATGAATCGCAATTGTGTGCTCTACTTTCATATTGCTTTATTATTAAGTACAATGCAGCTGTACAACTGTAGGAAAAATGCCTTATGGTCAAAGGGCAAATTTATGTAACAATATGATTATAGACACTGTTTGCATGAATGCTTTATGGACCAGACAAAGCTCTTTGTAGTAGTACATAGAGGTTCTATCTCTGGGCAGATACTGCAAGAAAAAGCCAGAATCAGTTTCAATTCAACATTATGTTGACATAATTATAAATATCTTTTAATTTCAAAAAGAAAAGAAGATATGATTTTTTTATATAAATTAATGAAAATGCTTGCCATGATTCAAGGAATGGACACCCATGTGCAGTATAATGTCTGTTTTGTGCTTTTGCAATAAATATGGAATATGAATAATGTATGGCGAAAAGCACTGTAGTGTTTAGGAGGTCAAGGGGGAGGTTAATTAAAGGACATGTCAACCCCAAAAATATTTTTTTGCTTAATAAAAGAAAACATGTTTATAAGCAACTTTTCAATACATATTCATTACACATTTTCTATGGTTTTTAAGTTATTTGTACATTTATTGCTATTACAAGCAGTGTTTGTCCCTTTCTATTCTCTGAACTGGTGGCTCTGGCTTTTGAAACAATGTAACATAAACCAACCGATTAACAGACCTGTCTTGCTGGAGGAGATTGGCATTTGCAACATTGTTTAAAATGTAACAACCAGGAATTATGAAAATGCTGCTTTCAATAGCAATGACATTTACAAATAACTTTTAAAGCACCAACCATTTTTAATGCATTAATTTTGGAAAGTTGCTTATAATTGTGTTTGCTTTTATGAGGCAAAAAGTAATTTTTTGGGTTGACATGTCCTTTAACTAATTTTCTTCAGATTAATCCTTCCCATGACAGACATCTGTAGAGATTACTTTAATTAACCAATCCCTAACTGTGCTGAGAATTAAATTTTAAAGTAAGATTGGGAAACCATTCACAACCACAGCAGTTTACCTGCAATCCAGCTTTTTTATTGTGTAACCACACGACATGTTTCGGGCTCTCGGCCCTTTTTCAAGTGTGAAAAAATACTATGAAATGAACATACTTATAACACCACATGGAATGTTCCACCCACCAATTACAGAGTGCCAAAATATTAACCCTTAGGTTTTCTCGTAATCCACAACTTTCATAAAAGTCCATAAAAATTCCCGTGCCAATGTTTTTGTGTCGAGACGTGTCCAAAGTACCTGTGGATATCACAAATTTTTATACAATCATAACTTACATACAATAACTACCATTATCCAAAGCCAATTACTATAAAACCAATTTCTCTAAAATCACATGGTACTGCTCATGTTCTAAGCCTACCTGAAAATCACTTGAAATATTAGTTACTGCCTTTGTATATTTCTTTCATTGAATCTCATAGATATAACTTGTTTCTTACCATTAGAGGGTTTCTATACAGCACACATCCTAGCAACTATTTAAGATTAGGTGTCCTTCCATATCTGTAGAGGCAAACAATCTTTATTACCCCAAAAATGGTATTATACTCCAATGTTCATTCATACCAATTGGGGCCATTGTATTTAATCTTTTAATTTAAATGGCCTCCTTTTGGGCTAGGATTTTTTTAATATCACCTCCTCTGTTTGGCATATTTACCTGTTCCAAAACCATACATTTTAATTGGCTTACATTATGCCCTTTCATACGAAAATGTCTGGATACAGAAGTATCCGTAACAGTTCCCTCCTTGAAATTTCTGATATTCCCCTTATGTTCCTTTATCCGTTCTTTAATGGCTCTAACTGTTTGTCATATAAACTACATTTTTGGAGTCACAAGTGGTGTAGTTTTTCAGTTTTATTAAAGTACCTTTAGTTAGATGACTAACCGTGTTTCCTTTTATAATCGAGGCACAACAGATGCAATTTAAGCAGGGAAAGGTTCCTCTTTTTGGTTTACCCAAAAAGCGGCAACTCTGTCTTTCTTGGCTATCTTGTGCTGAGAATTGTTGTGACATACATGTTTTAAGAACTGCAGTTGCTAAGATGGAGGACTCCCTGCCCCGCATAGCTAAAGACTAGTGATGGGTGAATTTATTCGGCAGGCATGAATTCGTGGCGAATTCCCATGATTCGCCGCCAGCAAAAATGTGCCACGACTCGTTTCACTAATTTTTCGCCAATTCTCAAATTTTGCTGGAAATTCGAGAATTTTTCGGCGAAACGGGATAGATTCACCCATCACTACTAAAGACTTCTGCATGGTTTGCACTATTAAAATACATGTATATGTTCCAATTGCTCAGTGACCCGCCACTATATCGACTTCATATTAATGCCATGTGTTGCTATTTCTTTAAATGTAAATGACCATGTTTTATCTGCATCCATCTTCTACTGTTATGGCAACTGCAAATGTGTTGAATGAGCATTTTAGTCACCAGGGCAACTAATATCTCCCCAATGCGTTTCCTGGCCTCGTGGATGCCTCATGGATGCCCCATGTGTCCCTCAAACGTGCAGTGTCATTTGGTTGAGTTATTTCATTAATCTTCAGAGACATGGAAAACAAATCAACATAAGCTGATATATTTATGATTGCTGGATGATCATATGACTCTTGCTGATTGAGGACCTTGCAGATTTCCCCCGGAAACATATCATGCCAGGCTGAATAGACTGAAATGCAAGACAGAACCTGATAATAAACATTATTATTCCATTATTCATATTTCTACACTAAGTTTATTCAATAAAAAAACAGAACTGCATATTCTGCCGACATGAAGCCTGCAGGAGCATGCATACTTGGGACAAGTTAGGAATAAACTTAAACTGCACATACTCAAGTTGGCTTTGAGCCCCGAAACAATACGAAGCTGAGGAAAATGGGGCACAGAAGCTCCGCTGCTCTGTTCTGCATTTTAGGGTCAGATTTTTTTAA
>CM044440.1:104548293-104563764 GCA_024363595.1 Xenopus borealis
TAATACAGGGTATTATAATACAAAGTATTAAATAATAGCTCACATGTCCTGAAAGCTTACAAGGCCACTAAGGGAACATTGAATTAGTATGGAATACAACCCTTTAACCTCTCTCCCTTATGGGGTTGATCCCATGACATCCAATCATCGTCCTTGGTTTAACATAATTGTGCCTCTCTGTCCATTTTAAGTAGAGTCCTTTCTAACCTTAGTATAGTAGCCAAATAAGTATATCTGCTGTGCTAGCACAGTGTCCTTAATGGTATCTGTGCAGTGGGTGTGTTTTTAAACTATAATTGTCTTAAAATACTTTGACGTAACAGATGAATTCACTACAAACTACATAACCGACAGATTGTAATTGGAGTGTGGCCACATTATCTTTCTCTTATAGCAAGTTCATTCTCGTAGATTCCAGTGAGGCTGATTTAGCAACCATATTTTTGACTATATTGCAATACAGGTATTTGTGGATCATGAACAGAGGAATGTAGTAAATTGATTTTGCAGGGAACTGTGCAAAAATAAATGTTTGAAATGTGTTCTGTACTTACCATCACCAGATCTGGTCAATGAACAGACAAATTTAGATAAAAATGTAATATGCCTTATGCTGTTTCTATATTCCACAACTGTAAAAATAAAAGAAGTACGTATAAGGAAAGATCTTAACATTGAGCTGACTGGCTTGGGAATTAGAAATGGATAATTATTTTATATATTCGGTGCTCCTTTTTTTATTAAAAGTGACAATTAAGTACATAGTATATCAAATATTGAATAGGGAATACTAGTAGTTTCCTGCTAGATAGTCAGCCATTTGGTATTTTTTAGGAATTCATCCAGCTGGTCCATATAATATCCATGTATTTTTAAGACTGTGTAAACCTTCCAGGAATTTAATACAGTAGATCTCCAAAGCATAGACTGGTTTGAGATGTCAAATCCCTAGGCTATGGGTGGTGATAACATCTTTCTAAACCTTTTCTTCCAGTTGATTTTATTTATATCATTATATTTATCAATATTGATATAAACTAAAGAACAGTCAGACTTTCTTAGCTGATTGATCTGCATTAGCTCCATACAGAACACTTCTATTCTGAATTAAATTTTTTTTACATTGGTAAATCCCTAAATTGTTAGGGATCAATTAGAATCTATTGCTCCATATCTAGTGTATTTTTTATATATTTGCCCCATCATAAAGATAAAAAGATTTGTAAAAAAGAAATCAAGATGTATTATTTTCCAAAAAACAAATCAGAATAGTTGGGTGAACGCTACAGTGCAAGACTCAGCTGTTTTTTCGACACCTAAAAGACAAGGGACACTCTTTTGAAGATAGCAATGTCCAATTTTGGACAAATTTTGGATAAAGAAGACTGCTGGTTTGAAAGAGGTGTGAAAGAGGCGATTCATGTTAAGGTGGGGAAACCATCCCTGAATAGAGGCAGAGGCCTTCAACACCACCTGTCTGCTACATACAATGCTGTTCTAACATCTGTCCCCTGGCGGTTTCAGAACTCTTCACAGAACTCTTCATGCAACTCTCACAAGTAACACCTCTTTTCTAGGAGTTGCATGACACTTTAGTAATCCTATCACAGTAACTACACAGAATCAACACCACTGTAAATTTCAGATGTCACCTCTCTGAAGAGTTACAATGTGCCATTGTGATTGGATTGTTGGAAGAGTCTATATGCCGAGAACTCCCCTACACCAGTCAGTTGAACTGAAGAAGCTGCTCAGATGAGCAGTGAAACGTCTTCATTTCTCAGCAAGTCCAGTTGCTTTGAGTTACTTTTGATAAATATACCATGACCTGGATGAATGAGAATCTTCACGGTCATATTCAAGGCTATAGTGATCTTAAGCTCTACAGTTATATCTATAGATATATCTATATCTATATATATATATATATATATATATATATATAAAATGACCATAGAGTGTCTGCACTCAAAAGCAAACACCTTCAAACTGGGGTGCTCAGTCAAATTAAAAATGAAATATACAAGAAATTATTTTCAGACCAGCGCACCCTATAATGATATGTATAATGTTATTTTAGCTAAATTGTACAAAAAACTCCAAAGTTTCACTCCAATTAAAAACTTTTCTAAATCTAGGCACCGGGGTTGATTTGGAAGTGTTGAACTTCATATGTTCATACATAATTATAGTAAAGCTGCATGGATTTCCACATATCCCTACTTACATTAGTGATAAATTATTTAAATAATTGCCAACCCCAACCACCTACATACAGCATCTATCTGCTATCTAGGTCAAACTACATTCCCCAAAAATCTCCTTTTCTTAAACCCTGCCACCTCAGGCAAGTTTTTAGTTGGGCCCAGGGATGTGGCTGATGTTTAAGGAAAAATGCTTCCATACACTCTTATATGGTTTAACGTTACCCTTCTACTTAAGGATTTAATGGTTCTAGTCAAAATTTAATGTTGGTAAACATGTCATCAATATATTTCTGTAAAACTAATGTGGTGTTTCAAAATTTTCTAAAAGAGTAGATAAATTCAAAGTAAACATTAAGCTACATCATATGTAACCAGGTAGGGTCACATCTGTATTGTTCAGCTGACTGGACATACAGCACAGCTGGTGCAAGTGGTATATGTGTTCCAATGTGCCAGGCTGCTCTTCCCTGATATCCTTGGTTTGCTGGTTTTATGAATGCAAAGAAAAATTGGGAAGACTTGATTGAAAAAAGTTGAGATGTATCTAAAACATCAGTTGAAAATGAAATGGCTTTGAAATAAAGATAAACAAATAATGTGTTCAAAGCATACAGTTATCAGAATAACAAAATATGAATAAAATAATAATGATGGTGTCTTTCTGCCTATCATTTTCTTCTACAATTTTGTCTTATGTCACAAACCTTTTAATCCAGTTTTTATGGGTGGAATTGCCCAAAGCTTATCAAGAGCCTTGGCTGCCATAAATGCAGCAAGGATAGAGTGGAAGAGAGCCTATGGCTTTTTAAGTACAAGTATGGGATATGTTATCCAGAATGCTTAGGACCTGGGCCTTTCCGGATAACAGATCTTTCTCTATTTTGGATATTCATACCTTAAGTCTAGTAGACCATATGCAACAGGATCTTGACAAACTGGCAATCTGGGCAGCTAAGTGGCAAATGAGATTCAATATTGATAAATGTAAAGTCATGCACCTGGGATGTAAGAATATTCAAGCCACTTATACCCTTAATGGGACTGCACTAGGCAAATCCATTATGGAAAAGGACCTTGGAGTCCTTGTAGATGATAAACTTGGCTATAGCAAGCAATGCCAGTCAGCAGCATCAAGGGCCAATAAGGTCTTGAGCTGCATTAAAAGGGGCATAGAGTCACGGGAGGAGGGGGTCATTCTTCCACTTTATAGAGCACTTGTAAGGCCACATTTAGAATATGCCGTACAGTTTTGGTCTCCCTCACTCAAACAGGACATTATTGCATTAGAGAGGGTACAGAGAAGGGCAACTAAGCTGGTAAAAGGTATTGAAAATCTTAGCTATGAGGAAAGACTGGCCAAATTGGGGATGTTCACGCTGGAGAAGAGGCGCTTAAGGGGTGATATGATAACTATGTATAAATATATAAGGGGGTCATATAATAATCTCTCTAATGTTTTATTCACAAGTAGGTCTTTCCAGATGACACGAGGTCACCCATTCCGTTTAGAAGAAAAGAGGTTTCGCTTAAATATTCGGAAGGGGTTTTTTACAGTGAGAGCTGTGAAGATGTGGAATTCTCTCCCTGAAACTGTTGTACTGGCTGATACATTAGATAGCTTTAAGAAGGGGTTGGATGGCTTTTTAGCAAGTGAGGGAATACAGGGTTATGGAAGTTAGCTCATTATACAAGTTGATCCAGGGACTAGTCTGATTGCCTTTTTGGAGTCAGGAAGGAATTTTTTCCCCCTCTGAGGCAAATTGGAGAGGCTTAGGATGGGGTTTTTTGCCTTCCTCTGGATCAACTAGCAGTTAGGCAGTTAAAATTAAAAAAAAAAAAAAAAAAAAGGTTGAACTTGATGGACGCGAGTCTTTTTTCAGCCTAACTTACTATGTATGTTACTATGTATATTCTAAACATTATTATAAACCCAATAGGCTGGTTTTGATTCAAATAAGGAATAATGATATTAGTATGATATAAGTATGGATCAACTACAAAGTACTGTTTTATTATTACAGAGAAAAAGGAGATACTTTTTATAAATGTGGTTTATTTGGATAAAATTGGTCTATGGGGAGACAACCTTTCTCGAATTTAGAGCTTTCTGGATAACATGTTTCTGGATAATGGATTCCATAACTGCAGTAATATATAGATTCAGTTCTCTCCACTTTTCGTAATGTAGTAGAATCCCCATTTCATAGGCTTAGACTGATGTGACACCTGGCCCTCAGCTTTATTAACACTAGAAGTAATTTGTCATGTAAAGTGAGCCATAGAGTCTTACAAAATACTACATACTAGTTTTCAAAGCTACAACGGAGATTATTTAAATAATATGTTAGAGACTCTGAAGGAAACACAGCTATCACACAAGTGCAAACCAGTGTACAATATATTAAATCACCTTGAAGCCCTTCTGGGATTGGAGTCCATCAAAACAAAAAGCATCCCACTGCATCCAAAGGCATATCAATGGTTAATCCTTTAGACTGCTAACATTTCCTTTTTTTCGGAAAGGCACTTTTATACACAATGTATGTGTTAAAAATGCCTTCAAGAAAGGAAAGCCAAAAGGCTCCATTTTTATTTTATATATATTGCTTTATTATTCAAGGAAATCAAAGCCATTTACACTACAAAGAAAGTTTCAACCAACCAAACCATTAAAATGCATATAACTTCTTAACTCTGTAATGGTGGTTTTGCTTTTAACACATCAACAAAGTATTCCACACTGCTTAGTTTTAATAAAAGCATGACCTTCTTTTTCTTTCTTCTCTAAACCATATATACTGCATAGTTTGTCCTTTCTTCTCTAAACTAAATATATATACATGGTAGATAGATAGATAGATAGTTAGATAGATAGATAGGTGGTACACTAAGGGGTTATTTATCAAAGGTTTTTTTTTTAACTCTAATAAACTCAAATGTACTCACAACTCGAATGGGAGGTTATTTATGAAAAAAACTTGAACATCTAACATTCAATCAAATTTTAACTGAATGCAAATTGAGTTTTCCTCTGAAAAAAAAAGATATCTCTTGTATGTGTCTATGTGAATTTTGTGGTCACAACCTCATTGCACCCCCACTTAACATTTTTGAAAATTAGTGGTGAGCACACCTTTCCCTTGTTTGTTATAGTTCATAAAGGAGCAGTACTCAAAGTGCTGTATTGTTATTTTTATTCACTTTGTCACACCCACCAATACCTCATAAAGAATTCAGTTCCATCTTAAATGTATATTTGTTTGTGGCTGTCTGCGTAAATATCATAGTTAAAGTATATTAAAAATAGGTGGATGATTGCATTTGTAAATTAAATTTCTTCTGTTAAATAAGAAAATATTGTGTGTCTGAAAACCGACATGCTGCTGGATGAATAAACAAATAAACGAGAGACATGTTGCGCTAAGTGTGTGAATAAGAAGCATTTGTAGCTGAAATATAATGGTTTTATTTTCTTATAATACACAAAAGCCATGAATATCTTGTAAATGATAATCTTATAAACGGTGAGTTTTGATGTCTTCATTCAGTTATAAACAGTGAGTGCTGATGTCATTTCTGTCACATGACTCACTGTGTATTATAATAATTAAAGTACCACCTATTACAAAATATGAGGATATTAGAAGTTACCTTGGAGTACCATGACCTGTATAAAAACACTCTGCCTTCGATCAAGAAACTCCTTGGTAACTTATAATATCCTTATAATTTACAAAAGGGGGTACTTTATTCACTATAAAATGTACAATTGCACACTGGAGCAGTGACCAGCTCTCTGTTGTAGCCCCCACCCTTCCCAGCTATAGTCAGGTGATCCCACTGGTGTCTAATAAAATGGCAACCATGATTGGGAGATTTACTTTAAAAGCAGCAAGTAAGTTGCAGGTAAAACTTAGTCCCTTTGTAAAATGTTTAATGAAGTAATGGAATTCTTAATGAATCAGATGAAAATTGAGCATAGGACTGGCCAGATATGGGATGGCTTTGACGTAGTTGGCCAGCTTAAATATATTGCAATATATGGACAAACAATCCCTGTTGTTTAAAGGGTAAGGCATTTTTTAGTAGCTGTATGCACAGAATGTCTCAATGTCTTAAATATATTGATAATGGGTAGAGTGGAGAGGACCTCTTGCATTTGTCTATATATATATATATAGAATTTTTCGGCGAAGCGAAACGCGGCCGTTTCGCCCATCACTATAAAAGACTTATTTTCAGTAGGCTGTATGTAAATCCATATCCTTAGATTTCAAGTCCAAACTATCTTATACATTCTTTGCAATACTCAAATGGGTCTCTACGTCTTCAAAGTAACAATTCCTTACTAGGATCTGACTGTTCTAGCAATTGGTCTGTGGCTATGGGTACATAGGAGATGGCCTGGAAAGAAAGATAAGTAATGACAAGTAAAATACTGAGAAATAAACAAAAGTTAGTCACAGATTTAAAAAACATTTTCAAAGGTAAATTCTGTGTAAAACGCACATTACTCAAAATTAGCATTGCTGGCATTATTTAGGTTCTCTTATATTTTTGCCTCCAGAATTCTTATGGCGACCAGAAAGGAAGCTGGGGACAGTTTTAGAGTACAAATTGCAATCTACAGCACAGTACACAGGGGCAGCACAGAAAGGTGGTATATAGTTAGGAGCACCATTTATAGAGCTGTTCCGCTTGTAAAAGGTTGACCTGGAATCACACATAAATCCAATATCAGTGGTTTCAATGTCTGATGAAGAAGTTATATACTAAGCCCAGGCTAGCAAAGGTTTAGCAGATTGATATTCTTGTTAGATGCTGATTTTTATGAATCCAGCCTGGTTTGTAGCTACAGCTATTTTACAAGTGAGATGACTGTTCAAGGTGCATTTCCCCTGGATCCTTGACTTCCAGACACATTCTAAAAACATACAGGTAAGTTAATTATCCGATAACACTGACCCCATTAAACCTCTGTGTGTCTGTGGCAGAGCGATTAGAACATGAGCTCTACTGGACGAGGGAATGAAGTGAATGATAAAGCATTCTCTGTAAAACCTTACATAATATGTTTGTACATTGTACAAGTGAAGAGAAATAGGAATCTCCGAAAATATTGCATTTTACCTTAATGAACTGCTGTTGTTAGTTCTGCAGCGTATGTGCAACACAAGTCATTCAGAAAGCCCTTGAGGTGTTGCCACAGTTGATCAAATATGTATTTCATCCTGCATTTCAAAGATGGGAGGTGTTGAGCCTTTGACCAAAGTAGGACTTAATGGAAACAGTTTGTAGAAATCTTCAGTGTTATTGTACACATTTCTAAATAAAGTCATAGAGGCATAACAATACATGGATTTAAATTCAGCTTGAGTTGCTATGTCTATTAAGCCAAACCTCAACCCAAAGCCAAGAACAGAAAAAGATTGTTTAATTTGTTTTCATACAAAAAAAAATCACTTTTACAGCAAAATAATAAGAATTCAAGGCCCTTGCTTTTGCAGATGGTTGACGCACGCTGCCAGATGCACCTCACAAGCAAATGAATTGAAAATGGAAACAAATGAAAACAAAAGCAGTTATTATTTCTGTTGGAATAAGAGAAAAGCCTTTTCTTTTTTTAACAAACAACAAGAGGATGAATGCAATGAATGTAGTCCAGCCTTTTATATTTTTTCTTTTATATTTTTATTGGCTTTAGGGCAGATGAGTTTCAGTTGCCTGAAATATATACACACAGATATATAAGTAAAGTATAGAGACAGACACAGCTAAAATTGTAGTATGTTTGTAGGTACCCAAAATAAACATTGTCAAATGCCTAGATTTTATCCATGACAATAAAAAGTATAGCTAGGTTACAGTAATTCGGCATAGAGTAATATATAAAATTAACAATACAGGTATGGGATCCATTATCAGGAAACCTGTTATCCAGAAAGCTCTGAAATATGGAAAGGCTGTCTCCCGTAGATGCCATTATAATAAAATAATCCAAAAATGTTAAAAATTATTTCCTTTTTCTCTGTAATAATAATACAGTACCCAACTAAGATATAATTAATCTTAATTGGAGGCAAAACCAGCTTGTTTGGGTTTATTTAATATTTACATGATTTTCTAGTAGACTTGAGAAATGGAGATCCAAATTATGGAAAGATCTGTTATCCAGAAATCCCTAGGTCCCAAGCATTCTTGATACAAGGTCCCATATCTGTATATAATAATTCAAATATATCTGCCCTTTTTTGTTTTGATTACATCCAATAATAACATTTCTCTCTTTTTGTAAGGCATCTTTAAACATTTTAATTTTTATTACATAATCTGCTGCCCTAAATTGTTCTACCTCAGTTCAGCTGGAGAGAGATATAGTCAACTTGTGAGAAGAAGGATAAAAACAGAGATATTCCATGGACCCCCTTATCAGAAAATCTCTATTTTCACCTTCTGGTCTTTCTCCTTTTCCTAATATAAAGTATATAAAGGGGGTAAATCACATATGGTAATGCTCAAGTCTGTATGCATCAAAAAGACACCACCAACATATAATTATGTTTTGACACTGTTTATATGTTTGAGCTATATTCAAATAAAACTGTTGATTGTTCCAGTGACAGCATTATAAAAAAAACAAGGTTTGGAATTTTAGTCATTACATTACATACTGAAGCACTGGGTGCTCAAATCTAGTACTTTCTTCTCGGAACAGTTCTTTTTCCTGCAAACTTATTAATAGGACAAAACTGACAGAGAGGAAGAATTAATTGAAAAGGCAGCTCACTTTCTTCACAAAGGAGATACAAAATTGCCAAAATCAGTCCATTCCACCTAGGGGGAGCAATTGGAATAAAATGATACGGGAAGGTTTAGAAGATTAAAATGTCTCTAGTTAATAATAAGCTACCCAACATAGATAAATAATAACATGATTATGCAAATACTTCTCCTAAGAGAACTCAGATACCTAGAGAAGAGTTAAAGGAGGCACAGTATTTTAGTGTTTGAATGTTGAGTCTATTTGGAATAGGAATTTATGATAACTGTCTGACTTGAAATTCTGATCTCTGTTCACCCAGGGTCCATGGACGGAAAAAATCCAGGACTTGACTATTGGAAGCAAAGTGAAATTGTCCCATCACCCAATGATAGCATCTACTTCCCCCCCTAAACCAAGACATAGGACATAGAAATAGTTTGAAACAATGCAAGGTTTATTGATGCTTCCATCCATTCATGTGTAAAAACGCTATTTAGCTGACATTATTGTTATGCAACTTATCTTTACTAACCAATAAAATTTTTTTTAAATGTGGTCTCTGGTTCTCAGGTTGCAGTCTAATATAAACAGCATGATTTCAATTAATATTGCCAAACTGATATTTTAATTAAAACACATCCATTAGTGCAGAACATCCTTATGTTATTTTACCTTATTTCTGTTAACATACAAGTCAGCAACAGTATTACAGTATAAGCTTCTTTTTCTACTATGCAGTCTTTTTTGTAATTATCCTACCTTTAGGAATATTAATTTTTAAGTAGTTTTGGATATTATACAGCTGAACTGCTATTTCCTATACTCCCTAGGGTCATACAATTTTTTTTTATAAATCACATAATTAAAAATATATATAAAATAGTAATGAACCATAAAAAATACAAAAAATTATCAAATGAAGTAAAGGTTTATTTTATTGCAGTATGTTATTTGTTGGCTTTATTGTGCTAAGGTATTAATAATCCTTTAGCGTAATGTGGGATGTGTTGCTGATCTCTTACTATATGTAATTCTGGGGAAACTATGCCCACAAAAAATGAAACCACAAATATAAATACCACTACACATTACACACATCGCAACTGTGCATTGATAGTTTGACCTGAGAAAACCACAAATGGAACCACAAATAGCATTAAGTGTATCACACACATAGCAATTGTGCATTGGACATTTTGACCTGAGAAACCATTACAAAGTAATGCTAGTGGGTCAATTACTCCTGACTGTGCCATTTCCAATATGCCTCACTACATTTTGACAGCTAATTTACCCACAGTTATTTTCTATTTTTACAACAAACAGCTGCTTCTCAAACCTTTATTTTGTTAGCAATATTGCAATGACCCTCTAACACATTTTTAAATTATTGTAAAAATCAGCTTGCTTGTTAGTGAAATAAAAAATAGTGTATGCCTTTCCTAGGTTCAGCTCTATGGCAAAACATGACTTCTAAACTGTTGCACTGGGATGTCAACTAATTGATCAGAATTCCTAGCATTGTTTGGAAATATGGGGTGATGCTTGGGACCTGGGGTTTACTGGATAAGGGGTCTTTCTGTAATTTGGATCACCATACCTACTAAAATCATTTAGCCATTAATTAAGCCCTATAGGATTTTTTTCCTCCAACAAAGATTAAATTCAGTATATCAGAGTATCAGTATACAGTATATAAGAACAAGGTCTGATTTACTATAACAGGGAACAAGGAAATTAATTTGAAAAATGTTAATTATTTGATCAAAATGTCTACTGGAGATGGCCTTTCCATAATTCAGACAGACAGAGATAAAGCAAAACTGAAAGGCTTTGTAATAACTCACCCTGGTGGTTTAGTGGTGCGGGAGGGGGGACGCCCGCCACGTTTCTCTTCTTCCTGTGTGCCAGTATCTTAAGGAGCATGCATCGTCTGTATTTATAGGCGCATGAGCGCTGAAGTGATAACATCAGAGCACATTGACGCAAAATTTAAAAGTACTTAAAGAGACATTTTGTATTTTTTCATTGCCCGTTATAGGATCCTTTTCCTGGTGCTTCTGTGCTGTTAAGCTTCTGTATTTTTATATCTGATTCCTGTTGAGACCCCTGCCTGTTTTATTACCATCCAGACTTCTATAATCCTGACCCTGCCTGGTAACTGACTCTTCTGTATCTGTATCCCTTCTGATTGATCTCCTGGTTTGACCCTTGCCTGTCTGACTCCACTTGTACTCTTCCTGCAACGACCTGGCCTGATTTGACTACGCTTTCTGCCTACGCTTTGTTCTGTGACCTTCTGCCCAAAAGACTTTGCTTCATGTTCATTTATGAACCTTTTGCTTTGCACCTCTCTTATTAAGACCTGGCATCATCTAATTAGCCATGGGCTCCTCCCTAGGTGAAAGGCGGCTGTTAGAGGCAGAAGCAAGAGCCGAGAACAGGGTGCATAGCATTGGTTCTGGGTTTAGGATGCCGACCATGACAGGCTGCCACAAATAGCTGTAAGTACATTCACCAAGTGGGGGTGGGGGTGCAGGTGCACCAGACCATCAGTTCCAGGGGTGGAAGCAACCAACAGGCAATAACATTGAAGGGGGCTTCCACCACTCTGAAGAACCACACAGCCACAAAAATAAAGTTAAAAAAAAATCTCCTTTTTGTTTACATTAAATATAAACATCTCCTAAAGGTGTTTAGGGGACGTTTATTTTCCAGTATACTTGTATAATTTCTTGCTATATTTTCAGTTATATTTATGTAGTATTGTGGAATAATGATGGGCAAATCTATCCAGTTTTGCTTCACCAAAAAAATTTCATGCAAAATTCGCGAATTGGCAAAAATTTGCGAAAAAAGTAGCGCCACATTTTTTTTTTGATGTGCATTGCGGTTTTTTTTTACGCCAGTGAATTTTCGGCAGGTGAATTTTCGCTGGTGTTTCGTGAATTTATTCACCGGCGGTGAATAAATTCGCCCATCACTATTGTGGAATATACATGATGGTTGTTCACAACTGAAATTGTATATTGCATTGAATTAAAACAGCACATTTTTATTATAAACTTGCTAAATACCAACTATAAAGTTTTGGCAAAATATGGTTAAATATAGTTTAATTTAAAATGTTATCACCTAATATGTGTTCATAATTGTGGCTTAATGTGGCACATAATGTGGCTTAATGTGGTGCCTCTGCACATGGAAATAAAGACAAATCTACAGATGTTCTTCATTGTTAAAGCTATTATAAAATACATTATTGAATAAAAAAAGTACTATTTTTAAATGATTTATTTAATTCATTTGCAAAAAAAAAACAATATTTCAAAATTTGCTTAAAATATTCAGCATTAATGCATATATAGCCACATACAAAAATGTCATATATTCCTTTGTGGCTAAAAAGACTACAAAATATATAAATGACTCCTTATTCTTTCTTTTATATTTATGGAATGAGTGACACCTTTTTGGCAGTAGTTTATCTTAGGGGACAAGCTGTTTCTAATTTTGCCAAATGACAATGATAAATCCTTTACACACCACTTCTGCTCAGCAACTACATACTTTTTAAAGCAAGAAATCATCTGTAATTTTGTAAAATTAAAAATATGTTCCTTAAACCATTTAATGTATCAATTTTTAAGTAAAACTGCTTAAAATTTACTTATTCTTAAAAAAGTATAACATATTTTACAGTGTACTGTAAATGAATATACACATATTCATTTTCTAGAATCTGTTATGGCACTTATACACACATATGCTTGTTTCTGTCATTAAAATGTCCTTTACTGGGAATACAGTCGATGGGATTTGGAAGATTATCATTACTAATTATAACATCTGGTTCTTTGGCAATATCTCTGAACAGTTGTATGTTCCTTCCTGTTTGGCAAAAGAAGGTAGTAGTAAATAAGTAGAAGTTGAATAATACACATATTCAGAATGTTCAACCATTCGTTCTTTTAATTCCTAATGTATGTATCGTTATACTAGAGAAAGGTGAATCACACCTGAAGCTATGGCTTTGATCCTTTATGGCTCCAAAGTAGAAAAAGACTTAACTGCAATTAAAACTCTTATTGCTCAATTCTGTCACGATTGGTATACAAAAACCCAGAATAATCCCCAAGGTCCCTGTTATGGCTCAATCTTTCACCTATAACAGCCACCTTTCACTTAGGAAGGAGCCCTCCGCTACTCAGGAGCCAACAGCTCTTAACAGGAGAGGACCAGGGAGAGAGTTCTAGGCAGGCAAGGGAACCACACATAGTCACATAGTACAGGAACAGAGAACAAGAAGCGAGGTCGTGGGAAAGGCTGAGTTGATGCCAAATGAGAGCAGGCAGTACAGAGACAGGATACGAAGAGTAGTCGGGCTCACAGGCCAGGTCAAAGCACACCAATATAGATGTACAAAGCAGGAATAGTTAAAGTTCAAGCAAGGGTCAGGAAAGGCGGCAGACAATTCCGGAACAGGGGCAGGCAATGTCAAACATGGATTAAACAATAACAGATCGCACCCAGGAACTACCAAAATAGACCTATACTAGGCAATGAGTCTGAGCAGAGTAGTGATTTTTATAGCCAGTCTAACTGCTTACACAAATCACCTGTAGCCAGATTGGCAACAGGCGAAACAAGCCATTCTTACTAGCAATTACCAAACATAGCCATAAGAGTGAACCACAGCCTTAACTGTCTGCTCACATAGAGCAGTGGTAATGCAGACAGGCACAGGAACAGAAGGTTCCAGGTTCTACTCCAGGCAGGTTGTCACACATTCATTTCTAAAAATGTAACCGTTAAAAGAAAAAAATGTAATTGCTGTATGTTGAAAATAATTCTTGCACTGACTTACATAAATACTCACCAGGTTTCCATTTTTTAAATAAAATGTTTACAATTTTTCTCAAAAATGTATAAAATAAATAAGAATACATTATTTTATTTGAGGTGTCATCATAAAAAACTTCAGTTTTTAAGCGTTGATTTAATTGCACACACATGCAGATATACATTTGAAACTTTGCATTCTTTCATCAAAAATAATAAAATCCATTGACAAACATCAAATAGTTTGGTTGCTGCTCCCAATATGCATTACATATTGAAAACAACTACTGTTTGTTTTATGCATAGTGCTGTGATATTTTTCCTGCAATTACTTTAATGTCTGTCCATAATGAAACTTGGTAATAATGATAATAATGTGCAAAGTTTTTTCTTTTATTTTATAACTTCATGTATTAAATCCTTTCCCTTATTCCCTTTTTATTTTACTTGAAGCACTGTTGTGAGATTGCTTACAGAGCGTAAGCAAACATTTCTATGAAACATATAATTGTATTAAAAATATAAAATGTTTAACTGTAATTAATGCTTCCTAATAAATTATGATTATGATGCCAAAATCAAAACTACTGGTTTTTCACAGTTGGGATAATTAATATTATTACACAGAAATCACAGTAAAAAAACTCTCAGGTTAGGTTTAATAATTGTTGGGTCAAAAATCTGATACTCTTCATGCACTGTTACTGTTACTGTTAAAGCTGCCAATTCAATCACAAACATGAAAAAATCATACACAGGTTGAAACTTTAGGTATTAAATGTCCTCCCTCTTTTCTCATACTTTATTTTCATCTTCAACCATTTGCACTTAGAAATTTCCAATCAAGAGATGTGACTTTTTTGCTATCAGCTAAAATAAACATTTCTTCTGTGGAACGAGTTTCCTTTACAATTTCTTTGACTGGATGAGAAGTTTTCAGACAGATCTCATCAATATATTTTATTGCCAGAAAGGAATATATTAAATTGCCATGACACTTGAAATTCAATGTAACAAAAATGTAGTTATTTTTTAGGTGCCACTGTGTAGGGTATTGTGACGGTTGATTCATAATATTCCTTATAATACTGTTTGTGTGCACTGATATGCTTCTAAGATTGAGTATCCAGGTCTTGAAGTAATTCCCTCTAAGGCAGACACACTGGATGATCCTTGTGTTGTCTGGTTGATTGACTTGCTGGCCATGGTCATTTGATATTGTGTGTACTGTATATGACCATGAAAATGTTGTATGTTAAATTATATCTTAGAGAACATATTGTTTTCACATAATCATTAAGGATACACACTCTTAAAGTAGCACATTTTCCATACAACATTGTTTGATTAGAAATGTAAACAATTAAAATTAGGTTTTCACTGCTCTCGTAAAGTATTGAGATTGCAGGTTCTTCCATAATCATTTTGATCCTGTATAATTCCTATGAAATAGCACAGCTGTAGAGACATGCAGATTTATGCAAGGAAACACAAATGCAAGAGCATTGTATGGAAGGGCTAGGCTTGTTTTTCTTAATTTGTTGAAAATACATTTTTAATGGAGTAGCTTTATTTGGCATCCAATTCCAAATTAAAGGAAAACCATACATTTTTAGCAACCACAGTAGATAAAAGACATACATTTTACTGTATATGTAC
>CM044440.1:104566285-104582403 GCA_024363595.1 Xenopus borealis
TTTTATGAATCATTTAGTAATATGTATTTTTTTTCCACCGTAAACCAGTTATGATGCCTTCTTTAAATAAAAACTGATTACATGAGTAATAATATTTTAAAATATGTACAATAAAGAACTATCATTCTTCTCCTTATGGATGCCAGTTATTTGGACTAATGGCAATTTTCTGATTTAATAATTACCAGCACATTTCTGCCTGTCCTTGTAATTTAACTATACATTGACATGTTGTGAAATATTCCATGACTCATGTTCTTGAAAAAGAGTAGTGAAAATAAAGTAGATGTATACTGAAGTTTATGTGCTCCCACTTTCCGTGGTTATACAATACATCAAGGTCACTAGCCTCTTTGCCTCTGTTTTCTCTTTTTCATGGACAAGTTATTCAAATGGCAAATTACATGTGATTGCAGCCTTGTTCCCAAGCCGCACTGCTTATGCAACAGATACTTCTACACATTAGCACCTTGATACCTTTAGAACTGCCACAGCCTCTCAAACCATTCTAATGCAGTGTACTGATGGAAAGAGAATATGCCTGCCGAGGACAGGAATAATTGAAACTGTCTTTCAATGAAAAAGTTTTCTACAAACCAAGAGAGGCATCAGTAAGGTAAATTATTCATTCGACATGATCTGATATATTACAAAGCCTTGAGCTATTAGCTGTAAGCAAGAAGAAGACCTGAATGAAAAGACAGAGTTTAGTCTTTTTTTCACCTCAATGAAAGAATGAAGAGAACAAAAACAGTAGATCTTAAAATCCTAACTGTAAGGCAGCTGAATTCAGTAAAAATAAACATTAATTATGTTGCATCTGATTTTAATTACAGTATAAAGCTTCCAATGAACCAATGCAAATAAATGTTTTGTGTAACTTTTTTATATGTACATAATGTAATACCTTTTGGGGGTTATGTATTATAAGTCACTAAGTTTGCCCAGGAGATGTAACCAATAGCAACCAATCAACAGGTAGGATTTACTGGTCACCTGTTTAAAAGCACATATCTTATTGGTTGCAATTGGTTACTGCTTCTTGTCCCCTGTTCTTCCTGTAAAACTTTGTTTCCCTGCCCAGAACATTCTTCCAGCCTTTCACTATAAGACCTGGCAGCATCCGAGTAGCAGAGGGCTCCTCCAAAAGAGAAAGGTGGTTGTTATAGGTGGAAGCTGGTGTAACATTCTTGTTATCGAGAACCTTGCACAGTTATGGGTAACTGATGCAGGGTTTGTTCTGGGCTTGGGATACTGATACTAATATTGTAATGTTATAGGAGTTTTCTTAGGAAAATTTTTTAACTATTTACACAATTCAAGTTTTCAAGGTTTTTTTCACAATTTTTTTCATTTGACTTTTTTATGTTCAGATTATTTAAATATCAGCAAACATTTGAGTGAAGAACCTCATGTCATTTCTAATCATGAATGGCCTTGATTCTGGTTTTGTTCGCAAATTGGTGAAAAAATTCATGAAACGAGTCACACGTCGTTTTTGACGTGCGTAGTTTCCGACGCGTCATTTTCGGCGTGCGTCGCGTCGTTTTTGACGCATCGCGTAAAAAATGACGCGTGACTTTTTTTGGCGAATCGCGGGAATTCGCCCCTGGTGAATAAATTCGCCCATCACTATTGGACAGAATTTTTTTGTGTGCAGAATTAGTAATATGGATAAAATGTTTATAAATTATACTTCTTGCCACAAACCTATGCTGTCATTAAAATATTGGAAACCAGAGGTCATTAATAATAAAAGATATAAGTAAACCCATGGCTATTAGAAGAAATAGATTTTTTTTTTTAGAAAAAATGCAAAAGAACCATTTGATATATTACATTTAATGAAAGTTTATTAAAGAATAAGCTTTTTAAATATGCATGTTCAAATAACTTACAGCAAAATTCATGCATTGTGCACAGAATGCAAATCAGTTATTATTGCATTATTCTCTGAGCATACAAATTTCAAAGGTTTTCTAAGAGTGTAGTGCAAATATGCCTTTCATAGTTTCTCAATTAAATGAACAATCATATATTTCATATATATTACATACAGTAATTCCATAGCTTTCTGACATTTCCTAAAGTAATCGAACTCCATTGTTATTAAAATAATCAGTGTTCTAAATGATTGCCTTTATTGGTAAAATGGTATTTATTTAAGAACTCCAAGCTTTCAGAATAGAATGGAGCAAGCAAACTATTCTCTGATGTTTCTTTTGGGGTATCACCAACATGTATAGCTCTTTATCAAATCTCTCCCTCATATGCCTACATAGTTAAGTAAAGAATGGTTATACAGTCCCTGGGTAGCTCTTCCCATATTAATGGTCTTCTAATATAGAAAAGTTCTCACTAAAAGGTAGACCATAATACCCTCAATAAGGTTTAACTGTATCTCTGGACCCAAAATTAGGTCCATTTTGAACAGTGGAGCTGCTTCTGAACCAAAGGAATACCACCACAGTGACTACCAGTACAGAAGTCTTCTCACTGTGACTAATCCTTTCTTGATATTACTATGTACTTAGTTTGAAAACATCATTGCTTCTGGGAGAGAATCAAAAAAATTATACAATCTTTTCAGTCTTTATAAAACACCTAATTTCCTCATATCCTCCAAAAAGAACAGTAGGGCAGTAGGGCTGTAGGCGCTGACGCGCGTCTTTTTTTTTTTACGCCAGCGATTTTTCGCTGGTGTTTCGCAATTTTATTCGCCGGTGGAGTTCGCCGCAAATTCGCCTATGGCAAATAAATTCGCCCATCACTAGCCTACAGGGCTACTTGGCCCTAACACAGGCAAGCTACAATCTCATCATCAACACTCACAGTGCTTCTATTGTGTTAATAAACCTGTTTTTTAAAAAAACACCAGGAACGTGACGTGGGAGTGACAGTCCGGGACATGACATGTTAGTCGAGGCAAGGTTCTCTCATAGCCTGTAAAAAAAAAAAGCACAATACATTACACCGGAATGCAATGCCATATGAAACATATTCATCCCCTTGAAAGTACATATTTTTAATTGACAATGGTCATCAGAAATAAGCTCTTTTATGTCAAGGTGAAAACAGAACTCTGCAAAGTGATTTAAAATAATTGCAATGAAAAAAAATCTGATTAGCTAAAAAATAAGAATATTCAATAGATAATGGCAGATTATTCATAAATATGATGAAGGGTGGACAATATAATTAATGTTTTATACAGGAATAGGTTTTATTATTTTAAATGCTTAAGATTTTCTGGATAAGGTATTTTTTCTGTAATTTGGATAACCATACCTTAAGTCTACTAAAAAAATCATTTAAACAGTAAATTAAACAAATGGGATGGTTTTACCAATGATTATGATGTAGCATAGGAACCACCAAAGCAAATGATTAAAATAATAATATTATTTACTTAAAACGGGAGATGGCCTTTCTACAATTTGGAGCTTTTTGAATATTGTTTTTCCAGATCAGAGATCCCATACCTGTATCTCCAGTAAATATTGATGTTAATACATGGTTTAACATAAACCTAAAACAAATTAAGTTTTTGGACTGTTCCTACCACAAATAAAATCTGATAGCAATCCAACAAGCTTCTATTGCGTTCTATAGAACCTCAACAACTTTTAATTGCCAACGTATGGTATTTAAGGTTTTTGTGTTTTTCATATAATATATTTAAAATTTATAGAGCTTTTTAGAAATATAATTATGGGATCCATTATCCTGAAACCTTTTATCCAGAAAGCTCCAAATTACGGAAAGGTTGTCTCCCATAGACTCCATCGTAATCAAATACAGGTATGGGAGCTGTTATCCAGAATGCTGGGGACATTTGGGTTTCCAGATAATTGATTTTTCTTCATACATTTAGGGGCAGATTTATCAAGGGTCAAAGTGAAAATTTGAATTTAAAAAATGTGAATTTTAAAGTCATTTTTGGGTACTTTGACGAATAGGCCATAATTCGATTTGAATTGGAAAAATTGGAACAAACGAAAATCAAAGCACTGTCTCTTTAAAAAATTTTAATTCGACACTTCACCACCTTAAACCTGCCGAATTGATGTTTTAACCTATGGGGGACCTCCGAGAACCTTTAAGGAGTGTTTTTGAAAAATTTTTGAAAATCGAATTTATTTGGTGAAATTCATTTGGATTGAACAGTTTCAAACTATTTTTAATCAATCGAAAATGGTCAGTTTTCGATAGAAAAAACACTTTTAAAAAAATTAGATAGTCGAATGTCAAAGTTTTTTTCACTTCAAAATTCAACCCTTGATAAATCTGCCCTTAAGTCTATAAGAAAATCATGTAGAATTAAATAAACCCAATAGGCTGAATCAGTTTCCAATAAGGCTTAAAGGAATTGTTCAGTATAAAAGTAAAAACTGGGTAAATAGATAGGCTGTGCAAAATAAAACATGTTTTCAATATAGTTAGTTAGGCAAAAATGTAATGTATAACAGCTGGAGAGACTGCAAGTCTAACCTAATAGAACAGAACACTACTTCTTGCTTTTCAGCTCTCTTTTGTTTACACTGACTGGTTACCCTGGTTACCAGGCAGTAACCAATCAATGACTTGAGGGAGGGCCACATGGGTCATAACTGTTGCTTTTGAATCTGAGCTGAATGCTGAGGCTCAATTGCAAACTCACTGAACAGTTATGTCCCATGTGGCCCCCCCTCAAGTCGCTGACTTACTCAGATTTAGAGAGCTGAAAAGCAGGATGTTTTGTTCCACTCACTCCAGTTTTTATACATTACATTTTTGGCTAACTATATTAGAAACATTTTTTATTTTGCACAGTCTATCTATTTACCCAGTTTTTATTTTTACCCTGAACTGTTCCTTTAAGTATACAGTCAGTTTGGATCAAGTACAGTATAAGGTATTTGCCCACACTTTTAAGTGAAAGAAGTAAGGCTATGAAATGCTTGTTAAATATATTGTTGCAAACCTCCCCCCCCCCCATTCTTAGCAGTGGTAAGTGTTTAGCTGTCAAATAAAGACCAAAAGCTTCAGATAAGATGTGTTGTGTCTGCAAGGAAACTATATATCTTGGGAATATGTCACAAAGAAATCTATATACTATTTTAAACTGTGAATTCCAAATTCCAAGAGCAAATTGCCTTATTTACTATATAGCTCTATATTATTATTTAGTCATTTTGGTATATAATGGCTTGTGGGCATTTTCTTCTAAAAGGATTTATTCTGGGCAAATATTAATATAAAGCTCATACTTTTCGCGTAATAGCATATCAGGATATTTCAGTCTTTCAGGAAAGTGTTTCCTGGAACAGAGACTTAAGTAATCATAAACATTAGCAAGTTTTCAACATATTCCTCAATCATTTAATGGTAACATGCAGAATAAGATGCCTTCTAATTAGCACTATGTTATTAATAAACTCCAAGAAATGTTTCGTTTAATATGTAACCAGGTAAGTACATTCTTTAAATTAAAATGATGCCACTGAACATTTTACTGTAGTTCTATATAAAATATGTCACATAATGTAAAATACTGTTTCCTATAAATATAGCCTTTTTATGAAAAATATATTTTACCTAATAGTATACACCACTAGAAAATCCCATATTAAAACACAACCATTTTAGATACTAAAGTCCACCCCACTGGGCTCACACAAAAACCAAACACACTAGGTTTCTTCAGCCAATACATGGACAGAGATATGTAACAACTCACCCTGGTGGTCAAGTGGTGTGGCGGGGATGCCCACCGTGCTATCAGCGGGGACGCCCACTGCACCATCGGCAGGGACGCCCACCACGCCGCTTCTTCTATGCTGGCAGCTTAGGGTGAGCGCGGCACGCATCTTTCTTGTTTATAGGCGCATGCGCACTGGCGTGATGACATCAGCGCACAATGGCACAAAATTTAAAAGTATTTAAAGTGGATTTTTGTATTTTTTCATTGCCCATTATAGGTTTCCTCCTTGTGAGTTCCTGGTGCTTCTGTGCTGTTAAGATTCTGATATCTGATTACCTGTTGTGAACCCTGCCTGTTTTGTGACAAATCCTGACCGTCCCTGGTAACTGAATCTTCCATTCCGTACCTCTTCTAATTGATCACCTGGCTTGACCCCTGCCTGTCTAACTCCGCTTGTACTCTGTCTGCATCGACCCAGGCTGATTTGACTATGCTCATGGTCTACGCCTTGTACCATGACCTTTTGCCCAAAAGACTTTGCTTTACTGTTGTGCCCTTTGCTCATCCAGAACCCTTTGCTTTGCACCTCTCTTAATAAGACCTGATGGCATCCGATTAGCCGAAGGCTTCTCCCGAGGTGTAAGGTGGCTGTTAGTGGCAGAAGCAAGAGCTGAGAACAGGGTGCTTAGCATTGGTTCTGGTTTTAGGGTGCCGACTGTGACAAGCTGTGTCTTTTACAATTATTTCTGTTTATTTCTAAATTATCTCCTCTCACGTGATCAGTGAATGATATTTGAGATGCAGTTTGTCCATTACACTGGAAACTTGAATGATAATATGAATGTTAAATACAAAGATAAATACAAAGTGATGTGACAGATGGTTATAACCCTCATGTTTATGATGACCTGAGTTATGCCAGGGTTCCTTTGCAAAAGTTCACAGAGCCAAGATGACCCAACCAAAAACCCAAAGACAGCTGTTAAATGAACATATGAGACAGATCAACTTCTACACTTCGATAACTCAAGATGACTGACTGAACCAAGGTGGCTATCTTCAAACCAATATTACAATTAAAAAATACATGTGTTGGTTCAGGAAATTTTTTTTATATGGTGAGAGTGAATTATCCGCAAAGTAAACAATGTAAATTACAAATAAACATGAATCCATAAAAACCATTACAGTATCCATTAGAACCAGAATTCTGATCATGCATAACAGAGGTTGGCAGCAGAACATTCTGATATGATGTTACTGTGATTAACAAACACAGCAAGTAAAGCTAGTTCAGTATACCAAGGATATGGAGATGTATTTTATTTTTTATAAAAAACAGTTTGAATATTCGCCAAAATCGTACAAATCGAACATTCGAAATGTTCGATCGTACGATTGAAATTCGGCAAAAGAATTCCCATAGGCTTCTATTGCAATTCTGTAGGTTCAATCTGGCGAAGTAGGCAGTCGAATAAAATTTTAAAGGGCAAATTCTTCAACTGGCCAATAGTCGAACAATTAAATAAATATTTATTCAATCTATTTGATGCGACTAAATATTCCAAATTCGATGGCCGAAAATACTTAATTTGCATATTCGAATAGTTGCACAATAGAAAAGAGACTATTCAAGACTATTAGCGTGAATATTTGAATCCTTCACATGAATTTAGTAAATCTACCCCTTACAGTTCAGAATCTGCACCTGGATTACTGAACTGCCAGATTGATACACCAAAGACAGGGTCTTTATACTTAAAACTTCAATTATGGTAAAAGCTGTAAAAACAAAATGGAAAGCAAATTTAAAAAGTCTTTATTTCTGGTGAATAATCTAAAAACAACTGATCTGATAAAAGTGTTTGGAAGGTGAACATCCGGTTGGTATGAACAAAATTAGACCATGGTCTTTTGTTTTACAAATGTAACCCTATTTTAAACTCCTTCATGTATTAGAGGATGTACATCATCAATATCTTACCATACACATGTCCTGAATCCCCTTTGCTACATTTCTACTAGGCATTTCTCTCTATGGCTGTGCCTCCAGCTAGTGGGATCTGGGGATACACGGTGGCACCACTAGCAAACAATAATTAAACACACCAGTGCTGCAAACAAAATATAACTTTATATAGCAATAAAGGCAAATTGCAACAACAATATCAATACTAACCCTGCCCTGAGGTACCAATGTGGTAAGCCCTACCATGGCACAGTCTTTCCCAAGGCAAAGTCCCACACTCCTGGTGGACACACAGTTCCAAGAGTCCCTGGTAGCGCTACCTGCCCAAATAACTCTCCTTTGGGTAGAGGCAGTAGCTTCTATATAGCAGGCATACAGACAAATCCTGCTCTCAAACAGGGGACACACGCTGGAGCCTTTCAATACTCTTTCCTCAGCCTGAAACTCACTGAGGGCTCACACAGAACTGCCACATGCATCCACAGCATCTCACCGAAATTTTCAGGCCGACGCCAACACCCAACCAGAGTGAGTTCTCCCAAGCTTCATTCACTGGAATACATCTCCAGGCATCTATCTCCGATGATCTCTCTCATGATTATTGGGATCCAGTTATCCCCAAGCCCTCCAAGGGCATCGCCACCCATGTCATTTCTCACCATAGCTAGGGGATTCACAAACATTTGGAAATTTTAAGACCATAAGGGAACTTAACCCTGTGGGTCCCTACACTTAGTAAACTGTGTATTCTGTTTAGTGTATTCTGTTTACATTTTATAAATTAAAGCCTGTGTAGAAAAGTAGAATATCATTATTATTTTATTAACATGT
Source organism: Xenopus borealis (assembly GCA_024363595.1). NCBI lineage: Eukaryota > Metazoa > Chordata > Amphibia > Anura > Pipidae > Xenopus > Xenopus borealis. Next base: position 104,574,769 of record CM044440.1, read on the forward strand.
ATTTCTATATCGCCAACTTATTTCGTAGAGCTGAATGTCAATCTGGGATGTGAAAAAACAGTTTCCATATCACATCAGAAAAATTTCAGTTTTTCACCACATTACAATGACACCTGTCATTTAAATGTTTTAATTATTTCATGTTGTAAAGTTGCTGAAACTATATTCATTCGTGTTTAAAAGAACCATTTTTGCATTCTGGGTGGATGTTGAATGTGTGCACATAAAAGGTATCATAACAGTGATAAAAATTGGGAAAAAGTGAGAATGTTTTAAGTGGGACATGATATAGAACTGTGTTGTCTCAGTCAACTGAGTAACATAGGCAATCTTGTTGACAAAATGTGTTATCTTTGGTCATTTTGTCACCTAACAATTCAGAAGTGGTTGGTGTGTTGTCGGCACTTGATATTGGAGTAATCTCAGAGTTCTTTTAAATGTTTTGTACAAGCAGTGGTTCTTACAGAGTAATATTTTGCTTGAAGAGTTCAGTTTGATTATGCTCCACTCTTTTCAGTGTTGTGGCCAAATTCTAATTCTAATTTAACTTTTTTTTTTTTAAAGATTGAGAAGATTTTTGGGCAAGTTGCGTTTTTGTGCTAAACAACAAAATTGTCACATAGGTGCTGTTTATTGTTGTGGTTGGTCTGTAAAAAAAGACAAGAATGTATTAATCATTAGTGATTGGCGAATTTATTCACCAGGGCCGAATTCGCTGCGAATTCTCGCGATTCGCCGCTGGCGAATAAATTCGCGAATCACCTGCGAAAATTCGCAAAAAAAAAAGAGTCGCATGTCATTTTTTGACATGACGCGCGACGAAAACGACGCGACGAAAACACGTCCCGCGACTCGTTTCGCGGATTTTTTCGCCGATTTGCGAATTTCTCTAGAAATTCGCGAATTTTCCGGCAAAGCGAATCGCGGGAGATTCGCCCATCACTATTAATCATCCATAAGCAAATGGCACAATGTTCTCAACAATGTTTTTTATTTAGGGGGTTATTTACTAAACTCCAAATGCAAAAATTCTGGAAATGATTTTTTAGTAGAAAATCAGACTTTTAAAAAAATCACAAAATTTTCAATTTACATCAATTTATATCATGGTCAGTGCTCAGTTTCAGAAAAAAAAAATCTGAAAAAATTGGGGTTTCCCACCAAAAGTCAGAGAGAGAGAAACACTTAGGGGGTTAACAAAGTATGAATTTATCTCAATATTTTCTGATACAAGCTCCAATGAAATCCGCCCAGATTTTTTATGCTTATTTATTATTACATATTCCCAAAAAGTTGCTTTGCAGGAATAATCCAATTTTCACAATTTTTGGAAAATTCACACTGAGTTTTGTGAATATTATGTACAAACCTTGCCAGTCCCAAACAGATCATCAAAACTTTCAGTGATATCTGTGATGAGTGAAAAAGTCTCTTCACGGCTAAACCTGTGGCCTCATTGCCTATCCCCATCATCCACTGGATTGACATTGGTGTGGTCTCAATGGTCATCTTCTGATCTTGGGGAATTCACTTGGCTTGATGAACTCCTTGTTTTTCTACCATGAACTGCATGACCTGATTTCACTTTCACTTGGTTCTTTAGCTACATCACAATGTGGGTTGGTGTTTTCAGGGCCACCGTGGACTGTGTTAGGGTCCATTATATTTCTTACTTTAACTAAAAGGTAAAATTACCTATTTACCTTATTTATCTAAAAGGGGAAAAATTATATTTAGGCTTTTAAAACACACTTGACACAGTGACATTAACATCAAATAATGACATTGGCTAAGCAGAGACAATTCAATGCAATTGAAGGTTTGAAAACAAAGATGCATGGTGATAATGCTTAGCTTCATATTTGGTTAATTCACTATATTTTTCTATTGCATCATAACTACATCTTTACAACACCTATCTAGTTGTTACAGTATGTGGCAAGCAAGCAGAAGGGTTTTGTAATGGCAGACTGAAATAATCTTTGAAATGGAAACAAACTATTTATAAACATAAACAAATAAAACCTGACACCCCAAAATTGTGTGATGTTAGGTTCAATCACCAATCGTGGAATTCACCAATTCATTAAACAGGGGGATTTAACCCTTTAAACACTCATTCTGAAGAAGCCTAACCAGTAGTTATGAACTTGACATATATTGTTTTTATGCAATTATAGACAGAGGTAGAATGTAGCGTTTGTAGTGGTGGCATGATTTCCAAAAAGAGCGTTAACCTTTCCACACAAAACAGGAGTCCGTGGAAACCGTTATAATGCAAATGCGCTAAATTGAAAGTTTCTCGCATTCACTAAGTTCTGTATCTAAATTAATTAAAAAAGGTAAAACAGGGCATCAGGTAAACACATATTTAATGCATTGAATTTAATAGGAAAACATTACTCAGAGTTAGTGATGGGCAAATGTATTCGCCGCGAGTGAATTTGTGGTGAATTCCTGCGATTCCTGAAAAGCCAGGATAATTTTGCCTGATGAAAAATCTCTTTTGGACGTGGGCATCAAAAAATGAGACACACCGGAACTTCTGCTAGAAATTCATAGAAAAGCCCCAGATTTGCCCATCACTAGTTTTTTTCTCTCCACAACTGCACTAGCTCAATCGCCCACTTCCTGGAAAGAGAACTCACTTACAGCCCCTCCTATTTCTTTCTCCTATTTTTTTTGGTCACAGTCTACAATTACCAGGCATTAAATACAAGACTTTCTTAGCATGACAAATGATTATTGGAGCTTATTATGCCATATCTCCTTATACAAAGGATTCACCAAGGGAGGGGAGATTAGTAAATACGTTTTTAGCTTTGTATTGCCCTGTCTTTTTAAGTTTCTTTCCATTATGCTGAAACTGTTTTTCATAGAAAAAGAAAAGGCTCCAGTGTTGCCAATATCTTCCAAACATGCCATCCGGATTGCTACTTGATAGGCAGGGAAGGGCTGGAGAGGGCTCCAATTCAAATGGTTAATATAATTGTCAAGGAGCATAATTTTCATTGTTGGAGAAAATAGGACTTTAACTTCTAAACTGTAATCATGCATTAGGGGTTTAACCTAATGTATAACAAGTTAATATTAGTTCATAGAAGCTTAAGCTGGAGATGACAGAGATATTCAAAAGAAACATAAGTAACATAGGAACATAGGAAATAAAGGACACATTATTATGCTCCATCAGTTAATTGTAGCAAATGATTTGGATGATGATCCACAGTTCCTACTTCAGATTATAATATAAACGACCTCTTTGTACAAACAGGAACAAACATAGGTGTAAGGAATTGTCTCACTACATATAACCAAAATATTACCATTAATAACCCAGCACTTGACTTTACCAGTCCTTCTTCAAATAGTCCCTAAAAAGCTTTACCAGTTCTTCTTCAAATGATCCCTACAATTTCATAAAGAATGCCCAAAAAGCACGATAATCTCATGAAGAATGCACACTTATGTAATGGTCTACCACATTAGCACAACAAAGTTTTTTTAAACTTTATTGTGCTAATGTGGTAGACCATTACATAAGTGCAGAAAGCATTCTTTATGAGATTGTAGGGCTTGTTTAAAACTAGCAGGCACAGTGCTAAGTTAAATGAGCCCCTAGTTGTACTCATGGAAATGCCATGCACAATGTGCTGCTGCCTATTTTTATACTAGAACTGTATTCTAATTTTCTGGTTGTACCTCAACAAATTGCAGTGAGTACTTGTACCTTCCTTTACCGGGCATTAATTGCAGGGCTCTCATAGCATAATTAAAGGGTCATATTAGAGATACTTTGGTGGCATGGGGAAAGGGTAGTGTGTGGGTTAAACAAAATAAAAATCCACTGTAATATTTTAGGATCCAGAACAAAATTTCAATATATACCATGTTTATTATTTTCAATTGTCTATAGCTGCATTCATTCATATATATATATATATATATATATATATATATATATATATATATATATATATATATATATAGCTCTTCATACCTTAAATCTACTAGAAAATCATATAAACATTAATATAATGAAACTTCCAAATAGAATAGGGAACTTTTCCATAGACTAATATACAACCTGTACATGTCTGAAATGCTGAATTTTCAGATTTTGGATTCAGACTTTTATAAAGTTTTTTGACTAAAAAATCTGATATTATAGAATTTATTAAAGTGCATTCAGACTTTAATAAATAACCATGTTAAGTTAACATTTTTGTGTTATCTGAACGTGGGCTAAATGTTTTCATCCTACAACCGAACCAATGAATAATTTGTATGTGTAGTCTTTGAATAATCCCATATTCTCACATGAGTACACACTGTCACGATCCAGTGGATCATTTGGACCCACACATGAAAAAGTCTTATGTTTTAGAAAGCAAGAGGTGTGCTGATTATTACAGCAAGTAATTTCTTCACAGTTAAAGTACGAACAGCCCAGAGGGGGAATAGACAAAATGACCAGTTTCAAATGACTAACAATCTAAGACATTTACCATAGGTGAGTTGTGAAAGTAGCAAACTACTCTACTCTCCTGTGCCTCTCAGTACAACACCAACATCAACAGAAATATGGCATAGAACTAAAAACTCACCATGATTAATTTTAGGGACAAACTACCTTTACAAAAATATTATAGAAAATGCACCTGATATTAGTTTTTGTGATAAATGAGCCCTCCATAATGAAAGTGACAGGCAGATTTTTCATGTATAAAGCAGTACATTCATCTTTGTTTTTGCATGACAACATGTGGAAAAATAACTGCTGCTTCATACAGTACACGAAGAATACTAAAACTTTTCAACAGCACAACAAAAAAAAGGAAACATACTTTGCATATTTTATTTATAATTATGATTAGCCTGAACAGGTTTAACAAATCTTGTCTGAAGGTTCTATGGATCGTCATGGGGTTTGATGCCTCATGGGTTTTAGGCTTTGATGGTAATGAAATGTAACAAATGCAACCTGCTGAAATTTATAACAAACTGTAGTCTGTTCTGTAGCATTAATTAAGTCTGGACACCATGTTACTGTACTTGGCTGACCATTAATAAAATAACCAGATGGATTAAAGTTCACCCTTGGCGTTTGTAAAATTGATTTATTTTAGAATTTCCATGAGAACTGAATATATTAACAGTTCTCCTGCCTGTCATCCTTGGAGATGATAAACATAAACCAACTGCATTGCTGCCATCAGAAAAAAAAGCTTGAAAGCCTATTCCTTTGTAACCACACTATATTTTTTCCAGAGCAGATGTCTGCATTATTTTCCTACTGGACAATACTATTAGCATTAACTGAAATATTGTGCAGGTGATGGTTGAGAGGGTGTATGACTTTTTCTTTCAAATTTTCATTTCTACATGCATGGAGCTCTAGGTAACTTGTAAATATGAGTAGCATTTATAACTGCCACCTGCTTCACTGGTCATAGATTAATAACACCTGACCAAGTATGAAAGCGTGCTGGGACCATCTGCCTCATCCCAGAAGAGGATGCCTTTCATCCTTTTCGTCAACGCTGACTTTTTAGATAGCACAAGCGATAATACATTTTGTAATTTCATACCACATAACCTGACCCAGTTAAAAAAAAGAAATACATTCAATAAGTATCAAGTAAAAACCCACTGTTCCTTTTATAGGCCAGCTGGTGAGTGCCTGCCAGCATTACAAGTGAAACTACTTCCAGCAAAATAACATTTCCTGATGCTTAATGTGTTTAGATATATTTTTCAGTACAAAAGATGCAGCAGGACAAGAGGTCATAAGGGGAAAAATCAAGAGCAATACTAGATAGCATTACTTTACTCAATAGGCTGTAGATAGGAGGAATTACCAGTTATATAGGGAGCACTCCCAACAGAATTGTATTGGGTACATAATGATGTTATAAAGTGTTTGATGCCCAAAATAAATAGGCAGCTATATTGGTCACTTGGCCTAATGTTCAAATCTATCTAGATATGAAATGCTATGAAATATATAATATTATTATTATTTACTATTATTATTATATTTACTAATAAAGTTGTGGAAAAGTGGGGTTTTGGGTCAAAAAATTAAATAAATAAAATGTAAAAAAAATGCTTATGTGATTATTATGCACCCCTTACTTTCCACATCAACCAACAGAAAAGGAGCCTTCCCCAGTCCTTTATCTATCTAAGAAGCTGTCCCATTTTTGGAAGAAATTGGCAATATTGAGAGCATTTTTTTCAAAATGAAGAACATCTGTAACATAGTGGGAAGGATTATCTTTGACAAGGTACAGCATTGTAATGCTACTGCAAAGCTATAAATGCCTTAATTATAATGCAATTTCGACTAATGCATTTAAGGAAATTTTGGCAAAATTCTGCAGTTTTTGAAGATTTTCCCGGCAAAGCAAAAGAAGCTGGTTTCGCTCGTTACTTGTTAGAACTGTACCTTCATCTAAAAAGAAGTTATTGTGATTATCAGTATAGCTAAATATTCACATTCAGCATAAATATCATTATATACTCACTTTATTACTTGCACAGGTGTGGGACCGATTATCCAGAATGCTCGAGACCTGGGGTTTTCTGGATAACAGATCTTTCTGTAATTTGGATATTTAGACCTTAAGTCTATTAGAAAATCATGTAAACATTAAATGAATACAATAGGTTGTTTTTTCTTCCAATAATGATTAATTAGGTTTGATCAAGTACAATTCACTCTTTTATTACTACAGAGAAAATGGAAATATTAAAAAAAAAAATCTGGATTATTTAGATATAATTGAGTCTATGGGAGACGGCCTGTCCATAATTTAGAGCTTTCTGGATAAAGGGTTTCTGTATAATGGACCCCATACCTATATATGGGAATTCTCAAATTTTCCTATTTTTTATATTTTATTTTTTAAGAGTTTGTAAACTCAAAGTTGACACCATTTTAAATCTTGGTTCTGGTGCTTGTAGGATATTTATGAAACTTAGCTTTTATTGGGAAATATACAGGCTTCTATGTGCTTTTAAAAAACAAGATGTTTCCAATTGAAAAACCCGGCAGCATAATTCCAAACATTGTTAACTTGCACTACCAGATAGAACTTGGAAAAGATTTATGTTCTAATAAAAATGATACATTGAGCAGATATTCTTTGAATTTATTTGTGACAAATATGCAACGTAGATGAGACCAACTGTGTTACTGTCTGTAAATAACAAAGTCTGATGTAAGCACTTTCATATTTAAGCTATTTCAGATTGATCCTTGAAATGAAGGTCATTACCATTATACTGTTTGTATATTGTATTACAAATGTTGCCTAAAATAAGAAAAAATAAATTAAAGACTATTTTATGTAAAACCTGATGAAAATAAATATATTAATATCAATAGAGATTACTTATTCTGCTGGGCTAATGCTAACCCAACCAATGAGTGATGTAGGAAGATATGTAAATCCATCACACAATAACTGGGGTCTGAGGAATAGATTTTGGCATCCGGGAAACGATTATAGTAGCTGGAAGTTGGATCTTAACTTCCCCTGCAGTGTTCTTTTTATCCAGAGGCAGTAAATATGACCTTTAGGGAGAATAAGATTGGCTTTAATATAACACATGGAAAAAGTCATTCCT
>CM044440.1:104582628-104619425 GCA_024363595.1 Xenopus borealis
CATGATGTTGCAGCTTGGGAATGGTTTGCGTTATTTTGTAAGAGGATGCGCTAAAAGATCATTTTAGCACTTATAATGATAGAAATTAGTATACATGTACATTGCACTTTATTAGTACAATCTTAATGCATTTGGTGCAAATCTTTTTTCACAATCTGTAAACATGTTTTTCTTTATGTACAGTATAATAGACTGATTTGCAAACACCTGCCTGTTAGTATAGTGCATTCAGGTAGATTTTTAATTTATATATGTTTTTTTGAGGAATTGAATGTTGAGGCAGTTACAAGAATGGAATCACTCTGTATAATAAAATTCCTTACCATAGAATCAATTTTCAAACAAGTCAGTTCTGTTGTTTCCAGTTGCTCCTGGTTTCCAATACCCCAGTTAAATACATTATTATTAGTTAGTGTTTTGGGAAACTTAGGAAATGCAGTTCAGCATTTTTTGCATTCTTTCTGAAGTCTGAATTTCCAATTTTCTCTGTTCTGATCTTTACATTTCAGAGCGTTCAGCTTAACATATGTGAGAGCCTGCATTCACTAAAGCATTTGATGATTCCAAGCTGTCATGCAAGTTAAACTGTATTACAGGGTGCAATGCCAAGTACCCACACAGTGTGGCCCTGCAGAATATAAGCAGCGGTGGGTAGGAATAGTACAGAATTGCAGGTAGAGAAAGACTAACCTTTCATCCAACCTGCAGCCTTTCGGTTAACTCTCAGCAATCTCCAACAACTGATAAAAATAAAGAGAAAATTAGGTAAAGAAATGTCTTGTATATGCCACCATCTCTTTAATGAATACCCTTCTCTTCCCTCTTAAGCTACCATTAAAATAGCTTTGCCCTTGATAGCTGCAGAATTACTGTGGTGGCAATATAATGTGCAACTGAAAAGAAGAGAGCAGAAATGTTGGCTGTAAAATAAAGCATATAACTGCTGGAAGCATAATATTTTAACCTACAGTTCACCTCCTGATAATTGCACTACAGCATATAGATGAATCGTGCTAAATAAAAAATAAAATGTTTATATCATGTTTATAAACACTAGATTTACAACAGGCCTATTTATGATTCACAGTTAGATTTTGTACATATCTTAGCTTTTATTAAATAATCATAGATGTTTTCTTGCTTGGTATAGTTGTGTTTAGAAGCTATGATGCTGCGGTCACTGCCCGGGTAAAAACACAATTCAATTCAACCCTGCAGGGATCTTGGAATGGAACACTCAATTGGGTGACCATAAATATAACATGGTACACAGAATGCATTCTACAACCCATAGGTAGAAAGAACATTTGTGCAGATATTTTTATGTATATGTGATTATTTAAGGGAGTTAACTGATTAATTAAACTAACTGGCATCTTATTTTTTTTTTGCTAAATCACAGCATATATTCTGGCTACTGTTTGACTTAGAATACAGGTATGGGATCCATTTAAAACATAATCAAATCCATACAGTTCTAAGCTGATTACATGGCACAGCTACGGTACTTGGCAAATAGTGATGTCAACAGTACACACCAGATTTACCCGGTTCCAATATCTGGGACAGTATTTTATAATAATGTGTTTATTAAACATGAAAACACCAAGCAGCCGTATGACCTCGAAACCAAAAATAATGCCATAATTATAATTAGCATAATTATTTGTATTGTTTGTTTTTTTATCTCTAACTGGATTTCAAATTACATTTTTATTTACTAATTTATTTGCTCAGTGCCAGAGGAAGATAACATAATGTAGAAGAAATATTATTTTTGGGGTTGACATGTCCTTTAAAGGGATAATCATTTGTGCCTACTGCCCCTTTGACTGTTTTAGCTTCCAGGTAGATGTTTTGTGAGTTGTCCCTCAAATTAAACTTTGCAAATGCCTATTATGGCTTTAAAAAGTTTATGATAATACATATACATTTTTTTTTTATAAAATACATATTTGATATAATAAAATATAAATTTCTAGGCATGGGCAAAATATTTTGCTGAGAAATAACACCTATAGACCATAATGAACTGTAAAGGAAAGTTTGGCAGTTTAAAAAATGTCAGATGGTTTTTTGTGCAAAACAAAATGTAATGCGTTTACCTATGATTTTTTTCACAAGGAATTGTCCAAGAAATGCTGTTTATTTTGAGGTATATGTATTTTTTTGGATCATTTGTCTCCATTTTTCATTTACACAGTTGTGGTTTTAGCATTTGTGAGTTAGGTAGTGGTTTCCAAAATATATAATATAAATCAGCCTCCAAGTTTACTAGGTTTATCCATATATGCAGTGAGATGAAAAGAAAGCATGGGAGATGAACTTTGGAAAAGTTAATTCTCGATAATGCAGTGTTGAAAGTTGAACTGCATGGGATAAGTATGATTTGGGATCCTCTATTTTTTTAGCAAAATACACTAAGGGGCAGATTTATCAAGGGTCGACTTGAAAATTTGAAGTAAAAAAACTAGAATTTCAAGCAATTTTTTTGTACTTCGACTAGGGAATAGTCCAAATTTGATTCAAATTTGAAAAAAAGATCAGAAAAATGTAATTTTGAAAGTTATCATATACTGTCTTAAAAAATTCGACCTCAACTATTCACCATCTTAAACCTGCATTTGCTGTTTTAGCCTACGGGGACCTCCTATTTGGATGTTTGCTGAACTTTTTTGGGGCAAATAATTTGATTCGAATTTGATCAAAGCGCTAAATATTCAAATGAATCAAATATAATGAATTAATATGGATTATTCCCCCTCAATTCAAAAATTTGATTTTTTAAATAAATTTCGATTGGTCTTTTTTAATTTGAATTTCAAAGTAATGGGAATTTGAAAAAGGTGCAGATTTATCAAGGGTCAGTTTTCAATTGTATAAGAGTTCATGTGAGTTATTTAAAACTCCCATGAACTCAAAATTTGACCAAATCGCATTTTCAAAACTCAGGTAAATAGGAACGACCCGCAAACTTGAATCAAATTCAAAACTGAATACAATTAGAGTCTTTCCTTGAAAAAAACTTGAATGTCAGGAAGGCTGCAAACAAATTTGACCAATTGCTATTTATTTTTAAAAAAAAAAAGCATTTTTGAAACTTGGGTGAATAGGAATGACCCGCAAACTCGAATTGAATTTGATTCAAGTTTTTTCTACAAATTGATCCCATGACATCTTCCATAGGCTAAAGCAGCAATTCAGCTTATTTAATGTGTTGAATATAAGTCCTGTTCTGGCTGACCTTCATTGGCTTCCGGTGAAGTTTACGATTGATTTTAAAACACTATTATTAACTTATCAAGCGTTACACCATAAGGCCCCAGAATATATTTCTGAATTTTTAACTGCCTATAATAGCAGTAGAATGCTAAGGTCTTCAGGACAAGGATTGTTGAAGATTCCTAGAACAAGATTAAAAGGAAAAGGTGATTGTGCTTTTGCTGTATATGCACCTAGATTGTGGAATAATCTGCCTGTGGATATTAGACTTGCTAGCTCAGTGGATATTTTTAAAAGATGTTTGAAGACTTATTTGTATACTTTAGCTTTTAAGTAGTTTTAAGTGTAATGCAAATGAAAATTTTATTGTATTTTATTGTATTTTTTTTTTTTTTTATAACTGTTGTACAGCACTTTGTAGCATTGCTTTGAAAGGTGCTATATAAATAAACATTTACTTACTTACTTGCTTACTTTGAATAGTTGAATTTGAATTCTTAAATGTCCAGTGTATGATAAATTTTGAAAATCTAATTTTAACTATTCCCTAGTTGAATTTGACTAAAAACACTTGAAATTTTGATCTTTGACCCTCGGTAAATCCGCCCTATGCGCCTAGCCTATTCCTTAAAAAAAAACAAAAAACCCCTGAAATCTACATAGATTTATATCATCGAAAGAAGCCTTTGTATATAGGAAGGGGATGACCCTTAAATGTTGGTGTAGGTGGATCCTGTGTGAAAGTGTCAAATTGTTCTCTATTACAAAACAACCATGCTAGCAGTGTTTCATCTATAGCATTATGGTATTATATAAAAGGCTTGTTGCCACAAACACTTATTCGACTATCGAATAGCCCAAAATTCGATTTGAATTTGCCAAATTCGAATTCGATTATCGAAGTACTGGCCCTTTAAAATTTGATATAACAGTTCGGTAGATAAAACCTACCGAATTGCTATATATCCCTATGGGAAGCTCCCATAGGATTTGTACAATTTTTTGATCGAATATAAAAAATTCGATTGAATGGTTAAAATCATTTGAATCGTTCGATTCGAACAATTTTATCGATCAATCGAATTTTTTATATTTGATCGTTCGATAATTCAAATTGCATTAAAATCCCTCGAATTTGAAATTTGAATTCGAGGGGTTTTATTTTGAATTTAATTTGAGGGTTGAATTCAAGGGGGAAAGGGTGTGACTGTTTGTAACTGTTCAATCTGCAATATCCAGAAGTCTAAAAACACAACCATGAAAGTATAAATAATGGAAAAATTATGGGGCAGATTTACTAAGGGTCGAATTCGAGGGTTAAAAACCCTCAAATTCGACCATCGAATTTTAATAGAATAAAAATCCCTTGAAAACTTTTCAAAAATTCGAATTTGAATCTTTTTGAAAATTCGATCGAATTTTGAATCATTCACACAAATTTAGTAATTCTGCCCCTTAATGTCATTGTAAGAAAGGAAACCAGGAAATCATATTGTACCGAACCATTTGTAAATGCAATCCTTATTAGTGTCCAGTTTCCCAGCATCCTCTAGTGCAGCAACTGATTTATTTCTTCTGATGCTACCTATGCTTCAACATTCTGAGAACAGAAACATGTGACTTTTTCTACATTGGATATTTAGAAAATATTAGCATAATTGATGTTAGTGCATGAATTGATTGCTTCAGTATGGCATTCTGAAAATTTACAGAGGCAGGTCCATAAAATGCATATAAAGAAGTTGGTAATAGGCAGTATAAACTGTCAGTTACATTTTTCCAAAGGAAACTACATCTTACTTTTATTAATTATGATATTTCAGTGGAGAACTACAAAGTACCTGAAGGTAAAAAGGCTGCAGTGTAGCTCACAAATAGACACCATTGCCAGATATATTGTGAACTAATGACCCAATCCTGAAATAAATCAAGAAAAAAGTACATTATAATCTAAAAATGGGATGGAATAATTTAAGTCTAAGTGGCAGCAATAGCCAGATACTTGAAAGTATAATGTGTAAAGGCAAAAATGTAGACTATGCAGTTTACAGATGGATGAAAAAGTCCATTGAGTGCTTTGTTGGCTATCCACAGATCTCGGAGTCCTGGCCAATAATTATCTCAACATCATTTGAAATGATCTATAACTAAATCAAATTGATGACATTTTGAAGCATGCCAAATGCATTGGCACAGTCTCAGAAGCTCCCGGACATGGCATCCCCTGCAGATCTACTTGTTGAAGTGACACAATATAATTTGACTGGCAGTGTATTCAGCTGTTGGATATCATGTTAAATGCAAAACCAACATATTCAAAGCCAACTGAACTTGATGGTACAAAGATATGTGAAATATATGCTAAATGTTTATTATACAATCAGACTTTAAATTATTTGAATATGTGTGTAATTAAATATGGATAAACCTGTGGTTATTCAATCTCTTTTCTGGTTACATAGTTACATAGTTACATAGTTAAATTGGGTTGAAAAAAGACAGAGTCCATCAAGTTCAACCCCTCCAAATTAAAAACCCAGCATACATACACACACACACACACATCTCCACTCTTTCAAACACAAACTATATATGCCCATAGCTATACTAACTGTTTAGTATCAAAATAGCCTTTGATATTATGTCTGTCCAAAAAATCATCCAAATCCCTCTTAAAAGCATCAACAGAATGAGCCATCACAACATAACCCGGCAGTGCATTCCACAACCTCACCGTCCTGACTGTGAAGAACCACCTACTCTGCTTCAAATGAAAGTCCTTTTCTTCTAGTCTGAAGGGGTGGCCTCTGGTGCAGTGATCCTCTTTATGGGTAAAAAGGTCCCCTGATATTTGTCTATAATGTCCTCGAATATATTTGTAAAGTGTAATCATGTCCCCTCACAAGCCCCTTTTTTCCAGAGAAAACAACCCCAACCTGGACAGTCTCCCCTCATAATTTAAGTCTTCCATCCCTCTAACCAGTTTAGTTGCATGTCTCTGCACTCTCTCCAGCTCATTTACATCCCTCCTAAGGACTGGAGTCCAAAACTGCACTGCATACTCCAGATGAGGCCTTACTAGGGATCTATAAAGAGGTATAATTATGTTTTCATCCCTTGAGTTTATGCCCTTTTTTATGCAAGACAGAACTTTATTTGCTTTAGTAGCTACAGAATGACACTGCCCAGAATTAGACAACTTGTTATCTATAAAAACCCCAAGATCCTTCTCACTTAAGGAAACTCCCAACACACTGCCATTTAGTGTATAACTTGCATTTATATTATTTTTGCCAAAGTGCATAACCTTGCATTTATCAACATTGAACCTCATTTTCCAGATTGCTGCCCAGTTTCCCAACTTAGACAAATCACTCTGCAAAGTGGCAGCATCCTGCAAGGAACCTATACGTAGCTCTGCACAATTTAGTATCATCTGCAAAAATAGAAACCGTACTTTCAATGCCTACATCCAGGTCATTCATAAACAAGTTGAAAAGCAAGGGACCCAGTATAGAGCCCTGCGGTACCCCACTAACAACACTGGTCCAATTAGAAAATGTTCCATTTACCACCACTCTTTGTAGTCTATCTTTTAGCCAGTTTTCTATCCAGATGCAAATGCTATGTTCAAGGCCAACATTCCTTAATTTAACCAGTAACCTTCTGTGTGGCACTGTATCGAATGCTTTAACAAAGTCTAAGTAAATCACATCCACTGCCATCCCAGAATTGAGGTCCCTGCTTACCTTCTCATAAATAGTAAGTCATTCTTTAGCAAAGGATAGCTTAACCTGTAAAATAACTTCTTATCCTTTGCTACATGTCTGAATCATAAGTGAAAATCTGTTCCCGGGGCTACTAATGAGAATGCAAACATATACTGAGTTAAATTAATATTTTAACTAAATATAGTGAACCATAACCTAGAATAACACTGGACACATTTGTAGAGATTGATATTGATATTAGTTGTGCAAAAGTCTTCAAATGCATAGCAATATTTATTTGAAAAGGAAGTGAAGAGTAGGACAGTTTTAATTGCCTTCAATATGTTGTTTCCAAATCACAATGATCATTTTAGTTATGTTGGAGTAAGCGATAATGGTTAGGGAGATGAAATCTGGGGGCGGGGTGGAAATTAAAAGGAAAGAAAAAAATAAGACTATTTCTCTGGAATTCAGAGAAAGGATGATTCTTCAGTTTTAAGCCAAGAAAATAATTTATATAAGATTTTGATGTTTATCTAGAACTGTGAAAGTGAATTTAAGGTTTTCTTTTGATTTTTTTTATACAAATTCTTGTGGAGAAAGCATCTGGCAAAATGAGCACATGTGAAGTCATTGGAGGTTGTTTTAGTAAATATACAATATTTTAGAGTTCGGGGAAACAGTATTTTGATTAAAGGACTGGTTTATTATTGTTCTGTATTTTTACCAGTTTGTACTGATGTTTACTGCTCAATAAACAACAAAAAACAAGGAGTGCTTTTGATTTAACATTTTCTTTCCATGCTGGAACTATTAAAAAACACAAACATTTAAATTTTTTCTAGTTTTGTGTAAAATACATCTGGCAACATCATTACACATGAAAGCATTAACGTTTATTTTATTAAAATTAGAATTCAGAGAACCAGTATTTTTTCAAGGGACTCTGTATTTATTACCAAGTAGCAATTTTGGTTACTGCTTGGTTAAATACAAAATCAGGTTCTGCCTGTAAACGGTCAATTCCAATTAGTCTGCTCATTATACAGTCCTGCACCAATCATTTGTTGCTTTAGTTTGTGTATGAGAAGCCTTGTACATGCTCCTCATGGTGTAACATTAATGCTGCAATGTTTAACCTTTGTTATTAACATGGTAAATATTGTATCTCAAAGTAAAACTGACTCTGGTGCATATATTCTTTCAGTATTTGAAGAAAAAGTTACTTTAACACATTTCCCTGATTTTGCATTTTCCCCAATTTTACATAATTTTTTCCAGGTCCCCTGAAAAATGTAAAATGGGGGTTCTACTGTAATGCATGTATATTCATATATGTATATTACAGAAGATACATCTTGAGCTGTACTTGGGACAATGTCACATGACTCTTCTTCATCAATCTACTCAACGGATGCTGCTAAATCAACTCAGATTTTGCAATGAGGCATGCAGAACATAAATCACTGCAGCAGTTGCAACACTGACATATTGCCGTCCTATCTAGAAATGCCTCTATACTATTGCAATGCAGTTTTGGTCAGAATATTATTAAATGCTTTTTGCTGTGTATCTATATACATATAAGTATGCTCAAATAAACATTTGAAGAGATAGTGTCATCCTAAGAAAAAAAGGTATTTACCTTTGCTTGAAAATAATGGAAAATGTTTTATAGTAATGTTTGCTAGAGAAATCCATTCTCTAGTGCTAACGTGACATTATAAACAATTTATAACAGTAAATAGAAAAACCCTGTCTTACTTTATGGCAGAGAATCTAGAAATACTCACAAGACAAAAACTGGATCAATATTTTTTTTATCTGAATGGTTTATTAACATTTACTACACAACTGCTTGGAATACATGTGGCTAATATAACAGCCTGAGAACATCAAACATATCAAATATTTAAATATATGAAATCTGAACCTGTTATGTTGCTGGGAATAACAACACTAATGTCAGGACTGATAACTGGATCAGATGCTGACAGTAACCCAGAAGTGGCCCAAATTGACAACAAGCCACCCTGTGTATGAGCAGGAAGCTGGTGACTGGAAAGATGGTAGTGAGGTCTAGAATCAAGGTACTTGGGCTTAGAGAAAGTCAGACAGGCCAGGATCAGGGCTGGTGGGACTGGATAGAAGTGAAGAATCAGGTGATGTTGGGTCATTGCAGCAAACAAGAATTGGTCAATTCATGCAGGATCAAAACAAGAGAAATCACAGATAGGATACAGCTAGGATGCCACAGGAAACTAACAAGTTAAATTAGCCGGGGCATATATGCAACATCGCAGCACATGAGACATTACACCAGTAAACCCCAGTGGCTTGTGAGCAACATCATACTCATCGACCCCTTAGATGTGGCCTTAAAGCAGGTTTTTATTTTTTAATTCCTAGAGAGAAATTTTGGTTGCTTAAGAACCAGGTGTACTGTCAAACAGAGCCTCCTGTAGGCTGCCAGTCCACATCAAATAAAGCCCATTATTTTGCAGCCCAGGAACTTTTTGCATGTTTGTGTTGCTCTCCAACTCTTTTTGCATTTGCATGTGTCTTACAGGTAAAAAAAAAAAAAAGGTTGGGGACCCTGCATACACAAATTACATCCACATGCTCCAGGCGACTGAGATGGACTACAGCCACATTGGAGCACACCACCATAGTTAGAATTGTGGAGCACCAGGCTTTTTCAGCTGTGAAAGGACAAGGCCGCTTATAAACACACATAACTTGGGTGAACAATCTTAAAACCACTTTGAATATTATTTAAATAAAAAAGATAGGTACTGTAGCTCAAAAGGAGAATCAGATAATTTTTTGGATGTATTTTTATACCTGTAAACCTGTAAACAGATTTAAAATATCAAAATGGTATCAAACTAAAGTTTAAGAGGTAATCACACCCACCCTTGGCACTGATGTTCATACAATTATGTTGTGACCAATTAATATATTTGCCACATCAGGAACGGCCCAATTTTAAATAGGGCTAATGATTTGAACATGAATCATTTCAGCCTTGAACTGTCCTACCTTTAATAACCCTTTCATTGCCAATTAGCAAAATCTTACTTTCCATTTTTTTTAGATGTTCCCTTATTCCCTGCACCATTTAATCAACAATATTTATAATCGTATGGTGACTTGGCTCTTTTTATATATATATTCATTTGTGAGATATTTACCTTTATCTCTTTATTAATGAGTAGCTATTAGATGCAGGACTTTCTGTGTATTGGTCTGAATCAAGCAAACTGAATCTCATACATCTCTCCTTGCATCATTAGTCTCTCAGATGGAAATAGCCATTAGAGTTATGTCATGTGAACCCATGAAAAGGGTCTAGACCCATAGCAGACCTATAATATATGGCAGCGATCCATGTGAAGCAAGAGACTGCAAGTCTCAGGCTTACTTCCAAAGATGGCATGCCTGCTGCATTAAAATAACAAATGATAGGTTTGTCTTGTGATTGTGACTGCAAAAGAACATGCTTCAAATGATTAAATGTTTTATCCAAACTGAAAATGGCTAAAAACCATAGCGTTTGTGCATCATAGCCATATTATCTTTGTTTCTAATATAAAACAAAATACACATTTTATTTCTTGTATTAAAAACTCTTGCTTTCATAATAACATTCAGTAATAACATTACGTAATCTATTTTTTTAATAAGCATGTTGTTTTATATTGCATAAACAGACTGCTCTCACTGAACAAAAGTTCAAAACAGACTGCAAAAAGCACACTGGATGACCTTGCAGTGCCAATGACTTTGCCTGTTCAGCAGTTACTGTTCTGTGATAAACTAATTGGCTCACAGGAGATCTTCATGATCAGTAGCCTATCAGGGGAGCAATACAAAACACTACGAATGGCTTGTAAGATGGAAAAAGAAAGCATAACGTATGTAAAGACCATCTGTTTGGAGTACATAAAGGACTACAAGAATAACAACATAGAAGAAAAGAAAAACATAGGTTATAATAATATCTCAGTTTCCTAAGCATGAATGAATAGGCTTCAACTGGCCCCAGATAAAAATGTGAAAATTCTGGCCAGAAAGGCTTCTTAAAGCTGCAGAGGTTTTTGCGCCTAATGCCAGGCCAGATTTTTGGCGAGGCCACAAAGGTCTGGCTTAGGGAGGCAAATGTGCGTGTGCACATGTGCTTGTGGAGGTGGTGCACATCAAAGCTGGCAGGCACTAGGACCTGGCGGTCTAAAGGCCCAATACAAGGAAATCAGGGCTGGTTGATTCACCTTACTGGATATTAGAAGGACATTAGAGGCAAGATACAGCAGGAACAGGTTAAAATATTGTATGTTGTACCACAGCAGCATTTTATATAGAAACATGATTTACTACAGCAGAAAATATACCATTTAGAGTTGCACAAGGTTCAGCTGGATGCATCATTATGTTTTCGATAGTAGGTGTCCACTGCAGTTTCACTTGCAGAAAAGACTTCTTTGCGCCATTTGAGCTGCAACCTCCTACTGGCAGCCAGTACTGTAGATTTTAAGTTTCTCTTTGCTTTCTTTGTGGTCTATGCCAGCTGTCTGTGGCAAAATCAAAGAGCTTTGGTGGGAAAGAGGCTATGTCTTAAAGCATTTTTCCAATAACAACTATAATACATGTATACCATTCAATTTCAGGTACGTTCAAAAATACATATACTTATTTTTTTTTTTACTCTGAAATTAATCGTCCCTTTTCCTACAAACCATCTCAGACATCACAAAGAAATACAGGTATGGGACCTGTTATCCAGAATGCTCTCGATCTGGAGATTTCTGGATAATGGATTCATCTGTAATTTAGATATTCATACCTTAAAGGGCACCTATTGGGGCAAAATTATACCCCCAACCAAAAGTGCGGGCTGATAGAGCCCGCATTCTGGTTGGGGGTTTCACTATTTTTTTTAAAAAAATATGCCCCTCACAAGCGCTAGCGGGCTCGCTCCGGGAGGGAGCTCCCGGAGCGAGCAGCCGTCTCCCCATAGGCGCGCATGCGCAGAATGAAAAAGCGGTCACAATTCTGGCAGCTTTTCATTCAGCGCATGCGCGTGACGTCATTAAGACGCGCGCCTGGGGGGAGACGGCTGCTCGCTCCGGGAGCTCCCTCCCGGAGCGTGGCCGCTAGCGCTTGCGAGGGGCATATTTAAAAAAAAAAAATAGTGAAACCCCCAACCGGAATGCGGGCTCTATCAGCCCGCACTTTTGTTTGGGGGTATAATTTTGCCCCAATAGGTGCCCTTTAAGTCTACTAGGAAATCCTTTAAACATTACATAAACCCAATAGGCTGATTTTGCTTTCAGTAAAGATTAATTATATCTTAGTTTGGATCAAGAACAAGGTACTGTTACATTATTACAGTGAAAAAATAAATCATTTTAAAAATGTAGATTATTCTGATAAAATTGAGTCTAAGGGAGACTGCCTCTCTGTAATTTCAGAGCTTTCTGGATAGCGGGTTTCCGGGTAACAGATCCCATACAGTACATTTGTTGGAAAACCAAAGACATAACTGTTTAACTTTCATATTTTTGAACCAGAGCTTTAACCATTATACAGTTGTCATTTTCTACCCTTTGTATCCTGTAGTTAGATACAAATAGAATCAGAAAATCGAATCATAGTAGCATATATTTAACCTTATATAGTTAAACAGATTTTCGCATGGCATGCCAAATGATTTCCAGCTTTTGTGTCTCTCTTGGTGCATCTTTTTAGGACACTGATGTTTAATGTGTGTGGTGATCATTGTGACTGTTATCTCTCCTGGGACATATCTTGGAAGCCATGAAGTACTGGGCCTGCCCTGGAATAAATCTCCATGTATTTACCTATACCAGAATCGTTGAACTCATGCAAAATTGTAGTAAGTGACTATAAATTGTCTCTGACTAAATTCAGTGCATCTTCATAGATATCTTTATTTTAGAGATCCCATGGTCAAGAATTGCTTAAAGTACAATTTTAATGTTGCAACTGAACAAATATTTTCCCTTCAAAGTATTTACAAGTGAATGAGCAGCATCGCACTAAACGTTTTTAAAAAATGCATCATCTGTTGTATGTATTGTAAGACAATATAGTTATTTTAAAATAGAAATATATATTAACCATGCTTAGAAAGAAGCTTGCAAAAAGGGTTGCAGCAAGATAAGGAGCTTGGGAATTGCTGTCCAAAATTTACAAATACAAGGCGTGTGTCCCTACTGTAGAAGCTTTGCAGCAAGAAGAATACACGGTAATAAATCAACAGACTATTTCCTAGCATAATCATAGCACCACTGAACAGGTTATTTGATATTGCAGAAGAATTTAGAGTCCCAGGCTTCAGCTAACAGCCTGCAGTTCATGTTAATCTCAGGATGTCGGCAATTAACATCAAAAGCACTCTTGGTGAGATACCCTTGAAATGCAGAGATATGATGCCTTACCAGACATTGCATTGCACTCTATTAAATTCACGCTTTGATTACTACTGGGCACACTTTTCAACAACCATTGAAGTTTTTGCATTTTTTTTTTAAAAAAAAAAGGGAAAAAAGAAAGAAACAAGCACATTTTAATGGATTTTCTGTTGCTGTAATCATAGCTGCTAGAATGCCTTGAAATCTTGTAAGAGATTTAGTAATGTTATTCTATAGCTGTGTTTATAGTATGTAAAATAATTTTGGTTTAAAAAGGAATATCTATAGAGAGTACACCTTTTACACAACCTATGCAGGATGTGGCAAATATATGAGGAGCTTCTTTGGCCTGAAGGATCTAATATTTATTGAGCAGCAGTGTAGAGATTGAAATTAGAAAGTAGAGAAGCTTCCCCTTTCTCTAAGCTGGTGTCATAAAGGATTTCTGTATATCCTATTCGAACTGATAATCAGCAGCACTCATCACTAAAAGGAAAACTAAACCCTAAAAATGAATATGGCTAGAAATGTATATATATTATATAATGAACTAACTGAAGCTGCCTAAAGATTCAGCATCTCTTTAGTAGTAATGATTCAGGCATTTAAAATCATGATGAGAGTTTTTCATCTTGACTTCTGTTAGGTAGCTGTTGAGAAGCTAAGCTAGGGGTATTTGCAAACCATCAAGCAGAACAGGTTTGGCCTGTAATATAAACAGATGCTACAGGACTGATTATTAAATTCTGATGCTAGTTATCTTGGTTTCTGAGCTGCGATGTACCAATAATTATTTACTAGTCGGCCTAATATTTTGACATTCATATTATACTGTATCTATTCAGTATATTGTGCGTTGGTCCCTAAGCTCAAATACTGACAGCAGCACAGAGCATGTGCAGTGATTCAGGAGAAAAGACGATGGGGAGCTACTGGGGCATCTTTGGAGACACAGATCTTTACTGCTAAATGGCTGTGGTTGACTTGGCTGGTATAGAAACCCAAACATATTGTACAACATTTCGGCTCTACTGCTTTGGTTAAGCTTTAGTTCTCCTTTAAAGAGAAGCAGAGGGAGAAAGAGATAATTAGTAGAATTTTAAAATTTAAAAATGCAAGAAACTCCTTGCTGGAAGTGCCCTAGCTAGAATTAAACCTAGGACCCTAGCACTGCACAGTAGCAGTACTAACCATCTTGCCACCATTCAGCATTTATATTGCTGAAAAGGATCAAGGGTCCTGTAGGGACCAAAAGATCACATTCATAACTTTAAATAGCTACATTAATTGTGAAACAAGAATGGAGTTCATGGAAATGAATGCTGGGACGTGTGGTGTGCCACGGTACACCATGGGGCAAATTTACAAAATTCCCGTGAATATTATCGAATTCCGATCGTACCATTTTTTCAGATATTCGAATATGCTAAATTTGGCCTCTTCGATCAGCGAATACTGAATTATTGAATAGATCATTCGATGATCGAAGGATTTAAAATGTTTCCAATGCCTACTTCACCAGATTGAACCTACCGAATACCAATAGAAGCCTATGGGAACCCCCCATATGCTTCTTTTGCTAAGTCCTGCTCGAATACCATTCTTACGATCGAACACCTCGATCGTTCGAATCGTACGAATTTTTCGGAGGCTCGAAGGAAAAAGTACGATTTTTCCATGAAAACGAACGATCGGTATCCGAACGTACGAATTCATCGAGAAATCGAATATCGAGCAAAATGATAGCCTAAATCTATTGATTGGTTTGCAGAATGTGGCTAAAACTGTAAATGAAAGCTGTATTTAATTACTTATTAAGATTGCGAATCTTTAAGTTAATTACTGTCATGACTGAGCAGATCATTTCATGCATTGACTTGAAAGTTGCTCTTAGATTCTGAACTTCAGAATAACTTCCTGTTGCAAAAATAACTGTATTTTAGTAATGATGGGCAAATTTTTTCGCCAGGGGCGAATTTGCGGCGAATTCCCGCGATTCGCCGCTGGCGAATAAATTTGCGAAATGGCAGCAAAAATTCGCTGCAGAAAAAAATCGCCTAAAAAACGAGTTGCGCGTCGTTTTTGACGTGACGAGCCGAAAACAACGTGGCGCGTGCCGAAAACAACGCGACGCGCGACTCGTTTCGCGAATTTTTCACCAATTTTTCAGCGAAGCGAAAGGCGGGAGATTCGCCCATCACTATATTTTAGACTTCTGATTCATTATTCATAGTTTTAAATGTATATCATAAAAAAATGTTACAGGTGGTTTTCACTGAAAAATATTTTGCTAATGCAGAACAAAAAAAGCACAGCTGTTGAATAATAAAAAAAAATGATGATAGTACACTGAGTTTAATGAACTGTTTGATAATTGCATATATTTAATAGGTATCTCCAACCCCAACTGGCATACCAGAGAAACAAAATATTGATAAGCACCTAAAATGGGAAAAGATGATTTTGTGTTTTGCTGCAGGCTTTTATAGAGCTGGTTAATGAACTAGATCACTATTAGTTTTAGAAATGGTATGAATAATGATTTCATCCATAAATAACAAAAAAGCATTTGTGCCTGCAACCCTGCCAGCTGCTTAAAGTATCCCACCCTGACATCTATTAAAAAAGATTATTGCCTACATTAATAATAGCACCATATACTCAAACGATAAAGGTAGCAAAGTCAGCTGTTAAAATAACGTCCTTAATACTTTAATTCCTCATTCTGGTTCTTGTGTCT
Organism: Xenopus borealis; assembly: GCA_024363595.1. NCBI lineage: Eukaryota > Metazoa > Chordata > Amphibia > Anura > Pipidae > Xenopus > Xenopus borealis. Next base: position 104,598,735 of record CM044440.1, read on the forward strand.
ACTGAGATATCAATACATTGGCCATTAATATATTTTTACTACATGTAAAGTGGAGCTTGGAAATTCTTTGATTCTAATAGGATGTATGTTTACTGTAGGACACAACTATCCATATGTGCAGTGCAGTGCAGAACTCAAATATAATTACTTACATGTAGCTAAACATATTTGGTTCATATATATATAAAAATATTGTGGCAAGCACATAACTTTGGGGGAAGTTAGCAAAAGGTGGGCAGGCAGCATAGGACAAAGGAGCATAAAGACAGGGACACAAAGCTGTGTTTATTTTCCCACTTTAAGGCTAAGGCCAGACGGGGAGATTCGGGGGCATTTTGTCGCCTGGCGACTTCTCGCCGTGACTTGTAGCCCCCGAACCTCCCCGAATAGCCAAGTCCTGGGGCGCACCGGTGTTGCTTGAAAACGCCGGCGCCTATTCACACGGAGCGGCGCGCTTTTTGAAATCAATCCAAATTGACTCGCGAGGCAATTTGGAGCGATTTCAAAAAGCGAAAATGACGCGATGCGTCACGTTTGACGCGACGACTCGTTTCGCGAATCGGCGAAAAATTCGCGAATTTCTCTGGAAATTCGCGAATTTTTCGGCGAAGCGAAACGCGGGAGTTTCGCCCATCACTACTATCTAGTACATAGTCATACCACAGTGTCTAAATGTGACACTCTGGATGCGAATCGTATACTATAGTTTTGCACAATATGAAACACAAAGATTTGCAATCTCCAAAATGGCTGAATTTAGTCAAATACTGAATTACAAAGTATTTGGCTTATCGTTACCCTGTGCCCTTTCAGTATTTAGTAAAGCCAATTTTCCTGGGTAAGAAAATAAAAATTGTCTATGTATCAGTAGGTTAACATGCAATATGCTGTTCTACTGTACAGCACATTTAGTAGTCACATAGGTCAGTCAAGGAGGGATAGAAGAAAATCATTGTAGGGCAAGGTATTGGAGGTCGAACTGGTATATAAATAAGATTATAAGATAAATAAGGATTATTAAAATTAAAATCACCTTGAACTTCAACTGTGTACATGTAGAAATGTTACTTTTGCCTAATCAGTTCCTTCTATTCACGTAGACAATGACTTTAAACATCAGCAAGATTAAGCTGATCAAAATCTCCTCACCTCTCCTCACTAGACCAAGTCAAAGCCAAATGGGATCAATGAAGAAAAGTCTACTTTGCCTGAATGAGAATGTAAGCAAAAATCAGGTGGCTTATTTAAAATATAAGATAGATATTTATGACAAATCTCTAGATCAATAAGAATATTATGTATGCTATAATTTATGCATCTATAAAGGGTTTTAAGAGTACTTCCCCACATGATGCAGTAAGAAACCATTATCCAATCAATTAGTCTCAGAGTAATATATCAAATTAAGACTTCCGATGCATATTTTTCAATATAGCTTAATTCTTTCTAGGTTAAGTATTTATATTATGTCTCATTTATTTACATATTTAATATTTTTCTCCATGTGGATTTTAGAAGTTGTTGGGCTTACTCCTTTTATACTGTGTAGTATATACCCCGCTAATGCATTTTGCTCTAAGATCCAGAATAACTGGCTCAGAGGGTGTCAATGCACAGAGCCTGCAGCAGAAAAATATATTGATTTAGTAATTCTAAGCTATGGCTTTTAATTTTTTTTCAAAAGGAAGTTGCCTTCTAAATTGAAATCAATAAAATACACTCTTGTTTTTTTAATTACAATGGAACCATTTTGAACAGACTTTCTTCATAATGCAAATGAATACATTTAACAAAGAGTATATTAATTACTGGTATTTCATTTCTACTTTTGTTGGAAACGCCATGATTCTATGATGTATTACTGATCATAAATCCATATTAATGACATTTTATATGTCAAACTCTCATTTTACTAATTAAGGTTAAAATGTATGTGCATCATCCCTATAGATTATCTGCTCATGTTAAACAAACTGCAGTTGAAGTATTAACTTACACTATGTCCACATTATTAGTGTGAATATATATATATATATATATATATATAATAATTATATTTTCCTTAAGTTACTGAGAGGCTATTAGCATAATGAATATTATATTATTTGCACATTGTTAAAACATGCCTTGCATAGTTTTGGTACATTTATTCAAAAAACTTTTATTTATTAAAGTCTGATTTTTTCTGGTCAGACCTTTCGGGACAGATTTACGAAGGGTCGAAAAAAAAAAAAAGTTTTCAGGAGGTCCACCATAGGGGGAGACAGTACTTCAAAATTTTAATTTTTTTAATTTTTTCTATTCGAATTGAATAATCCAAAAAATCTCAGGTTTCAGGAGACAAATTTGACAAAGTTGTCGTTTTCAGTAACAAATCAAAAAAATGTATGATTCAGATTTTTTCACAATTTGCACTGGTACAAGCTATACTATGGGCCAGATTTATCAAGGTTCAAATTTCAAAGTTGTATTTCTAAGTGCTTTTTTCAATCAAAATGGACCATTTTTGATCAAATAAGTCAATTTTCGATTGAATTAAAATTGTTCGAATTGTTCGATTGAATCTTTCAATTTGAACGATTTCCTCCAAACAAATTTCAAAAAGACTCCCTAAAGGTTATAGGATGTCCCCCATAGGCTAAAACAGCAATTTTGCAGGTTTAAAGGATCAGTAACAGTAATTTTTAAATGACAGTGGCAGGGAGGAGAAATCGAGTACCACATGATGGATCATCGTCCTATCACCGTTTCAGAACAGGAGCTCATGCAGGGAATTGGTTAATAATTTCTTAATAAAAGCTTTGCGAATTTAAAGTTTACTGTGTTGGTGTTTTTATTTTGTTAAAGAGAAACTAATTAAAAAAATATATATTTTACTGTTACTGGTCCGTTAAGGTGGTGAAGGGTCGAATTCACAATTTTTAAAGAGACAGTACTTCGATTTTCTAATGGTCGAATGTTTCAATTTGAATCAAATTGTTTTCAATTCAAATCGAATTTTGGCCTATTGGATAGTCGAAGTACCCAAAAATTACTTCAAAATTTGAATTTTTTTAATTTGAATTTTCACTCTGACTCTTGATAAATCTGCCCCTATGTGTTTTTCACTGATGGGTGGGACTCTAAATGCTTTAGTGGGTTAACAAAAGCAATTAAATAAGCAAAAATAAAATACATTGTTTGCATGGGGTAGATTTTTCCATTAACAATTTAATCAATGAATCCATTTTACATTATTTCACATGAACAAAAAATATATAAATATGTGTTTAAAATAAAAATCCTATTTTTTTTTTGCTTTGTGAGATTTGGCCATGCAGCTTTCTTGCTTTCAGGCAACACAGCAGCTGATCCTATGATTAAGGGGATTTACTCCCGAAATGCATCAGGCGAAATGGATCCTTCCTAATTTGGAATAAAAATCCTTATTCTTTTATCCGGAGTGCCGCTGGTCTGTATTTTTCTCTGATTGTGGTTCAGCAGAGGTGCTGTCGGCTGAGCACCCAGTTCTGGAGTGGACATTACTAGGGCATTATACCGTGAGGGATGAGTTTGGAGCGGGTCTTTCCCTTTTTTTGACTCTCACTTTTATGCACTCTCTGATAAAATTAACTGCTTCAGAGATATGTAGAGCAGTTGTTCCCAGATTGAAGGTTAAATGCTTATTTACTCTACAACTAAATTCTGGAAGCTTAATTTAAACCTTAATTACATTATTATTTGTGTTAAATGCTTGTTTTATATTCTGCCTCAGACATTCATGGGATTATGTCTGAAACATCAAAGTTGTAATGTATCTGACACATTATGAGCCATGACCAAATGTTGGACTTCAAAGGGAACCAGAACAAAAAAGTCTGGGAACCACTGATGTAGAGAATGTGCTCTAAAGTATTGGAGTTTATCTAGTGAAAAATGAGATGAGACTACTGAAAAAGATGTGTAATTCATTTCTGTATTATGTATAATCATATATAAGTATTTATAAGTTATGTATGGTGTTATAATACATAAAGTAATAAAAGTAGGTTGAAACAGTAGTAGTGCTGTCATGCCTTTACTGTTGTGACTGAAGCACAGCAGAGGTAGTTTATGATGTGTCTCTGCTACATTAACAGTACCTAGACATTACATTTAACTCATCAGGGAAGCAGAGACCAAGCAAGGGAGCAGCTAATATAAAGGCTGGAACTAAGGGAGAAGCAAAGTGTATCTTAGACTGGGCTAAGTTAGACCATGCATCATGGACATGAGATACAAGGGTCAAAAATGGAAATTAGTTGAAAGGAGAAAAACATGAGCACAATTATATACTGTGTTCCTATACTGGGAGATGTCTGTTTTTGGCACCCCTGTCATAGAGTAACTATGGCACTAGCACACACCTTATAAATTCCCAGTATGGACATTTTGCAAAAACATGCATTTTTATATTTACTAAAGTATTTAGATGCAATTATGATACTCTATCAATGCATTTTTAAAGTATCAACTCTATTTCTACTTTCAGTCATATCTTTGAACAGGTAAGTACAATAGAACGTAACACACAGATTCCCCAATATGCATCTATTTATACAGTAGATATACCTAAATGCCTATAGTAGATATACCCAAATCTATGTTTTATTACATATACAGTATTTTATATAAAAGTAATCTTATCTTATGGGCAAAGAAAGTTCTTAGACAGAAATACAAATTCACATTATATATGAAATAAACAGCACAAGATTGCATTCAACTATATACCAATAATGCAATGTGAGAGAAAATATACTTTGGCAAATAAGTATATGACATATTGGTCTGTACTATCATATATATCTTTTGTCCATTGAGATTGTATACCTGGGCATTGTGGTGAAATAGTAACATCATTGTGGGGGGCTGTAATGCATGGTAGATTTCATTGCTCAGGCTAGAAACTCTTAAGGTGCTTTCCGCAACAAAATCTGCTCCATGTGTGCACTGATTCCATGACTGTCAGTACATTCAGATCATGGAAAAAAAGCATATTTAACCATCAATTTTCTAGAAATAAAAAAGAGGGTATTGGCTTTCTTTTTAGCGTAGCACTTTTTTTCTGCTGTACAGTGCATTAATGGTGCTGTTTTTGTATACTGAGATTCTTCCATTCATGCTATTAATGTGTAACTTTTTATTCAACTGATAAAACATTGAACTTCAAAAACTTTTCTCTTTGAAACCTATAGATTACTCACTTCCTTCTTCTAGTCCTTCTGACAATGCTTCCCCATAGTGCAGAAAGCCTTGCTCCAATTCATATGAATGCAACTCATCTCCTGCTGACAAGATATCATGCTATTGAATAGGATTCTTAAGGTGATGGCATGAACGTCTTCATAAAAGTAAAGTATTGATTCTTGCTACAATATTCTGCCTTTGTGTGCTTGAAGATTGCAAAACTTTGTTTCTTACCATGCATCTAGTGAACCCTTTACTTACAATGGCATATTTGTGATCAGAAAGGATGCATAGAAATGGAAGCATAAATACATCACAGGTGTTTTCACAGAAAAAAAAAACACCAGAGAAATGAATAAGACCCATGCATAAGAACCACTTGTTTGGTTTTTTTTGGTGGGGGGGAATACAGTGAAAGAAATCTATGGAAGGTCTCCAAAAGATAAATTACTCCAGATACGTGAAACCACAGAGAAACACTAACTGTGGGTGAGGGTTACAAATATGCACAGGGGGATCATTTAAAAAGTACATTAAAGGTCACCTTGTCACCTAAAAAAATGCTGTGTTTTGAAAGAAAAGAATATAATTTCCACAAAGGTGGAAGGAGAAGGCATGTATATGATAAAACATTAAGGACCCTCAGATAAAGTCTCAAGTTTAAAGGAATTGTTCAGTATAAAATTAAAAACTGGGTAAAGTGATAGGCTGTGCAAAATAAAACATGTTTTCAATATAGTTAGTTAGGCAAAAATGTAATGTATAACGGCTGGAGTGACTGCAAGTCTAACCTAACAGAACAGAACACTACTTCTTGCTTTTCAGCTCTCTCTTTTGTTTACACTGACTAGTTACCCTGGTTACCAGGCAGTAACCAATCAATGGCTTGAGGGAGGGCCACATGGGTCATAACTGTTGCTTTTGAATCTTAGCTGAATGCTGAGGATCAATTGCAAACTCACTGAACAGTTATGTCCCATGTGGCCCCCCCCTCAAGTCGCTGACTTACTCAGATTTAGAGAGCTGAAAAGCAGGATGTTGTGTTGTATTCTGTTATGTTACACATCCAGTCACTCCAGCCTTTATACATTACATTTTTGCCTAACTAACTATATTAGAAACATTTTTTATTTTGCACAGCCTATCTATTTACCCAGTTTTTATTTTTACCCTGAACTGTTCCTTTAAAGAAACGTGTCATACTATGATGAGATGTTATAACTAGTGATGGGCGAATTTATTCGCCAGGGGCGAATTCGCGGCGAATTCCTGTGATTCGCCGCTGGCGAATAAACTTGCAAATCGGCAGCGAAATTTTGCTTGGCGAAAATTCGCCGGAAAAACGAGTCGTGCGTCGTTTTTGACGTGACGCAATGAAAACGACACGCGATGAAAACTACGCGATGCGCGTCGGAAATGACGCGACGCGCGTCAAAAGCGTGGCGCGACTCGTTTCGAGAATTTTTCGCCAATTCGCGAATTTCTCTGGAAATTTGCTAATTTTTCGGCGAAGCAAATCTCGGGAGATTCGCCCATCACTAGTTACTGTATAACGCCACTGTTTGTAAGTGCACATCTTATATTCAATAGATTTTGTATAGCTGGTTGTATGCTATGGAAGTGTTCCCATCGCTTCTCTTTTTTAAAATTTATGTAGGGGACAAGAGAAATCCTCCCCCTGTTTCTCTGCCTGTGATATCATCCAGCCCAGTTACAGGCTGGAGAGTGATCTGATTGACTGGGCACCCCATTGCATCCTTGGGAGAAAGGGTGTGCCTGACTTTGGAGCCAAATCTACAGTGTCTTCAGGAGAGCTGAAGAGAACCAGCACGAGTAGGTATAAGACTGTCAAATACAGAGAAGCTGTTAAATCTGTGGAATCTGTGGAGGTGCAGATTGAGCCAATCCTGTCCCCTGCCAAGCTAGTAGAAACTCAGAAGGAGAAAGGTGCCACCGTTGAGATTGATTCTGCTACAGAGTTGCCTGTAATCTCCAGTGAGACTGCCTAGCAGAGGTGCACTCAGTCCACATTGTAGACTCACCATATTACCATGTACTTACCATCTGCCTATGACAAGTGGTAAAGAGAGAGCTGGCCTGCACCCGCCCACCACAAACTTCGTGGATAATTTTATTTATATTTATTTATTTATTTGTTGCTGTATAAAAATTCCAATCTGGTTCACACAATGAAAACACAGTCTTTAGGAACCTCCACTCTAAAGTTCTTCAATATCAGGATTACAATATTAAAAGGAAACACTGTAATGCCATATGTCATGACAGATCTGTACACATGCATTGTTCTTGGCATATTGACAATGGTCTTTCCAGACATCTGCTGTGCAATTCAATTATTTTACATATTTTTTGTGTGTGCTGTTCCTTTCAGAGAACCCTTCTCTGTTTTAAGCTGTACAGTTTTCAATGTCATTTTCACAGTGTAGAATCCCAGTTACTTTCATAGAAAATATTTTGCTAACAGAGGTGGCAGCATTTTTCTAGTGTATTCATTCTTGATCTTGTTGCATTCCTTAAAAAAGAGAATAACCCCATTGTTTAAACAATGAATGCTTTTATTCCTTGGAAAGTGCATAGCAGTAATACTGTATGTTGGCTCTGGTTATAATTGATGAAAAGCAAACCAAAAATCTAACGTGCCTTTAAATAACGGCCCATAATGCATTATTAACAAGACATCTTTGTTATGGTAAAACCAGCTATTTTCAAATCAATTTATTTGATACATACAAACATAAATACATTTGACCAGCATGGTCCAATTATTCATTATATAAAATGTGTGGGTCCATTTCTAATAAGAACATCTAATGGGCTAGAAGGCAACTTCTGCCCTGAAGGCCTCCTGTAGGATAGCCTTAAACTTTACTATTTATATATAATGAGTAAGAATGTATGGATAACAAGAAAAGCAAGATGTTCCATTACTTCCATAATGCTCTTGTTTCTGTGCAATTTCTACAAAAATTGTGTGATCATGTTTATATTGAAAGCACTGCTTTATCTAACATAACATAAATGCCTATGCTTACTATTAAAACTGTTACAAATAATAAAGTAAGTTGTGTGTAAACTGCTATTGGGTAATGCTACTCCTGTATGTAAACTTTTATTATTGCGATCTTCAAAATGGCCATCACTGCTAATTTTCCAGTTCCTATACCATAACTGATGATTTCAATAGTCTACACATGCGCTGTCCAAATTTTCAAATATATTGGTGAAACACTCAAATATAGTATGTACAGTATAATAGTATGGTTGTGGGCCAGATTACAAGTAGAATGATATGCCATTAAACAATCACGTAAGTGGAGTTCTTGTACAGAAAGGGTGCCACAACAAGTTCTTGGAAGTCTACATCTAGCCAGCAGGTCTTATGTGGGTTAACCTTGTAAGACACCATTTATTTTATAAAATAAATTTAAACTACTGAATGAAATATACTTGCTATTTTGCTTATATTTGTACAATCAATCTGTGCCTGCATGGCCACCATAAAGTAGAAGGAAATGTTAAAACTAAGTAAGCTTTATCAGAAAGACATAAACCCTTAAAGCAATGCTGCTCTTAATCCTCAAAAACACTGCATTTCTTTCCTTCTATTGTGTATACATGGGCTTCTGTATCAGACTTCCTTTTTTCAACTTAACCTCCAGGGCTAGGGCTTGAGCATGCTCTGTTTGCTCCGTTCTCCCCCTCCTCCCATCCCTGCTGTAATCTGAGCCCAGAGCTATGTGGAGCAGAAAGAGACTCAGGCAGGAAATTATGTTACACCAAGTTAATAGGGCAGCTTCTATCCTAAACAAACAGAGCTTTTAGAGCTGTTTACTCAGGTATGGTAAAGAATTATACAGAATAAATATAGTGTTATACCTTGCACTATTGTGGCTGATCTATTAAAGGCAACAAGGAAAGGCAATACTGCCTTGGTACATTTCCTTTCTGTGCAAATATTCAACTTTTACACTGAATAAAATATTTTGCAATTGGGCTTATAAGTGAAATTTAATAAAATTTAGTGAAACCAGTTTATTGCACTGCTACTGGTCATGTTTAATGTACAGTAACCACCCTAAATAAGACTTTGTTTAGCACAAGGCTGAGTGTATTCTTTATTACCATTTCCCTATTTTTTTAATATTGTCTGTTGCAAATGTAATTTAAGTGGAAAGGTCATTGTCATATGAATTGCATGCTATTTATCTTGGAACATGTTCATTTTATATATGTATGAAGTGTTACTGCAACCTGAAACCATGCATTGCTCAGTTCAGTATTTCTGTGTATATGCAGGCACTGTAATATTTAAATTGTGAATATTAATACATAAAAAAAAGCATAAACTATGGAAAGCTTCATAAAAGTCACCCTAATAATTATATGCACATTTTGCAGTTATGAGGCATTTGGAAAGAACGCCCAAAAAGAAAATATTTTATGTTTCATAGATACATTTGTAAAATTAAAATTGATGAGGAGCTTGCCTTTGCACAGGGCATTCTTTTTTCAGTAATAATATTTTATGATTTCCCATTAAAGCCATAAAAAAAGAAAATTGTAAGAAATATATATATTTTTTAGCAGACTAAAATATAATATTCATTGGTTGCATGTTTTATAATGTTTACAGGCTTGCCTTTACTTATGATGATAGAGAAAGTCCCAAATTCAGAAACAAATTGATAAATGACGAGCCTTAAAATGAAAGACGCACTTTAATATTTTGTCTATTTATTGTCTAATCATGTAGACAGCAGGAAGCGCGTGCACACTCGTATAAGAGGCTTATTCAGAGAGCAGCTTTGTCAGAGAAAGAAACTCCAAGGCTCCTAACTCTGTTAAAGAAATATGCATAGAAAAATATGACAGGACTAAAAAGCCTTTAAGTCAATGCTGATTCCTTCAGATAAAAGAATCATAAAGAAATGTTGGCTTTTGTGAAGAGAAGAATGCCCTCTCCAGTCTTTTACTTTTCCTGTCAACCTAAAAGCAATCAATCTCATAATGTGACCTTTCTACTGTGCAAGCTATTTATGGTTTTTGTCCTAGAACTGAGCATCATAGCTGCTTTGCTTCAACACATAGCTTTCTCAGTTTATTAACCCTGGATAAAATGTGGATGTAACATTTCAGATTTATATCTTGCCGACACACAATAGGGGTTTTAAAGTTTAAAAATTGAGTTTGGAAAACAAATCTTTTTGTTTTGTATGTATTAGTTAAATACACTTGTTAAAAAAATTTGACATAAAGGAAAAATATGGTTCAAATAATCAGTTTATTTAGCTCTGCTGAATATTTAAAGAGACAGAGCATATTCTAAAAGGCTTGTGTAAAAGACAACTTGCACAAGTGCAGATCTTCTGTAGGGTGTGTTTTCTTTAGTGATGGGCGAATCTGTGGCATTTTGCTTCGCCGAAAAATTAGCGAATTTTCAGCGAAATTCGTGAAATCGCGAAAAAATTTGGGAAATGAGTCGCACTGATGTTTTGTCGGGCGCACGCTTATTTTGACGCGCGTCAGAATAGTTTTGACGCACAGTGCAATGTAATAAAACTGCCAGGTGAAATGTATACCCCCAACGGTCCCTTTTTTTGGAAGGACATTCCCTCTTTTGACAGCACAACCTGCAGTCCCTCATTTCATTTGTATTGGAAAGTCCCTCTTTTCTCTGCACGGAATAGCCAGAAAAAGAAAGAAGTTTCTAACTTAATTGGCTTTTGGCAGAGAGCCTAGCAGAACAGCTAACAGGTGCATAAAAGATGCTTTTCAACAATTTTGATATTAAAAATAAGTAATTGATTGTATTTGTAACAGTTTAGATAAGGAGAAATATTTACAAACTTTCATAACCTGCCAAATGAATGAACATGTTCATTAGTGGGTGTGGCCACAAAATGGGTGTGGTCAAAATGTTGCAGCGCTACATATGGAAAAAAAAAATTCTGTCCCTCTTTTTACTTCCAAAATGTTGGGAGGTATGGAAATGTGAAAAAAATAGTAAAAAATAGCATCTTTTGCTTTGTGTGTGAATGTGCTGAATAGCATTGGAGTCAATGAGAAGAGCAATTTACACGCGTGTTTCACTTATCTTTTCAAAAGAAAAAAAGGCCTCCCAATTTGCCAGCTTCTTAAAAACATCTGTGATTATTATTTAAAATAGTGAAACATTAAAAAGGCATATTTTCATATATATTCATTTATTTTTAAAAATATTTTTCACTGCACAGATTGTGCTGTTTTGAACGAGACGCGCGTCGAAACAAAACACGCGACGAATTTTCATGAGAGTTTCGCCGAAACTTTCGCCGTCAACGAATGTTGGAAATTCGCCGCGAATTCGCCTAGGGCGATTTTATTCGCCCATCACTAGTTTTCTTGTATCTGCATTAACCTAGACAAACAGCAGAGCACCAAGGTTATTTTAGCCCTTTGAGATACACTACATTACAAGAATCAAAATGACAGTGGCACTGTACCAACCGTGATTTGAACTATTTTTACAGTGAGAAAAATGTCCAGTACTCTTTACTACAATTGCTTATTACCACTTCCTTTTCATTAACAGGAAGAACCATATGTTTTGTCAAATAAAATTAGGAAGGGGCCTCATTCAAACCAATCCAAATCAATCCACAGACTAGGATTGGGTTTGGAATGCACAATGATGAATAGTTATGAATAAACTTTTTTGCCTGCTATGATATCATGACAAAGTTAACTGTTCATCTGTGAAACTTTTAGGGGCAGATATACTTAAGAGACTTTGAAATTCGACCATCGAATAGTTAAAATTTGATCATCAAATAGTTAAAATCCGATAGTCAAAGTTTTTTTTGGAGTGAATAAAAATCGTTCGATAGATCATAGAAATCATTCGAATCAATTGATTTTTCTACTTTCTTTTTTGTTATGACTTGCTTTACTTTTCTGATATGCTTAAGCAAGTATATCTGATATGTTTCTGTAACAATATGTTACCTTGAATCCTATGGATAGCTTGGATCCCGAAGGAGAGCCACTGGTGCAAGGAAGACTGGTGGACACAGATACTCCTTTACAGCTCCGGTCTTCACCGACGCCCTTTTGGGGCCCCGGGCTTTCTGCGGCGGAGAAGGCAAAGGAGCAGGGAATAGCCAAGATCGAGGTACTGTCAAGGATTGAAACAGAAGAAAAGTCGAAACAGGCAAAAGAGTCGGTGCAGGCAGCAGAGGATCAGAGGTCAAAAAACAGGCCAGGAGTCGAAAACCAGGAATCAGATGTTAGGCAAGGCTTGAGCAGGAACTGTGGAAACAGAAGCCAGCTTGGGCAATGTGAGGAGGAAGAGGAAGGTATTTAAGGGACCAGGAAGGGAGGCTGAGGACAGACAGACACATCAGGAACCAATAGGAAGCTAGGCGCACAAATTAGATGTCATAACACCTAAGTATACTGGTATAAAGAAAACCTACAACACCTGGTATTCCCAGGTGGTCTTCCATCCAGGTACTAACCAGGCCTGACCCTGCTTAGCTTCCAAGATAGACATTTTCAAGGTGATGGGGCCTTAGGCCGTCCATTACGGCAAGGGCGTCCGATTTGACGTGTGTCAGTATTTATGCGTCGACGTTTGACGGCAGGCATTACAGTTTCTAAAACCAATAAATCATTTCAGTGTTAAAAACCAAAAAAGTCTGGATAAAAAAGTACTCCAACGTCTGTCCCGTTAATATCCTGCTCTGGGTTTAGCAGGGCCAGAACCATGTGTAGGCAGAAGAGGCACTTGCCTAGGGCACAACAATGTTCAAGATTCTTCTGCTTACCCCTAGTCTGTATTCACTCCGTGGTTTAGGGCGTCAAATCCAAAAAGTTGCAGGTTTCAGGCGTTAAATATGAAAAAGTTGCAGTTTTTGTTGAAAATCATAAAAGCATATAATTTTCATTTGAATAAAAGTAAAAGGGAAGTAATTCGATAGTCAAATAATTGAATATTCAAATAGATTTTTATTAGAATTATTCAAATCATTCGATTCGATCGAATGTACAGAATTCACTGGTCGAAGTAAACGAATTTGCATATTCGAAATTTGAATTTTAATCTTTTTGAAACTTCGATCGAATTCCGAATCATTCATGTGAATTTAGTAAATCTGTCCCTAGGTCTTAGTAGTTTTCAGAACATAGTGAGAGCCTTTCCGATTTTGATGAATGTCTTGGGAGGTGGAAATCTCTACACCATCTGTGATGTTTATCGAGCAAGCATTTCCTTTTTCTTAACTTTTTTTACCACAATGCTGGGATAAATATCCTGTAAGCAATTATTCAACAAAAGCAGGTTTGATTGCTGTTACCAGATAACATTTTTTGGTTTTATTGTCTAAATGCTGTTATTGCTTTAAAGGCTTTTTAATTTAGAAATGACTGTCATGCATCGGAGCCGCTATTTTATGTGTAAAAATGTATTTATTATTATTATTATTTATACAGTAAGTACTATTTTCATACGCAAGAAGTTGGATAGATATTTTTACATTTCATAAATAGTGATGGGCGAATTTATTCTCCAGGCGTGAATTCACGGCTAATTCCCGCGATTCGCTGCCGGCAAATAAATTCGCAAAATGGCAGGAAAAATTCGCCAGCGAAAAAACAAAGTCCTGGATCATTGCTGCTATTGAGAAGCTGAAACTTTAGGCTAGTTCAATAAGTTCACTATACAAAACATGGTATTTTTAGCCCTATTCATTTTTAGGGTTTAGCTCTCCTTTCATGTGGATAAATAAAGGTGATTGATAAGGTTTCTCCTGAAATCCTGAAATAAATTAACTTTCCACTCGACCTTCTGTTATAGCATTTTTGTTTAGTACTTCAGTCTAAGAACATGTTTACTTGACTAATGAGTTCCTAAAGTTAAGTACTGTTAATTAATAATTGCAAAGTTGAAAATCCATTCTTTAAATAAGTATTAATAAAATGCATAACAGTGCAATACTTAAAAGCATATCCTGTCATTAAAGAATCAGTAACAACACAGAAAATATTCTCAGGTTTAGAGAAGACAATACTGAAATCCCTCTGGTTGAATATGGTTACCTAAGTATGTGTCTTCAGCAAATGTAGGGAATGTAAAGAATTTGCCTTATGAATTATAAGGTACAGTATGTCTTGTCAATATTCTTTGGACACCACAATAAGCAGGAAAGGAAAGTCTTTGACCTATGGTGATGTTTTTGAGCCACATGTTGCCCAGTTGTATCTGTATTTCCTTGTACCCAGAGCTCTAGGGACATGATGCGCCTGAGATATTCATAGTTATCGGAGTGAATGAGCCCATTATTCTTTTTATGTGTTTGTGGGTGTGTGGAGGAGGCAGCTGGAATGAGTGAGCACAAGATGAGTGTGTGCATTCCTGGAAGCTGGGGGGACAGGGCACAGAAGGTGGCTAGCCTCTGGCTGTGTAATTTGGAAAGCTGGTACCTCATTTAGACTATTAAAGGTATTGAATGATAATAACATCCAGTATATTAAATGATGTACAGTCTTTTTCTTTAATTTTGTTTTACACTGAATTTGTTCCTGTCTCCACTATATCTGAGATGGCTCAGTTGAGGGACAGAGTCATATCATGCAGTGCTCTTCCCTGAGAGTAGAAGGATTCAATGCGACCCATCCATGGTGCTATATAGAAATATACACATCTTCTGTTAGTGATTACCTTGATGTTAATGCTGAAATAGTAGAAAAAAGAATTGTTGTTGTTACTCTGGCATTTGTGTTCATGCAGATGAGGACTTGAGTGTGTCGGGCTTCTCTGAAGATTATTTTGCATGGGGGCTTGACGCACTCTAGTTACGCCACTGATTTGGTTTATCTAGAGTAATTCATACTTGATATCTGATGTTCTTGCAGTAATGTAGAGATCTACTTTTAGTGGTTAACCACATTCATGTACAGATATACGTATACTCTATTAATGGTTACACACATAGAAATCCTCTATTTATGTTTATTCTAGTAAATTTGTACTTATTACAAGTAGAGATGATCTTATTCTCTATATCTTTTGCAGAAATGTATATATACAATGGAATTCAGAGTATGCATTTTATGAATCAAACATTTGAGGGGTTGCCTGAAATCTTGTGTTCAAGAAAAAATTAGCATTTATTTTATTAGAAATTGTTTCTGCACTTGCATTAGAGTTGTGATATGCAAATATTGGTCTTTGTAGTGTTTTCTAAAAGAGCACAAAATATAGGAGGAATAATTAAAAGCTTCTAAAAATGTGTATTTTCTGAATGTAAAAGGATATCACGTTTGAGAAGGGACCGTAACAATTTTACTATGGGGCAGATTTGCTATTGGTTGAATTTCGATTAGAAAAAAATTAGAAATTCGGACAATCGAAAAAGTTTTTTGGTGATTTTCGATCGGAAACGGATCCTTTTCGATTGAATAGGTATGTTTTCAATCAAAATCAAATTTTCAAATCATTTAATTTTTTTAATCGATTTAATTCCATGTTTAATTTATCAATTCAACATGTTTAAGGTGGGGAATGGTCAAATTTGATTTTTTTTTAAAGAGACAGTACTTTGAAATTCAAATTTTAAAAATTCTTATCTTATACTTGTTTAGATTTTTTGAAATAACAATGGTACTTTACATTCACAAAAACATTCACAGCAGATTATCACATCATATTATCAAAGAAGAATAATCTTGCTGCACCTTGAGTTGATGGGAATGCATTTCTTCCACAGGGCATAGGTTATACTTTACACAGGAGGTTAACGTTTTAACATCCCCTATTGAACAATTTTAGGCCTTAGCTTCAAGACCAGTAAAAGATGCAGTTAAAGGTTCATACAGTTATAACATCTATTACTCAGAATGTTTGGAACCTGGCATTTTCTTTATATACTGTACTACAATTTGGATCTCCATGCTTTACTTAAAATCATTTGAACATTATATAAGCTTTAGAGGAATGTTTTTCTGCCAATATGGGTAACAATTAAAATCAAGCACAAGATACTGTTTAATTATTACAAATAAGAAAAACTTCAGATATTAATTTTCCAGAATAAGGGATCCCATACCTGTATTTCTGGTAATAGCAGATGGTTCAGTAAACGTATATATAGTATGTTGTCCGTGATAAGTACAATAGTATCCAAATTCCATCTGGGAGGAAAAAAAAGAAAACGTACAACAAATTAATTAGATTTTTCTTAAAAGTGAAGACCAGAACACAGACCTACAAATGGCCTCCATATACATACCCATCTCTGCTTCCCAAGTAGTGTAGCTGCCATGCTTCCATTTGAGTGTGCCTTAAATCATTTCAAAGCTTCTTTTTTCTAGATTTGAAATTGCTTCAAAATTACTAGGATCTAGTGTATTTTTGGTAGCCTGACAGTATATCTTTCATAGTGGCAGGGAGGATGATTAAAATAAGACTTCCTAAAGTCTCTGGTGACCAAATATCCACAGAGTGTAATTTTGTTTCTTATTCGGATGAAGGAGCAAGCATTATCTAGAATAATCTTAGGTATTATGTCAGCAGGATATCATATGTTTCCATAACAGACTGGGATTTCCTGATTTGAAAGAAAATGAATCTATCTGTACAGGGAAACATCTTTGCTGAGGAAACACTGTTTTCAACATAGTCAAAGCTTCCAGAGCAGTAGATATTTTTCTTTGAAGGAGACAAGTTTCAAACCTAAACCACTTCTACAACCTAGTTACTGTACCACCAGATCAAAAAGTATTCAGCCCCTTTACTATGGGGACCTGGTTATCTGTATAAGGGGTCTTTCCGCAGTTTGCCTCTTCATACTTAGTCTACTAAAAATAATTTAGACATTAAATAAACCATATAGGATTTATTTGTCTCCAATAAGGTTTAATTATATCTCATTTGGGATAAAGTACAGGGTACTGTTTTATTATTATAGATATAAAGGATCTATTAAAAAAAATATTAATTATTTTATTAATATTGAGTATATAGAAGAAGGTTTTTCTGTAATTCAGAGAATGGAGAACAGGTTTCAGGATAACAGATGATTTTATCAGAGGCGAGTTCATAAAATGGAAAGCAAATAGTGTGATCATTGTTATGCAGATTGTAAAGAAAGATGTTAAATTAACTGATTTAAATTAGCTGATTTCAGCTTCAGTGCAGTATGCAATTAACTGTGATGGAAATGATGTAAAACGGTGCAGTGATTTCTCAGTCTATAAATGTTGCACCTCTTTAAAAGTGTTTCCTAACTTTATGAAGTATTAAATACATTTCTGCAGCACCTTTTGATAAATTCCTCTAGATGACCTATTTTGCCTGCAAAAATTGTTGGTGCTGGCCTTAAAAGAATATCATTATTTCTGTATTTTGTAAAAAATCATTATCCCTGGCTTATTTTTCTATCACCAGCCATATTCAGACACTCTTTCTATTGATATATGTTGCACTTTCAAGAGGACAAACTCACTGCAGCTTATATTTGGGAAGCTATGATACTAATTTATTGAGCAGTGATTTATATGTTTTCACAAGGCCAGTTTAATTCAGCGTTCTCTGTAAGTGGTGTCCTGAGATGTCCTTCTTCTTGCTTAAAGATAAGCTGATAAAATAGTTCTAAATATGTCACTGCTTGAGATGGTACTTTGAGCAGATTAAAAGGAATAAGAAGGCTAAGCAGCCTTAAAGACTTTTAAAGTATACATTATTCCTAAATCTCAGTTATTACATCTTTAAAATTTAGTAAATAGTTATATTAGCAACTAAATGTTACCAATGTCCTTGACAATGCAAATAGCTGCATAATTTATTGATAAACTTATTAATACAAGTTATAGTTAGAAGGTTCACTGACATACACACAGCAGAATTACTGAACCGATGAATTCATGCAGATTTTAAAAATGGCAATTACTATCACACTGTGTATACAAGGCAGCATTATTGCAGTGTAATTATAGCTAAATTTGGACTATGAAACACATAAAAGATAGATAACATCATCTTATCAAGTCATGGTGATAATAAGCAACTTACAGAACCTAGTCCACTGAAATATTACTTAGAGGCAGAGATCCATAATCAGTGAAAAATGATCTATGAACCTTCAGTGGTATTTTGTCTCAGTTCCCTTCAAATACGATAGGTTTGAGCTTTCCAATCGTATAGAAGGCTTAAAGCAATACTTTATTTATTTTCTTCATATTTTCTCTTTTTTATTTATTATTCCCATTGATTCAACTAGTATTGAACAAACCAAACCTTTTCTAGCTCACCAAAACCATTTAAGTTCCTCATCATCATCATCATCATAATTTATCTATATAGCACCAGCAAATTACACAGTGCTTTACATCTGTTTATAAAGAATGGGGAGCAAACAACAAATTACAAACAAGGGTTTACCAGCATGATAGGATTAGAGGGCCCTACTTGCTACAGCTTACAAACTAAAGGGTTAGGGGTAAAATTGAGACATAAGGGTTATAGAAACAGATTTGTGATTCATACTAAATTTATATCTGATTAATTAAGATAAATGTAATAAACTTCCCTAAACAGGTGGATGTTTTGGGAGTGTTTAGTAAAGAAAGGAAAAGTCTGATAACTTGAGGCAAAGGGTTCCACAGAAGCCTGAGAGAAGTATTGTAGACCGGAATGGGCTGTGATCGATCCATGGTGCTCACTGGTATAATCTTGGCCCAGTGCAGTTTTCTACTGATAGGGGTACCGGCCCTGGATTTCAGATAAGTCGATACAATCACTTGGGGGTGCCTAACATTTGGCCCCCACAAGTGCTTAAAGCCTTTCCATCTCCTTTAAACTGAGTTTCAAGCACTAGTGCTCCATTTCTATTTATGAAATGAGCTTCTGCTGCAAGTCCAGACAGTCTGAGGTAAATTTTTGTAATTTCCAGAAAAACTTGGTGCAGTAGTGATGGGCAAACCTGACCTGTTTTGCTTTGGCAAAGATTTGAAAAATGGGGATAAATTCAACAAATGCATTGAAGTAAATGGCCAACTAAGAGTTTTTAGACAATCTTTTTCACTCATTGGAGTCTATGGGGACTCAATGGACTCATAAGTAGTAGGGATGGGAGAATTTGACCCGTTTTGCTTCACTGAAAATTCACAGAGGGCAAAATTTTGCAGAAGCCCATTGAAGTCTATGGGTGTAAAAAAATGTTGACGGATAGCAATTTTTTTTTTACTCGTGTCTTTTTTTTTTGTTTGATGCTCAATGCATTCAAGTTTTCGTGGCAAAACAAGGTGAAAAAATTTGCCCATCCATAATAACTAGTCCTAAGGTAACTTAAAGGAGAAATTTAAAGTTTTACTAGCGCAGAGAGCGATATTTCACATTGTGCGCTAGTGATGTGCCCCCACTAGACCCCTGTTGGAGAAGGTAAACACAATGGGCGGATGGGGGCGGCATTGCCTGACGCGCACCTGATAAGCCTTTAATTAAAACACCATTTAAGTTTGAGACTACTTAGCCATACTTAAAACATAAGGGATCGTAATAAATAACATTTCTCAAACTTACACCGGGGGGGGGGTGGAACAGGGGTGTGGCCAAGGACTGGTGGGAGGGTCCAGGTTTTTCTTCTGAAAAATATAAGCAGAACATACATATAAGAATACTTTTTACAAAATGCAACATTCATCTATGCGCTTATATAACAACAACAGGAATTATATTTACCTTCAGACTGTATGGGCGGCTCTTGCATATCTTCCCCACCGGCATCCTGGGGCTCCTCTTCTGCACAGGCCTGCGTTGCACTGCTGCCTCTTCAGGGGTCTGACAGGAGGCCACTCTTCTATCCCTGTCTGTGAGTCCTTGCCACCGTATCGCTGGTGCTTCAGCTAGAAGTTTAGAAAAGGAAATATAATGCTAAGCAACGTTTTTAATATTGCATGAAAGAAAACAGTCAGGATTACACATTGTCTGTAGAAAAGAAATGAACATTGATTCATGTGACAACCACAAAAATGCTCATTACAAACTGTACATTCTATAACACAGTTGAGTGGCATGTGGGGGGGAATACTTAAAAGTTTAATATTTTGCCGCAAAGGGAAAGTAAGTCCCTATTGGTTTTAACTAGGACTAAGAACTGTATTGTGGTACAATGCTGAAGTTAAATCTGTAAAAAATATTTATAGGGCTGTTTCACCTGAAGAATCAAGCAAGCTGAATATGTCTGTTAAGCTAAAGAAACAAGCATAGACAGTGATTAATAAATAAAATATATTGTTTGAAGAAATGTGAACTTAGTATCCTATCCAGAGTCCAGATATTCGGATGGGGGTGTGGAATCCCAGCGTCAGCCTTCTGGACCTTTGCCATCTGGACCACAAACTTCTTTCTGATGCATCTCCTCAGGTCGCTGAAATGCTTGTATGCCGCAGGTCTAGAAGTACCTCATCCCATTGTTGCAGCACCTC
>CM044440.1:104638063-104671286 GCA_024363595.1 Xenopus borealis
AAAACGTTAAACTGGGGTCAGGTTGTGAATATTTATTATGTATATTAAACACAACAGACCTAACAACCATTGAAAAGACAACAAATAAATTCAATGACTGAATTCAGCTACTTGAAGTTACTGGACCTTCGAAAAAAAATTGTCAGCCTATAAACTAGCCAAAAATGTATATCAATAGCGCATGAATCAGCTTTCTACTAATATAAGCTGAATGTGTAAGAAATATTTCAAGCAGATGCACTGTTCTCATTGCTATTGGTCACTGGTTGTGTGTTCTTGTCGAATAACCCTCTCCCTGATTTTTTCCACGAAAAAAGTCATCTTGGTTTGTGTTGGCTAGGAAAACACCTTGAAAAATCACATTTTGTTGCTGTTTTTTTTTTAAATAAATCTGCCCGACAGACTGCAGTTTTTAACAGGTTACTCGTTCCAATTAAGCCTTTTTTGTGCCTTAAGCTCTGCCTTTATCGAAATCGGGCAGATGCAATTATTAGGTAATAGAACCAGGCACTCACAGATTTGCTGCAACAAGTTTTATTCACACAACATGTTTCGAGCTTTGCCCAAAACATGTTGTGTGAATAAAACTTGTTGCAGTAAATCTGCAAGTGCCTGGCTCTATTACCTAATAAAAGACTGCAGCTTTTCACTTTATATTATATATAATATGAAATCGCATAGAGTGCCCTAGGCAAAATGTAAATAAAAATGGAAACTAAAGGTAATGAACTTGTTTTTTATGCATTTTCAAAATTTTACTGAATTTACTTTAATTTACTTGGAATACATTTCTCCCAGTGCATTGTGGTATTACAATATTTCTATATAGCGAGCTGTAAAATGTTAAATTAACAGCACTAATGATCAGAACAATTAAGTTTGTACCAATGATGTATCTCCATTTAATAGATACCAGCAGTGGGAAATGTAAATAGTCAACAAGGTGAGTGTATTTCTTGTACACTTCCCACCTAAGCTATAATCTATTTACTACTTCCAACATTAGAATCTGTACTTCTGATTAAGCACATTCATCTGCCTTGCTAATTGCTTCCAATTGACTTAGGCTGTTTTACATCTTGTAATCCTCTTTTAAATTCATTAATACTAATAGCAGCCACAGCATCCAGTAGCAATGCATTTAAAGCATTAGAAAAATAATTTCATACAATTTGTTTTCCCTTAATTGCTTGTACTGCAACCACATCACCCTGCCCTTCCCTTCCCGTTAATAGTCCCAAAGTCCATGGTTTATATGGAATTGTATCTCATACCTGCTATGTTAAATATTATGATAAAAAAACAGTAAAACAGTCCTGTCTCACTTATTTAAGGCATTTGCTTAGAATGTAAGAGACAGCTTCATAGTATGTAATCATAGTATGGAATCATAGTATGGAATCATAGTATTGTAATAAGGACTCAATGCTTCTCCTCTTCTTATCAATGATGTTGCTAGGCAATCTTTTCTTTGTTTTCTTGAAGAAACAACTATGGGCCCACTGCTGTTTGAATTAAAATAATAAAACATAAAACATTCTAGTAATTCCAAAGTTCATAGACATTCAGAACTTTCAAAACTATACAGATTTATGAAAACCAAGGGAGGGACTAGGTGTAGGCAAAAAAGGTGCATGTCTAGGGTGCAAAGGAGTATGGGGCACAACTGCCAGGGGCTCAAAGATTCAAGAAACTAAAAAAGCAACTGGCTGGGGTGTCTGTGATGGAGCCAATGGCAACAACAGACTTTGGGACAGGTCTTGCAGGGTGCTAATACAACTTGGCCTATGGGACAAAAACACAATTAATAAAAAGATTAAATAGTATTATGATTAAAGAGTTTATTTCTTTCACAATAGAGTTAACTTCTAAATATTACCATCAGTTATAGATATTATTACCTCTAACCTTAGCGATTAAGAACTGAAATCTAGTGTTTTTGGAATCCGCTCCTGTTTCAACCACCAGCTGGAGGTTAGTTGTTTCGTGTGAACCATACTTTTGTTTCCATATTTGATTGGTCATTTGGAAGAGGGTCTAAACAAACCTTTATTTTCTACATTTTAATGTTTCTGTATGGGTTCGCCAAGGTACATAATATAACAATATCATGTCCCATGTACAGTAGCTCAATGTACTAAAAGGTATTCACTGGAATCCCTTTCTCATCTCCTTTGTATTCTGTACAATTTCAAATCACTTGGAAATTATGGGGATAAAATAAGGCATTATGGGTAAAAATGTGAATTGTGCTATGCACTTACATTTGCACATAATCCCTTTTGTATTGCATCACTATCTATAGTAAAGAATCCCCCCAAATAATTAAGGGGTTTAGCTATTAATACATTATTATTATCATTACTGCTACATTCATTTATAGTCAGACAACAAACCAAGACAACGGATAACGAGAGCCCTCTGCAAAGAGTTACAATATAAGTTATGTTCATTTTTTACCTATAAGATTCAATCTCTACTGAAAAACACACTTTAGTACAGTATGTTTCCTAAACTGTGGACTTAGTAGCCAATCATAATAAATGTGTAAGATCTGTACTAAAACAAATGTTTGTTACAATTAATTGTTAAAAAATAGTGCCATGAAAGGTCACTTTAACCTCCCCCACTTTTGCCGTATATATCGATGTTGTTCCCTTTTTTATAGTAGTGGAAAATTAGTTACCTCCAGAAGTACAACACATAAAAAATATTTAATATTTTGTGGAAAGCTGAGCTTTCCTTTCTTGCCAAGGTAGCTAACTATCACAGTACACTCCAATTCTATTAAGCCCCGGCAGAGTGTATTTCAGCTATTAACATTAGCAGATGTCAAATAGGTATTTTTATGACACACTATTTCAGTCATTTGACGGTCAATGTAAAGTTATGACAAGTACCAGTTCAGCAATAAACTGTCAATTATTTGTGAGAGATGGAAAATGCTTTTTTAAACTCTCGAACGGGTAATAGAAAAAAGTCTTTTTAAAGTCATTGAATAAAGTTTAGAAATGGTCAGTTGAAGTGACAGTTGAAGTGACAATAATAAGTGACTGGTTACATAACCTCAGGGAAGTGTTTTTGAATGAGGTCTGGTGAAAATTCTGGCTTGATAAAGGAAAGTGCGAAGGGACATAAATAATCGGACATTTTATTAAAGGGAAAGTAAAACATATCTGCTCATTGTCTTAGCATTACGACACTGGGCTGGCCTGCTATGTGCACTGAGCAGCGGTTTTATCCTTAAATATTTAGCACTTTTCTTCACTCCCTCCAAAATACCACATGAATGATCCTTTTAGTAACTCACACATTATGTCTTTGCTCTAAATGTGCCATCTTGTGGTGCATGGTACAGGGTGCCCATGTGGATCAATAACATTGCTCTCCACAGCATGTCCCTTGCACTTTGCTAAAGTTTTGAAGCAAGTCACATTGTAATTACCCAAATGGTAAAGAATAATTGACTGAAATAGCATACAGTGCTTCTTTTTAGTGCTTCTTAAAGAGGAACTCAAATTTCCAAAAAAAAAAAAAAAGCCCACATAATACAGAAACCCCTAATATACCCATCACGATTACCTTTTTCTTCAAAAAGTATGAATAAATGCCATTTTCTTTGCTAAATTTCAGCTGTTTAACAGTTGTTCTCTTTCTGCATCATTTGAAATCCTGGGAAGGAAGGAGGGACTTAACACTAATGTTACCAATTGTAACAACTTTTCCACAGCTCACAGACAGCATACAGGAACTACATAACCCACAATTCATTGTATCATTCCTTTTTGAAATCACATGTGCAGGGAATTGTGGGGTTTGGAGGCGGCAGGCTAAGGACATCTGGCTGTTGATACAAAGTAACAGTAGTCAGGCAGCTCAGCAAAGTAGTCAGAAAGATCAGCAGGAGAACAGGGGGCTAGTCTTAGGGAACTATCAGAAACCATTAAAATCCATGAAAAGTCTGCATATTTTTTTAATTGATGTATACTGCAAAGTTGCTTGAAATTATGTTTACTTTTCAAAAAGTTTTTGGGGAGTTCCCCTTTAAATAACAATGTTGTGGCCACCAAAAAGTTTACTCAGTCTAAAACTTGTGACTTAATTGTCAAAATGGCCTTTATTTATTCAAAAAAGTACAAGAGACAATACAGTTGTTAACCTTCCAAATGAAGTGTGCAGAGTGCAATTAGCCTGCAATGAAGCATTGTTTCCCCAGCAAGTGAAATGCAAGTGAAATGAAAAAGCATTTTTATCCTCAGTTTTGTAAGGATGCACCATTTCCATTTGGACAAACCCCTGAATCCTTTGTGAAAGATTCAGCTGAATACCGAACCAAACCCGAATCTTGCATATGCAAAATAGATTGGGAATGGGAAAACATTTTTTACTTCCTTGTTTTGTGACACAAATCACGCAATTTCGCTCCCTATTCAGATTTGGTTTGGCCAGGCAGAAGGATTTGGCCGAATCTGAATCCTGCTGAAGAAGACCGAATCCCAAACCAAATCCTAGTGTCAATGCATCCCTAGTTTTTAAAGATATAATGTGAGGGGAGTTAAATGATAACTAAAAGATACTTTGCCATTTTGATGTTAACCATTGATTGGGTGTTCATGTTAATTCATCAACTCTGGAATGGCAGTGAATGTGATCTACTTAGACTTTACTGGAACATTTAATGCAGTACCACATAGAAGGTTAATGGTTAAATTAAGGAATATTGGCTTGGAATTTAATATTTATCCTTGGATAGAAAGCTAGATTACAAAGAGTGGTGGTAAATTAAACATTTTCTTATTGGACCAGTGTTGTTATAAGAGAACCTTTCTATTTTAACTTGTTTAATGATCTAGAGGAGGGCTTTGAATGGCTGATGACACTAAGATGTGCAATACTATTATATCAGGAGCTGGTGCGGGCGGCGTAGTGCTGGCAGGGGGCAATTAAAAAAAAAAAGCTACTGTTACCCCCAGCTGCAGTGTGGGCTCTATTAGCCCACACCTTTGTTTGGAGAAAATGTTTGTGGCCAACAGGTGCTCTTTAAGGTTGGTGTTGTTTTTCTGAAAAAAAAGATGCTTGGGAGGTGACTTGATTACTCTTTACAAGCACATTAGAGGGCATTACAAGCAGAGGGGAATCTTTTTTCCATTAATACAATTAATGCACAAAATACCACCCCTTTAGATTAGAGGAACAGAAACTCCTTTTAGACAGTATGTAGGTGAGTGATGTTGGGATTCTATTAATGCCCTAAAGAGGGGCTTTAATGATTCTTGGACAATCATAATATCAAAGACTATTGTAATATCTACAATTTGTATAGTTACATAGTTACATAGTTAAATTGGGTTGAAAAAAGACAAGAGTCCATCAAGTTCAACCCCTCCAAATTAAAAATCCAGCATACATACACACACACATCTCCACTCTTTCAAACACAAACCATATATGCCCATAGCTATACTAACTGTAGAGTTTAGTATCAAAATAGCCTTTGATATTATGTCTGTCCAAAAAATCATCCAAACCCCTCTTTCATCCCTCTAACCAGTTTAGTTGCACGTCTCTGCACTCTCTCCAGATAGTTATTCATATAGTTTACATACTGTACAGTATGTAAGCATATATATTTATATACCGTAATATGTAACAAGACCACTCATGGCTAATGCACACCTGTAATGTGTGAAGATGCACAGGCCTTTGCTGCTGAAGGATACAGACCACATGCCCCTTCTTGCAAAGGAGCTCTTACGCCAGATTCTCTCCTGCAACCTTATTTATCAGGCCCAAGCTTCTCTCATAGGCTTTCTACTAACCTACTCCTGATAGCTCACTTCCCTATCCTAGTTTACAGTCACCTCAGGGCTGTAGCCCACTATTACTCCTTGCTGGGACAACAGGCTGTCCTTGGTCACTAGCCTTCTCTATCTTTCGCTCAAATGTGAGTAAAGTGAACACCAGTGAGGGTGTTGGGATCTGGACTGTGATTTCCCCATGTGAAGCCAGTGGGCTGAAGAATTGTGTTCAGTTGCAAATAAATGCCAGCAAAGCTGCAATTTAACCATAAAAGGCTGTGTCAGTGTCCGTTTCTGTGCTGAAATCTGTACCGGGGCCTTGGGTTTCGCTACCGGAAGCTCACACTGCTTAAAAAATGTGGTTGCTGAAAGATTTAAATTCCGCCAATGTGGACAAGAGAGCTGGTTGTTAACTGTGAGTTTGGGAATCTAACAGATGAAACAGATGAAATGCTAAGAGACAAATTCACCTTGCATTAGAGAGAGACTGCTCCTAGAGCAGGATTTAACCCTTGCAAAGACTATTACAGTTGCTAGCCAAATTGAAACAGCAGTGGCAGAGGCTAAAAATCTCAGACAGGGAACTGCTGGGATTGTACAGACTGTGAATCCAGCACAGGGGCCTAATATTGCACAGTCACATGCAAAAACAAAACAGTGTTAAGGAAAGGGATTACTAACATTGCAAAACTGTGCAGCAAATACAAATAAAAAATACTGCTTCCGATGTGTTCAACACAACACACTGCAAATTATGATACATGTCCTGCAAAAGATGTACAGTGCTGCAAATGCAAAAAGTAGGACATTTAGCCAAGATCAGCCATAGTTCTGCTAAAGATTTATATTAATTCACTGCTTCAAATGTTATGGTATTAAGTGTGGGTAAAGCTGATACATTTATTCCAGACAAGTTTATATGCACTGTCATTAACCTGATACTTGATACAGGTTCAGCTGTTTCTATACTACCAAAGGATATTTTCTTGAAATATTTCGCAAAAGATCCACTTGTTGCACCTGTCTGGAGACTGGTCAGTTACTTAAAGAATCCAATCCCTTTGCTTGGTTGTTTGCCAGAGACTGTACACTTTGAATCAAATACTGCAAAAAGGGACTCGTATTGTAAATAAGGGTACTGCTATACTTGGAAGGGATCTCTTTGCTGCATTAAACCAATTAGTTTATGGTCTCATTACTACAGCACCAGTGCCTGCCACACAGCCACTGTCTACAATTTCACCACAAAGCAACACTTCATTGGGTTGTACAAATAACTTTGTACACAAAGTTCAGCTGAGACCAGATGTAAAACTAGTATGCCAGAAATTGAGGTGATCACCCTAACTCTATAAGGGAGGCTGTCTCACAGGAACTAGTAGAAAAACTAGTAGAAACTGGTAGAGCAAGATGTGATTGAAAAATGAGAATCCTCCGAATGGGTTTCACCAATTGTTGTAATAATGAAGAAAACTGAAGGTATTTGATTGTGTGTTGATCTTGGTGAACCTAATAAAGCATTTGTTATGGATAATCATCCTTTGCCTCATAGAGGAAATATTTTCAGAACTCAATTCTGAAAATAATTTTCCACCCTGGATCTTCAGAGTGCTAATCATCAAGTATTTCTGCATGAAGAAAGCAGAGACCTCACTGCATTCATCACCCATGATGGTTTGTTTTGGTTCAAGCATGTACCTTATGGACTGGCTTAAGAACAGAGTTGACTGATGTCTTCTATACTCCATGACATACCTGATGTACAATGCTATTTGTTGTGGCCCAACCTGTTACCTACCGACCTGCATCTTTACCTGCAACCAGAAGTTCTACCCACAACCCACAGGGTACTGTAGGTTTTTGTGGGTAACCAGTGGGTACCCACGGGTACACAACCCACTGCAGGACTCTATTTCATGGTATTCCAAATTTATTCCCAACTA
This sequence comes from Xenopus borealis, assembly GCA_024363595.1. Taxonomy (NCBI): domain Eukaryota; kingdom Metazoa; phylum Chordata; class Amphibia; order Anura; family Pipidae; genus Xenopus; species Xenopus borealis. The sequence goes on from CM044440.1 coordinate 104,645,805, forward strand.
TAGAGCACTACTACATGGAACTTCAATCCTGGTTTTGTCAGAGACTGCTCAACATACAGGTAGCTTTGAAATAGTGAAACAGTTAATTGTGAACAGACCAGCACTAGCTTTATTTGATCCAGCACTACCCACTATGGTTACTACAGACTCTTAAGACTATGGGGTTGATGCAGTTCTCACACAGATCCATGCCGATCATACAGAGAAAACTGTATTTGCATCCAGAATACTTACACAGACAGAGCGTAAGTATTCAACTGTTGAAAAAGAAGCACATGAAAAAGAAGCATGTGTTTGGGCAACAGAAAAATTGAGAACCTACCTATGTGGTAGAGAATTTACATTATGCACGGATCATAGCCCTTTAACTACACTGCTTACAACAAAGGAACTAGGGAGAGCTGAAATTCAAATAGCTAGATGATCGGCAAGGCTACTGAATCTAAACTGCAATACAAACCAGGTTTGAAAAATGTTACTGTTGATTGTTTGTCATGTTAACTTTTACCTGCAGCTTCTGATACACTGGGTGAGGACATATAAGTTGAAGCATTATATTATCATCTACACTTTCAGCTGCTGATTTTAAGCAAGCTTGCCTCACATGTCCAATTCAAGTAAAACTATGGGACATCTTACAAAACAAATGGCCAAATGCTGAGAAGAAACTCAGTCCTGATCTTCAACCTTACTACAGGATTAGACACAAATAGTGATGGGCGAATTTATTCGCCAGGGGCGAATTCGCGGCGAATTCCCGCGATTCGCCGCTGGCGAATAAATTCGCGAAACTGGCAAAAAAATTCGGCAAAAAAAATTTGCCGCGCAAAAAAGAGTCGCGCGTCGTTTTTGACGCGTCGGAAATGACGTGTCGCGTCAAAAACGACGCGACGCGCGTCAAAAACGACGCGCGACTCGTTTCGCGAATCGGCGAAAAATTCGCGAATTTCTCTGGAAATTCGCGAATTTTTCAGCGAAGCGAAACGCGGCCGTTTCGCCCATCACTAGACACAAACTGTCCTTAGTAGATGGCTATGTTGTCCATGGAGTTCACCGCTTACTGGTACCTGAGACCTTGAGACAAAAGCTCATACAACTTGCACATAAGAGTTATCAAGGAATCTTACATACAAAACAAAGACTACAAGAACTATACTGGTGGCCAGCAATGGATGCCGATGTGGTAACTGCCATTCATTCTTGTGGTACATGTCAGAATCATACACCACCACTTAAGCCAGTACCATTCCCTGATTCAGCATGGGAAAAACTTGCTTTTGATATTGTGGGTCCTTTAGCAGATGCTCCTATAGACTGCAGATTTGCTCATTAGGGATGCACCAAATCCAGGATTCTTCCTGGCCGAACTGAATCCTAATTTGCATATATTAAAATGCTTTATGTTTTTTGTTTATTACATTTACCAAAATGCTCTCCTACTATATGGGAAATATCTGTTTCACAGGGGGTAATTTATAAAGTTTGTGCAGCGCATATTTATTCGCAAATAGTTGTATTGTCCATGTTTTTTCCTAATTTAGTAATTATTGCACTGATGTGCCGTCTTTCTGGTTTTTGCAAATTCACATTAAAAATAAATTTTCTCAAATGTCTCACAAAGGAGACAGGTGTTTGCATGAGTGTGTCCACTGTGCAAGGTTGTTGTGCTGGATAATAGACTTAGATTTGCAATTTGTGAAACTGTTTTGTGAATATTTTCTTCGCCACCAAAGTAATGCAAAAGTTATGGTATAACTAGTTGTGTTCATAATATTCGAAATTTGTAATTCTGTTTGCACACTCTTATTCAGCTTTATAAAGTAGTCCCACAGACTGTGGCAAATAGTTTGGTCCCTCTCCCAGATTTTTCATCTTCTATCTACAAAACAGAAAGAAAAAACTACAACATGTTGGAAAATTTTAAGATATTCTGTTTGAGGACTACAAATTTGCTAAACAAATGAAATAAACCAGCCATAACAACAACCAAAAAAAGGGGATCCCTTTTCTGGAAACCCATTATCTTGAAAGCTCTGTCTTATGGGAAGGACAGTGACCATAGAGTCCATTTTAAGCAAATAATTATTTGAAAAAATTATTTCCTTTCTCTTTTGAAATAGTAAATACATATTTGGGCAAAACAATACTTTTTGGTTTATTTAGGGGCAGATTTATCAAGGGTCGAAGTGAAAAATTCCAAATAAAAAAATTTGTATTTTGAAGTAATTTTTGGGTACTTCAACTATCAAATAGGCCAAAATTTGATTCAAATTGAAAAATTTGACCATTTGAAAATCAAAATACTGTCTCTTTAAACAATTCGAATTAGATCCTTTGCTACCTTAAACCTGCTGAATTGCTGTTTTAGCCTTCAAGGAGTGTTCTTGAAATTTTTGAAAATTCTAATTTTTTTAAAGGAAATAGTTCAAATCATTCAAATCAAATTTGATTGAAAATGATCAAAACACTTTGAATTAAATTCAATTGTCAAATTTCTAAATTTTTTTCAATTCAAAATACGACCCTTGATAAATCTGCCCCTAAATGTTTAAATGATTTTTAGGAGACATTGGCTCTCATTTATAAAAATTTGTAAATGTGAATTGTAGAGATTTTTTTCAAGCTGCGTTAACTCACAATTTTTTAATAAGCTCAAATGTATTCTCATCCAAAAATCCAAAAAGAATGAGCAAATAAAACATGGAAGGAATGCCTTGAAATAGGCCTTTTTTATAAGAATTTTCTGAAAAATATTCTGAAAAACTCTTAAACCTCAAAGTAAATAAAGATTTTACAAGTTGCTAAGGACATATTTCATTTAATTCTACATGACATTTTTCAGGGTTTTTACACTTATTAAATAATGAAAATTTGTGGTTTTAGAGTAATTATTTAAATACACAATTTTTAGGTCTAAAAAATTGATACGTCGAAACAAAAAATAAAATTAACTTATATAAATTGTCCCTTAAATAATCCTAAATTATGGGAGAATTCTGTGAAAGATCCAGGCCCCAATCATTCTGAATTACAGATTCTATACTTTTACTACTACATTAATAATGCACAGTATCTTTTTGCAGTTTGTAAAATGTAACTTTTATCAAAATTACTACCAATATGAAAAAGTGAATTTTTGTTTTTTTAACAAATTCAACCAGACACTACAGTAAATAACAAGAGCTCTGTAGCTACCTGAGTTGTATACTATTGACTCTTTCTCTGGATATTTAAGGAATAAGAGTGACATTAAGGGCTAGAGCAGATGGGGAGATTCGGGGGCATTTTGTCGCCTGGCGACTTGTAGCCACGACTTGTAGCCCCCGAACCTCCCCGAAAAGCCAAGTCCTGGGGCGCACCGGCGTTACTTGAAAACGCCTGCGCCTATTCACACGCAGCGGCGCGATTTGTGGAATCGCTCCAAATTGACTCGCGAGTCAATTTGGAGCGATTCCACAAATCGCGCCGCTGCGTGTGAATAGGCGCAGGCGTTTTCAAGTAACGCCGGTGCGCCCCAGGACTTGGCTTTTCGGGGAGGTTCGGGGGCTACAAGTCGTGGCTACAAGTCGCCAGGCGACAAAATGCCCCCGAATCTCCCCGTCTGCTCTAGCCCTAAGGGGTAGATTTACTAAGGGTCGACGTGAAATTGAGGGAATTTTCGAAGTTAAAAAATGTGAAATTCAAAGTAATTTTCTGGACACTTCGACCATCGAATAGGTTACTACAACTTCGACTTCAATTCAAAGTAAAATCGTTCAAAAATTCGACCATTCAATAACCAAAGTACTGTCTCTTTAAAAAAACTTCAATTTCAATACTTCACCAAATTAAACCAGCTGAAGTCCTATGTTAGCATATAGGGACCTTCCACAGCATTTTTCTAAGTTTTTTTAGTAGAAGAAAAATCATTTGATCGTACACTAAAATTGTTCGAATCGAAATAAAATGTCATTTTAGCCATATTAAATAGTTTATTTACACAGTAAAGAAATATGGAATTTTAGCCATATTGATTATTAGCATTCATTTCTCTTTTAGGGGCTGATTTATCTAGGGTCGGATTTCAAAGTGGAAAATACTTTGAAATTAGACCATCGAATTTCCAACTTCGAATATTTTTTCAACAAATTTGGCTATCCTGTGGTCAAAGTAAAATCCTGGGGGTCACCATCTTGGAAAGTGTCTGTGACACTCACATGCTCTGTGGGCTCTGAGCAGCTGTTGAGAAAATGAGGTTTGTCTGTAATATAAGCTGATGCTACATGGCTGATTATTAAATTCTGGTGCTAATTGTGCAGTTTTCTGTGCTGCCATGTAGTAATTATCTGTATTAATTACTAATCAACTTTATACTGTAATGTTAAGGTTGTCTGTATACCACATAATTATATGTTATATACAATATATAATCACATATCACTTTAAACTAGAATATTTCTCTCTCAGCACATACTCATAATTTTATGTCAGCATGACCCAGGAAAAGTAACATCAGCAAACATACAATGTTTGCTTAGCCTTGGTACAGGGGGCCATACCCGAGAACGAGGTAAACGGTTACTCATGCTGTCATAAACAACGCTCTTTTCTAATTGGTTGTGGTGGGACCACCACCCTAAACCACCTTCTAATAATTATTGACTAATTATGTATGTACTCGACCTATAAATAAATGGTCTGTCCACCAATATGGTAGAACAGAACAACCAGATACATTTGTTGTCTTGCTTCTGCTCTCTCGCAATTGCGATTCTTGTCTCCCTGCAGTCGACGTCTATCCCGGCTCATTTTTGACCTCGACAGTAACCTTTATATTCTATGTGTACTGTATATTTTGAGTGGGTCTCTAAGATCAGTAAGTAACAGCAGCACAGATCATGTGCAGTGAATCTGCAAAAAAGAAGATGGGGAGCTACTGGGGCATATTTGGGGGCACAGATCTTCCTTGCTAAAGGGCTATGGTTTCCTTGGGCTAGTACATCAAAACATAGGGGCTGATTCATCAAAGGTCAAATTGAAAATTTTAATTAATGAAATTCAACTAGGGAATAGTCCAAATTCAAGTTGAATTCAAATTTTGAAATTCATTATGTACTTTCACTTTAATAATTTGTGTTTTTTCCTATGGGGGCCTCCTAAAATCAATTTGGAGTAATTTGGTGGACTTTTGAAAAAACATTTTTTTTTAAAATTTGAATCGAATTTGATTCAAATTTAATTAAAATTTGATTCAAATTTGCTGGTAATTCGATTCACTTGAATTTAAAAAATAAAAATTTTGAGTTTATGGGACTTTTTAGAAACTCAAAATTTGACCCTTGATAAATCTGCCCCTAAATGTACAACATTTCTATATTTTCTATTTTCTTATTCTTTAGTTACATTTTACTCCCCCTTCAAGGCTTAAATGTAACAAATGGAAAGCTAAAAAAACAACCAAGATTGAGTTAATATTACCAATATTATCAATGCAGGTCTTAAAAATAAGAACAAAAATAAGTTTGTAAATATGACAATATCAGAACCATCTGACATTGTGGAATCTATGTTATTAGGATTATCCAGGAAACGTTACCTGAAGCCACTCAGTGAATCACCATTCCTGTAGTCACCAGCTAATTATATACTGTGAGGGAATAAAAACAATTACAAAAACTTTAGTTATTTTAAATATTGGCCAGGAAACAGGAGAATGCTACAGGTAGCTTATTTATGTTGTATTAAAAATCTTCTTGGCCTGTAGCACATACATTTAAGCTTATAGCTCAGGAGTTAAGGTGCTGCACCACTGTACTATAGCTTAACAGTTGCATTACAGGTCTAGGGCTTGACCCAAGTGAATGTTGGATGAGCTGTAAACCCAGACTGAGAGAGTCCCTGTGAAGGTGTCTCATTAAGAGAGAGTGTATCCCATAGCTGTACAGGCAGATTTGTCAGTATATTATACTGTATTTGTCTCATCCCATGTTAATTCCCAAATGTGCAGGGAGAAAATATTGTTTTGGATATTTTTCCATGGAAGATCACAAACAGTATATAAGGTTTATTGTGTACATTCAAAACAGTTTGTTTTCTGTAAAAAAAATTTGTTAACTTGCTATGACACCAACAAACTCCACCAAACACACACACACATGCAACTAATTGCACAACATATCTGGCATAATATTTTACTGAGAAACCACAAATAGTGGCTCATATGACCAATTATGTATATAACAGATATTTTTTGTAAAATTGTGTGAAAAGTTGGGTGAAAAAAAAAAATAATTTTGGAGGAACATGAACATTTGGGAAAACTGTACCGATACCTATAAATGGATCTATTATCAACAATGTTGCCCCCTGGAATAAAAATTATATTACATTTTTGATGCATTATTATTTAGAATGCATAGTTCCTGGGGTTTTTACAGCTAAGGAGTTTTCCATAATTTGGATTACCAAAATAAATAAAAATTAAGAAACTCAATCGAATAGTTTTGCTATGGATTCTTGCAGCTTAGCTATCATAATGTGCAAGGCGTGGTTTTATTAGAAAAGGGAAATCATTTTTAAAAAATTAGAATTACGTATAATAAAAGGCACTATTCTCATGCTGCAGCAGTGAACCATAACAACCAATAATGTTTGCTTTTCAACAGGTGACTAGTTAATTCTACCTACTGGTTACATTACCTGCTTAGGGGCAAATTCACTAAAGGGCGAAGTGGCTAACGCTAGCGAAAATTCGCCAGCGTGAGGTCATTTCGTAACTTCGCAAATTCACTAACACTTTCTCTGGCAAATTTTTCGTTAGGGAAGTAGATAGACTAGTGCAACTTCGCACCCTCACGCCAGGAGAAGTTGCGCACTGGCGAAGGATCGTAATTATGCTTATTCACTAAGATGGCCATTTTACTGAACGTTACCACTTACCTTAGACGATATTTCGCCAGACCTGGCAAAGTTCAATACAATAGATAGGAGTTTGAAAATAAAACCTGACATTTTTTCTAAGTCCCAAAACACGCTGGCGTCTTTTAGCTTTGGTTGGGTGATAGTCTAAAAAACAGCGACATTTTTTTTTAGGGTTACCCTCCTACCCCCACTACATTTCCTAACATATGGCAACTCAACTATACAGTGGGAACATTTTAGGGCAATAGTATTATTTTATTTATTAAAGGTTTTCTGGGCTTGTGTAATGTAATGTAGTGGCTGCTACATAAACTTCTATTATACTTTGAAATTCGCACCATATGCAAATGAGGCATCTCTAGTGCAAATGCACTTTGCCTGGCGAAGTAACACTAGCGCAACTACGCTACCGTTCACTGCCGTTAGCTTAACTTCGCACTTTAGTGAGTTAGCATAGCGCTGGTGAAAATTAGCCTGGTGAAGTGTGAACGCTAGCGGTTTTTTCACCGCTTAGTGAATTTGCCCCTTAGTCTTTTCAAGTGATTAATTTATTTTAATACACTTTAATGCACAGTACTTTTAAGTCTCTCCATGGGTTCTATAATATATATCTACCAAGATGTCCAGACTCTCTACCACTCATTCTTCTTCATCATAGAAAGCCAATATGGGAAATGCTAGTAATACTAGTAATTCTATTGCACAAAAGAAGAAAGAGCACTTTCACTCCTCTGAGTCTCCATTGAAATGGAGCCCAATATATGCAGCCAAACATAAGTTAGACAGATATATATCTTTAACCATGGGTAAAAATGATTATCACTATATATTATTGCCTTGTTTACTAACACTCCCATCGACTGTGTGCACATTTAAATATTACAAAACACAGTTGTTGGTTACATTAAATATCAGGATTCCATAAATACAGAATTTCTAACCAGCGTCACTGTTTTTTTATGCTTTAGCATTCTCAGCCATTACACAAGGAGATTAAGAGCTGCTGCTTTAGAATGAATAGAATATACAGGTTCTTTTGTTCTCATATGGGGGTTTAAGAGAGCAATTTACCTTGGGAAAAATCTTTTTTTTATCCACCACTAATTCCTACAATAATTTAACAATTACAGATGGAAAATTATGTGACCTCATTTTCTAACACTTCCATTTACCTTTTCTGCATAATTAAATAGTGGAATGCATTTGCCTTTTTGCATAAAATATCACATTTTCATAAAATTATATAAAATTTAAAAATAGCACTGCATTGTCACACGTACCTTCATTTTTGAATCTCAGCCATTTTCCAGGGAGATTAGGAGCTGCTGCTTAAAGTTAGGAATATTGTAGGTACCTTTGTTTCAGTAAGTTTTGTGGTAGGGAAATTGTCGTTAGAATAAATACAGCTCTGACACCTACAATAATTATATAAGAAATGAAAAATAATTTGACCCAATTCTAATTATTCTAGCATATGCACTGCACATCAGAGCAATACTTCAGCTTTTAAAAGAGAATAATTCAAAAGCACTTGCACTAAGACCAATATTACTGCTGGACAAAAAGCTCTATCAAAGACTGATTCCAAGGTCAGTGCAGGCAGCAACAGATAAACCGGCCAAAGGCTATGGCAGGCAGCAAATGTCAGGTCTAGTGATGGGTGAATAAATTCGCGAAACACCAGCAAAAATTCGCCAGCGAAAATTCGGCAAAAAAAAAAACCGAGTCGCGCGTCGTTTTTGACGCGACGAAAGTGGCACGTGTCAAATACGATGCACGTCTCGTTTCGCGAATTTTTTCGCCAATTCGCGAATTTCGCTGGAAATTCCCAAATTTTTGGGAGAAGCGAAATGGGTGAGATTCACCCATCACTAGTCAGGTCAAGCTCAAACAGGGTCAAAACAAGCAGGAATGTTCACACCAAACAGGCATAAACTCTGATACCCTGATAAATAAGCCACATCAATATTTTGTGGCAACAGTGAAAAAAACTGTAGAAATGCCCTACAGAAACTTCAGTGACTTCTAGGGTGAAGAGAGGTCAGCTTAGAAACTTGCATGACAAATATAATGTTCAAAAATCAATTCACCACATTTACAAATGTTAAATCTTTTGGTTAAAATTAATACTTTTTAGCTCTAAAAATTGTATTTTTGCCATATTAAAGAAATCCAATGTTTTAAATGTAATAAAGTATAAAAAATAAACATCTAAAAGCTGCTAGGGTCATGAATAAGTAAATGGGAGATTAATTTTGAATCATATTAAAATTTGTACTAATACGAGGATTTCAAGGTTTTCTTATTCATATTTGGATTGTTCAGGTTTTTTTTGTTCATGATTTTTTAAAAAATGTCATGAGGTTTTTCATTGTTTTAGAGAAAGTTTTTTTTTGTGGTTAACTTTTTTTGTGAATCTGATGTTAAATTTGTCCACAAAAATGACAGTCAGGGCAAGCAGGAAATGCAATTGCCAGAGCAAAAACAGACTTCAAAGTATGGGCCTTCCGTGTTGTGCTCTAAGGGGCCAAATTACTAAAATGCGCACATTCGCTAGCGTTGGCTTTGCTAGCATTCACCGCACTTCGCCATGAGAGTTTTCGCCAGCACTACACAAATTCCCTAAAGTGCGAATTTATGCTCAGGTCGGCGAACGGTAGCGTAGTTGCGCTAGTGTTACTTTGCTAGGCAGAGCGCTGTTTCGCTAGCGAAGCCTAATTTGCATACGGCGGGAACTTTAACTTATAATAGAAGTATATGTTACAGCCACTACATTCCACTACATAAGCCCAGGAAACCTTTAATAAATTAAATAAAGTTGTCCTATTGCCCTAAATGTGCCCACTGTATAGTTGAGTTTCCATATGTTAGGAAATGTAGTGGGGGAAGAAGGGTAACCCCCCCAAAAAATTATCGATCTTTTTCAGATTATCACCCTCCTATGCTAAAATACGCCAGCGTTTTTTGGGACTTAGAAAAAATTTTAAAATTTTTTCAACCTCCTATCTATTGTATTGAACTTTGCCTGGTCTGACCAGGCGAAGTAACGTCTAGTGTATGTGCTAATGTGGAGGAAAATGCTCATCTTAGTGAATTTACGATCCTTCGTCAGTTCGCAACTTCGCCTGGCGTAAGGGTGCGAAGTTGTGCAACTCTATCTACTTCGCTAGCGAAAATTCGCCAGGGTCCGTGTTAGTGAATTTGTGAAGTTGCAAAATGACGTCACGCTGGCGAATTAGCGCTAGCATTAGATGCTTCGCGCTTTAGTGAATTTGCCCCTAAGACACAGCTCTTTCCCTTTAGACGAGTGCAGTCATTACTCACAATGCAAGAGTTCTATGTATACACGCTAAAGAGACACAATTCTGTGCATTCGTACTTGCATCCAGGGCAATAGTAAATGAAACCTATAGTTTATATTGCAAAAATGTAATATAATTATCCTTAAGGAAAAAAAATTGGTTTGTTTCCAATTGAGTATGATTATGCCTGAAAGAGAAGAGGAAATTGTTGTAATCTGTGATATGTATGAGCACAATAGGTGATATTAGAATTTCATGAAATTCTGAAGCAGAGAAACCAACCTGGTTAGGGTAAGATGGGCTTAAAGGAGCCAAAAAGCCATTCACAATGTAAGACATACAGCGCAAAGCCTTCTGAAAACAGAAGGTATTTACATGCCTCATGTTACTGAAGAAACATTATGATGGCTCAGAACAGGTAACCTATTAAACTATTTTTTTATATGAATTGCTTTTAAACTACCTTAAAAAATGTCTGAATTACTGATTACTGACAATTTGTTTAAACAAAAGCCCTGTTAAATCCCATTAGTAAGAAAGGCAATGCTCAATGGTTTCATAACTCTCTAGTGAGAAATAAAAAGCAAACTCAATGCAAATTTCTTTATGTATTTAAATGAAACAATGTGTTTGCTTTTTTATATCCATTTGTAAATCATCTAAAATTGTACATTGCCTCACTTGTATCATAAAAATTGTAGTATTACTTACAGATAAAAGTGTGATCTTCTCGATATATTGTTAAGGAATAGTATCACCAAAACACATGGTTGATAATATTAAAATAGCCTTGTTTCACATTTATATTCCAATTTCTAAACTCAATAATGGGACAATTTCGAATATCATCTCATATAGTTCCTTACAAAAATATGGCTGTCCAACACAGCTAGTTATTGCGAGAACAGCTATCTTTCTTATTACACAGATAATTACAGTTAATGATCAGTAGTTGACTTTGGGAATTCCACCAACCACTGTGGTATCATTAGCTGAAATTAATGGCCTTGAAAACACTATCTAATGAAATGCTTAATTGTTTCATAAATATTTGGAATCTTTGGTGCTTGCTTAGCTGTTTTGTAAAATACCTAGCATTTTTTTTAAGTCATCTTTAATTATCTCACATAATCTCAAGATCCCTTTCACTGAGAAATAATATAAGATCAAATTTGAATCAAAAAAATATTTGGGTTTTAAAGAAACAAAAAAGGAATATCCACTTCCCATTAAAGGAGAACTAAAACCTCAGAACTTCCCAGAATTGCCCTCCTTCCCTTTTCCTCCCTGTGATGTGCTTCAGTGTTAAACAAATTTTGTTTAAAATATTCTAACCCTTAAAAGCAGAGAAGCACAGTGGAGCTCCTGGTCGCCATCTTCCTGATCTTTGTGTAGTCGTGATGGTCTCTTCGCTGTCACGAAACCTGCTAGCTCATGCACAGTTGGACCAGTTATGAATCTCTTCATATCATGTCTAGACTATTATAGCTTCAAACAATCAAAAACGAGGAGCATACAATCTCTCTAATCTACACTCACCTCCCTCCGTGCTACACGCCAACCCGCCCCTCCACGGGTAAAGTCCAATATTGAAAAAAGCAGCAAGCGGAGCACCAGAGAGCTCTGGTGCTCTGCTTGCTGCTTTTTTCAACATGTCTAGACTATTGTAACTGTTTTTTATTGGCCTTCCCCGCCAAAGACTGTCACCTCTCCAGTCCATAGTGACCACTGCTGCTAGGCTTATACACCTCAGCAACCGCTTCTCCTCTGCCATGCCATTCTGCCAATCCCTGCACTGGCTTCCATTGCCCTTCAGAATTAAATTCAAATTAATGACCCTGACATTCAAAGCACTTCATAACTCTACCCCTCCCTACATCTCTGAACTAATGTCTATATACTCAACCCCTTACTATGCTCCTCTACTGACCTGCTACTCAACTCTCCTCTCATTTCCTCCTCACATGCTCGCATTCAAGACTCTGCAAGGGCTGCACCCCTCCTCTTGAATTCTCTCCCATGGTCTGTCTGACTTTCTCCCAACCTTTCAGCTTTCAAAAGATCTCTTAAAACGCACTTATTTAGAGAAGCCTACCCTCAGTCTTAACTACCCAATGCAATATCACTTACAGTACCACCTCTCTCACCCACTTAACTCTGATCTTGCCCATTCCCACACATTGGGTATCATTCCCTTCCCTTTAGATTGTAAGCTCTTTCTTCACAGAGCCTTCCTCACCTTCTGTACAGGTATTTATTGTGATGTAAGGCTTTTTTTACACTACAGAACAATGTCTGGAAGCTTAGGGGGGTTTAGTTCTATTTTAACCTCAGCAGTATCTCTGGGGAAGATTTGATATATCTAGTCTATTCAAGTTCATTATATTATAAATCTTAAAAATATGAATTTGAAGTTGTGAAAAGTCAAATCCCACAACACTAAACAGCAAATGTGGAAATGTGATTAGTCTCTCTTAGCCAAAATAAACACAACTTTGCATATAGTCTGTAGTCTGTGTGAACTTGTATATGAGTAGGACTTAGAATTCCTCCAATTCTGCATTGCGGCTTCCTGTAACTGCTACTGCTTCATGTATCCATTTCCAAAATCCCAATGCCCCTCTTGGTTCTTTTTGTGTTTTCGCTCAGACACATTTTTAGAGCAATGTATGGATAATGTAAAAAAAAAAAAGTGCAATAACCAACAGCAAGCAATAACACGGCTGTTTTTAGATAGGTGATCAGTAAATGCTATCTACTCATATGCTATTTCATGTTATTCCTGACTATCTTTATTGTCATTTGCCTAAACTTTATCTACAAATTTGATAAACCCTTCTAATGACAGCGCTACGATACAAGTTGGCGCTATAGAAATACACAATAATAATAATGCCATGAAGCCAATAGGATTCTTTGTGTCCTTTAGTGTCATCTTCCTACTCAGTTCTTCCTATCTGGTCCTGAGTTCAAGGGACCCTGACAGTGGTCATCTGAAATTGTGAAATTCTGGTAAATGACTGCATTCTGGTTAAAAAATATGGTAGATGGGGATCAGATTTTGTATCTTGCACTTTGAACTAGTTGTAAAAATAAACTCTTATGCCCATTAAGCACAATTGTCTATCTATTGTACCTCTAATGTTACTGTATTTTTTGGCAAAATATGCTCTACTCTAAAGCACTTCCTCGTGCAAACTCTTATCTCGATAAATAGAATATAGTATCCTTATACACTTGTTTCATTTTTCTAGTATTGTTTATTTTTAATCCCGTTGTTTTAGGCTTGTGGCACATGGGCAGATTCAGGGAGATTTAGTTGCCTAGCCACTAATTGCCTCTTCTTCTGGACGACAATCTCCCTGAACTACCTTCCTCCTGCTTACTTCCTTCCCCCTGCTTTCCACCTGCTATAAAGCAAAAACACCAGCGCAATGGCACTCGAGGTGCATGAGGCAACTTTGGTCGATTTCAGAAATCAAAGCGCTGTGAGTGAATTGCCCCAGGTGATTTTTCGTTATAGCAGGCGGAAGGCAGTTCGGGGAGATTGTCACCCAGAAGAAGAGGCAATTAGTAGCCCCAAATTTGCCTGTGTGCCTATGCCCTTATACTGGTAGTCATGTACAATGTAATATCTTTTTTTGCAGTTGGGCATGGCCTTATTGATTGCAGTTTCTCTACTGTAGCTATATACTATTTGCAATTGAAGTGCAAGTGATAGGCTCAAGAACATGCTTATCATACATTCTGTTTAAGCACATTATTATCTGGATCGAGGAAACAGATTTATTCCTCCATGGTCTCCAATTTATTTGTACAAATAGAACAACATAGTAAAAACATTCCCTTTCTTTGCTCAGATGAACTTGATTCCCAAAGTCCTTGCTTGATGTTATCCCAAGAGGTAGAGCTTAATTATTATCAGAATTCTGCTGGCAGATTTGCTCCTGTTAAAGTTGTGCTTTTTATAGATGCTCTGAGTCATGTGGTTTTATCAATTGTTATCCAACGTTCAGTGAGAGCTAATGTTTTCTTATAGCCAAAAGTATGTAACACATCAGACTACATCTGCAATGGACATGTTTGGCTTTCATTGCTTCCTGCTGGTGTTTATCTGCACATTTTCACTCCATGCTTTCACATTATCTAAAACACTAATAAAAGTACTAATTCTCATTCTAGCATGCTACTTTCCTGCTGTGCACTTAATTTCCTAGTGTAACGCTCTTTGTACTGTATGGCAGTTAAATCCCAAGAAGACTTTTCCTATTAAGTTTGCCTATTTACAGTAAAGTACACCTTTGTTCACACATTTTAGTGCAGATATGGGATAGCTTATCTGGAAATCTGATAACCAGAAAGCCCAGAATTTTGGGAAGGCCATCTCCCAGTCCATTTTAAGCAAACAATTCTGTTTTGTTTCATGATTGTACTTTTCTCTATAATAATTAAACAATACCCTGTACTTTGTGATTACTGAACTGCATAATTCTCTTTTTGTAGAAAGCAATCCTATAGGGTTTAATGTTAAAATGTTTTTGGTAGCCTGAAGGCATGCTGATCCGAATTACAGAAAAAGCCCTTATATGGCACATTTCAGATCCTAAAAACTGTATATGCATTTTTATATACACGAGAACCATGATTTATGTTTACCCAAAATGAATGCCGTTTTGAGGATTCTATTGTAATATGAAAGGTCTAGTAATATTCTTACCTTTCCCATATCCTTCCCCCACTTTTTTCAAAATTATAAATTTTTTCAGTACATTTAGGGACAGTAACATTATCTGCTTTCTGCTGTGAGTCACTTCAGATTAACATGAATTTGTACAAAGGTATTATGGGGCTTTGTCATCTAGTGCCCAGTGTCAGCTTTTTGACACAATATAAATAAGAGAATATTCAGGGTCCAGTCCAGTACTTAAAGGCATACTGTCATGGGAAAATATGTTTTTTTTTTCCAAAACGCATCAGTTAATAGTGCTGCTGCAGAAGAATTCTGCACTGAAATTCATTTTTCAAAAGAGCAAACAGATTTTGTTATATTCAGTTTTGAAATCTGACATGGGGCTAGACATATTGTCAGTTTCCCAGCTGCCCCCAGTCATGTGACTTGTGCTCTGATAAACTTCAGTCACTTTTTACTGCTGTACTGCAAGTTGGAGTGATATAACCCCCCTTCCCCCCCCCCCCCCCCAAGCAACCTAACAAAATAACAATGGGATGGTAACCAGATAACAGCTCCCTAACACAAGATAACAGCTGCCTGGTAAATATACACTAAGAGCAGCACTCAATAGTAAAAGCCAAGTCCCACTGAGACTGATTCAGTTACAGCCAGAAAGTAAATCCATCCTAAAGTGCAGGCACAAATAACATGACTGGGGGCAGCTAGAAAACTGACAATATGTCTAGCTCTAGGTCATATTTCAAAACTGAATATAAAAAACATCTGTTTGAGAAATTGATTTAAATGCATTAGTCTGGTAGAGGAGCACTATTAACATTTTGAAAAAAACACGTTTTCCCATGATAATATCCCTTTAAAATCCTTTACATAGAGATAGATGCACTGTGCAGGCCCTTATAAATAAACTTTAGGGCCTCAAGGCTCTGGTGGAACAAGTAATAGAGACAAGAGGTAATACTTTGCCAACTGCAATCAATCTTGAAAGTGCTGTAATGACTAAGGAAAGCACGGAGGACTCTGGACCAAAAGCTGATTTTTTAGGTTTACTTACTCACTAACTGCTTGGGGCAATAAAATTGCCATCCTCTTCCTGTACAGATCTCCAGCGTAGCTCTCTCTCCTCAGTCATCCTCCCATGCTGAAGCAGCATCCTGCCCACCCCGCCCCTGTGGTGGGGACTAATTTTGGTTTAATTATTTTAAAAAAAAGTCTATGCATTCATATCTATACAGGTATGGGACGTATTTGATGGAATGCTTGGAACCTGAGGTTTCCAGACAATGGATGTTTCTGTCTACTAGAAAATAATTTAAACATTAAGGGGCAGATTTACTAATTTTCAAATGTTTTTGAAGACCATTTTCGACCAGTAAATTTTGAAAATTCGATCGAATCGAAAGATTCGAATAATTTGAATAAAAATCTATTCAAATATTCGACTATTCGACAGTCGAATTACTTCCCATTTAAATATTTATTCGACTGCGCGTCTAACGTTCATTTGCCTTTTTTAGTAAATTAAGTTAGAAACAGTTGGAAATTAGATTAAATTTTTTATATAATGAAGGTTTTTTTTAATTAAATTTTTTTTAATAAATAACCTCCTAACTATCTATCTCTAGCTATCTATTTTTAGCTCTATCTACTTCTATCACTATCTATCTATCTATCTATCTTACTATCTAACTATCTGATGCAAGGTGCACAATACAGCACACCCCAGAATGCAAGTGCCACTTTGGAGAGCACTGAAGGAAGCAGGCTTTTGCACATTAGCAGTCTCGAACTTGCACCACTGGATAAAGAAAATGACCACAGGTATGTAGCAGCTGAATGCTTGGGTCCTGCAGTTTTCCAGATAAGGGATCTTTTTCTGATTCATATCTCCATACCTTAAATCTGTGAAGAATCACTATAAAAGTGAATAGGATTTTATTGCCACTAATATGGATTATTTTCCCCTTAATATAGGGAAAAGACAACATTTTAAAAAATTTAAATCGATTTAATCCTGTATATGGAGCTTTCTTGATAATGGGTTTCTGTATAAGGAATCCCATATCTGTTCTAATAAATGAAACAGGACAGTGCTTAGCATGCATATATTCTGTATTCTGTAATTGAATAGATGACTATATGGGCCTTATTTATCAAAATTCATCCACAACCTCCACATTTATATAAATACTAATGTCTTATTAATTAAAAAATCTGAATATAAAAAGCAAGTCATAAAAATGTTGCTGAATACAAAAAATTGACACAGAAAACTTGAAATCTTTGTTTTCATAGGAATTTTTGTGTGATTACAATTAAAACAATCCCAAAAACCTCTGAATAAATACAAATCCACAATTTAAGGATAGCACCCACTAGAGTCTTGTGCGAAACAAATATTTGAGACAAGAGGCCAACCTGAACCCGCAGACTGTGATCCAAACCGCAAATTTACATGCTTGGATCCGCTACCCAACCAGGCTGTAAATGCATTATCTGCAATGGGATTCACAACTCACCTACCACAATTGAACAGGAAGTGCTGTTGCTGGAACCTGGACGTGACATCATCAGAAGTGGGCAGAGATGGAAAAAAAGTTATGAAAATTTTTAAAAGGAGTAAAATAAAGATAATATTACATTAGAGAAGAAATATAGATGAGACCTGCAACCTGACCAGCAACCCGCAGACCCACATCTCTACCCACACCCAAAAATCCTACCCTCCTTACCAGCATTTTTTGTGGGTAACCCGTGGGTATCTGACCTGCTGCAGGACTCTAGCACCCACTGACATCTACATGACCTTGCCAATTTTTAGATGGTAATGATTTGTATTGAAGTTTGTCATGGTGTTTATAAATATTGAATTTAAATTGAACATGAGAAAGGCAAATGCTAAAACCATATACAGTAATTATTTAGTAGAGTTACTGCAGCATGATACCCAATTAACATGAATAAGACTTTTAAAAGATGAAAGAAATCAGTACCCACAATATGACCTTTACATGATCATTAATGAGCAACAAAGCCTTACTTTAGTCATCCTCATATGTAGTCATCCCTTTAGACTTTTCTGCTACCATATAATTAGTAGTATTGAAAATGGCATTTACTTCTTTTCTAGGCTTTTCTGGGTGAACTTTGTTAAGTTTATAAGAATGTGAATTGTTAAACATCAATTTCATACATAACATTTAAAAGGAGTTTTCTTTTTCTCCCATCCATGATTCTTTACTTTTAGCATTGAAAAAAATAATACAGTATAATTATTGCATCATTTTCATACCTTTTGAAAAAATAATAGATATCAGATTGTCTGCAATATATTTTGATTATTGTCTTTTTAAAAAACTTCTCTCTAAGAACATCTCTCTGTTAACTAGTTCTGTCTGTCTGTTTGTATAATTTAGTAGTTTCTTGTTATAATGTTTTAGGTTGAATTTGCTCCAATAGAGCCTAACTATCCTTTTCTCTTGGTTTATTTGATTCTTCATTGTTTTCCTGTGTCATATACTGCAGCCAGGATGGTAAATTATTATTATATTCAGTTATATATTTTATTATCAGTCTTTTAAAATATATTGATTTGTATGGTGTTTGGTGTAACCAGTAAAAATACGTGTCTACTTTTTTGTAATTTTATCCAAATAAATCATATTTTTACATTTTTTTTTCATTTTTCTCTGTAATAATAAAACAATACTTTATACTTGAACCAACCTAAGATACTGTATAGTTAATCATTTTTGGAAACAGAACCAGCATAGTGGGTTTCTTAATTATTTGCAGGATTTTTTATTAGACTAGGGGTTATTTATCAAAATCCTAATTTATCTCATTATTTTCTAAAATATACTCTGATCAAATCCGCACAATTTATTTTCCCTTATTTATGAATCCATTTTCACAAAAAAATTTTTAATAAATGTGAAAATTGTACAAAAAATTAGATTGTATGAATTTTTCAAATGTTCCACCTGAAAAATCTGAATTTCTTTTTTACATTTCTGCTTAAAAACCCTGAAACCTTAGTTTTTTTGTTTTTTTTTTCACAAAACTAAGCACAGATCAGGATATCTATCAATTTTATAGTAAAAAAAACGTAATTTTTTTAGTATTTGGCAATTAGACTTTAATAAATAACACCATTAAAATAGAGATTCAAATTAAAGTAAGATCTGTTTTCCATAAAACCCTGGATCCTGAGCATTCTGGAACACATACATGTACTTGTTTCCAATGGAATTTAATAACCCCTTCTTCACATTAGTACATTCTCCACAATTTTTCCATTACTTCTACTTCTGTGATTGAGGAAGCAAGGGGCAACATACAGAATTGCCAGAGAACCGTATAATGTGTTGCTGCTATTAAACAAACTCCCTTGAAATACTACACCTGCTCACATTGAAGTTTTGCTCTCCAAATATTGTGCACAGTAAGGGGCAGATTTATCAAGGGTTGAAGTAAAAAATTCAAAGTAATTTTTGGAGACTATCGAATAGACCCAAATTCGATTTGAATTGAAAAAAATTCGATTTGAATTGAAAAATTCGACCATTCCAAAATCGAAGTACTGTCTTTATAAAAATTTCAAATTTGACCCTTTGCCACCTTAAACCTGCCGAATTGCTGTTTTAGCCTATGGGGGACCTCCTACAACCCTTAGGGAATCTTTTAGAAAATTTTGAGCATTCAAATTTTTTTTGAAGGAAATCGTTCGAATCGTATGAATGGAATGATTAAATCAAACTATTCCAATGATTTGAATTTGATCAAAAACAGAGCTATTCAATAAAAATTATCAATTTTCGATCGAAAAAAACACTTACAATAATTCTTTTTCACTTCAAAATTTGGCCCTTGAGAAATCTGACCTTTCAGTTGTATCCCCCTATGCCCCACCTGCATGATAACTCTTTTGTCATGGATGCAGCTCAGTATGATTTACAAACTGACAAAAAAGTTTAAACATGTTTGTCACAAAATTTACAACTGTTTTCAGTCTGCACAATGCACTGTGGGGGTGAATTATTATGTCCCAGTATTTTTTCTCCAAACAGTAACCTTTGTTACAAAAAACCCAGACCATTTCCTATGTTGCAATTTCTTTTATGAGCTGGAATGATGCAATGCTACTTAATTTTTAATTGACTGCATCCAAGAGGAACTCCTCAGCCAGTATTTTGACCTATGACTTCTGCTTCAACTTGACTCCATTAATAATTGAATTACTAGTATATGTCGATTAGATTATATATTAAGCAGCCCCCAACATTTCATTCAGTCAATCTGCAGTGACTGGCAGTAAAAGTTGAAAATGAACAAAAAATATGTCTATAACATCAGGAGAAGCATGTTACCTTTTTAAAAAGCTACCATTCACTGCCCCAGTCTTTGTAAACTTTCAATAAATTCTTCAATAATATTTCTTGAAGTACTGATGAGTATACCAATATCTGTAAATTAGAATACTGTAAGAAAGAATAATGTTAGAGGATGGCAATATAAAGAGGGAGCTGTAATTAGCCTGGTAGTTTTGCTGCAGAACATATACATGTACATTAGAGAGTATTGCAGAGAGAAGAAGATCTTTTTCCCATAAAATGCACCAGAGTCCACATGGAGGAACAGAACTTTCATTTGAAGCCGCATAGGGGGATCTTCACTGTGAGGGCAGTGATATTGTGTTGGATGATGCTGTCATAATGCTGCCCGCCCCCCCATGTGCATGTATGCGTCAACTAAAGAGGGCTTGCAAATGAATGAAAACTGAAATGAAGTGAGGTAATTAATGACAAGAATTAGGCCTAGCCTAGCACTCTCCCCACACCCCACGTGCCTCTCCTGTCTTACCCTAGTTCCGGACTGCTATCAATATTCCTTGTTTTCACACATCTCAATAAAATCCTCATTGCAAGTACATTTGTGTTTTGTCGTAAAAACTGCCCTTGGGGTTTATTATGTATACAGTGTCCAAAATAAACACTCCAGACATGCAAGAGGCCATTTTATCAGTTTCCTAAATAATTTTATACAAATCAGTTTTTCTTCAACAAATAGGGTTAAATTGTAATTTAACAATCTTGGACTAAACACGTAAATTGTAAATTAAGGGGCAGATTTGTCAAGGGTCGAATTTCAAGGGTTAAAAACAGTAGGCAATCGAATAATATTTTAATTTTAAAGGGAAAGTAATTAGACCATTGAATGGGCGATTGTTCGAACGATTTTCTTACTCGAATCGTTTGATTTATTCAAATCAATCAATTATATCGAATTATTCATTTGAATCATTTGATTCAATCAAATTTTGCAAATTCGATGGATGAATTAGCCCAAAAAAAATTTGGAAATTCAAATTTTTTGCATTCGAATCTTTAACCCGAGTTTAGTTAATCTGCCCCTAAGTGAATTAGACTTTATAAACCCTTCAAACCTTTGTAACCATATACATCACAATTAACACATCCTCCCCTGTTGTTCACTGTTTAACACACATAAGTGGGCAGGGTTTGTTCTACCATTTTACCATTGAATCACCAAACACAGTGGTGCAAATTTACTATTATTCCCGGAAATTAACTCGACCAAATTCGCAAATTCGATAAGCATTCGACCATCGAATGCTTATCGAATTGTTTTAGGCTATCATTTTGCTCGCAATACGATTTCTCGATGAATTCGTATGATCAGATACCGATCGTTCGATTTCACGAAAAAATCATGAAATTTCCTTCGAGCGTCCGAAAAATTTGTACGGTTCGAACAATTGAACACTCTATTGGTACGAATGGTATTCGAGTAGGACTTGGCCTGAGAAGCCTATGGGAAGCTTCCCATAGGCTTCTATTACAATTCGGTAGGTTCAATCTGGCGAAGTAGGCAGTCGAATAACTTTAACATTTTTATTTCTTCGATCATCGAATGATCGAATATCCGATCATTTGATCTATTCGATCTATTCTATCTATTCAATGATCGAAGATGCTAAATTTGCATATCCGATTTCACGAACAATTTGTACGATCGGTATTCGATCTAATTCGATCGAACTTCGATCATTTCACGTGAATTTTGTAAATCAGCCCCATTGTATTTTTTCTTAAAACGTACAAAAATACAATAAACGAGGTAATCACACATATCACTAGACAAAAACTCTGTAACCACACTAGCCTCCTCCCCAGGCAGGAGGCTAGGAAATGATCCTTTCTTCAGTAATCTGCACATGATGAAATGGGAGAACAATTTCTTCACTACACTTGAGATCATCATATTGAAAATGTTTTCTCCACCCCTGGCATTTCCCTCACAGATTATTGACTCTACATTTACGTATTTGCCTTGTTATACATTCAGGTAGGGAATGTAATTAACTTATATGAGCTTCTATACAGGAGGCATTTCCCCTCAGTATAATGTCATTCATTATTAATTACAAGTGTATTGAATATTTAGAAGCAAAAGATTGGATGTATGTAAAGCTGATTATATTTTCTTCCTTTGTGAAAAATAGCAGCAAATAGAATAATCTAAATATAAGACATTGTTTTTATTTTGTTCTCTTCATTCATTATTTATAATATTATAAAATGTGGGGAAAACAATATAATTGGGTAATGTTTCATTCTTTTGTTAGTAGCATATGAAAACAAAACAAAAAAAAATGGTTCTCTAACCCAAACCGACTTGAGGGAAGTAGCATTTTACTTTTTGAACTTGTAAAACAGTTGCTTTCCTCTTCAGATTCTGTATATAATCAGTACAGTTAAGCAGATATATTTGTTTGTAATTTAATGTGAATTGTTGGTAGGTGACAAGCACATTCAAGGAATATAAAATCTACATGGAGTTAATTTGTCAAAATGCATACCAAGACACAGGGCAAAAATCATTAACAATTGCTAAAGAATTGTTCTGTGTTGTTCCACTACTTGAAGTCTCAAAGTTCACTTGCTTTTAGTATATGTGTTGTCAAATAAAATATTATGGAATTTTCATCAAGAATAGTTACATGTTTAAAAGACTTGCACAGATATTAATACAATTATTTATTTAAAAAAATCAGTCTGTCATTCAGTCAACAAGAAAACCATGTAAACGTTAAATAAACCCAATAGGCTGGTTTTGCTTCAAATAAGGATTCCTTATATCTTAGTTAAGCTCAAGTACAATGTAATGTTTTATAATTACAGAGCATTATGGATAATGGGTTTCCGATTAATGGATCTCATACCTGTGCGCAATGTTTTAATATTATTTTTTTTTAATGCATCATACATTGTAAAAATTCTAGTAAAATTAAAAAATATATAAAAGTGCTATAAAGTGTGCCAAAGAATTAGCCGTATGGAGTTTGAAAAATATAAGAAGGCATGAAAAATTAAATAAGAATGGCTTTTATGTGGAAATCCATTTTGGATTCGTGGTGTTTTTTGTGTAAAAGAAATACTGACAGTTGAAAACAGTTTATTCTCAAATAAAATGCACGCGTGTTCCATAAAATGTAGGTATACTATTATCAACAGAATAATAAATCCCACACAGTGGATATTTTGA
The DNA here is from genome assembly GCA_024363595.1 of Xenopus borealis. Taxonomy (NCBI): domain Eukaryota; kingdom Metazoa; phylum Chordata; class Amphibia; order Anura; family Pipidae; genus Xenopus; species Xenopus borealis. Next base: position 104,669,265 of record CM044440.1, read on the forward strand.
AATAGACACATATTATTCATATGGCTTATGTATAAAATTCAATACATGATATGTTATAAAGAATATTAATATCATAGTAAATTCAAACTGCCGCTTTGCAAATGCAATTTTCAGAGTTCTTTTTCAATATAGCATGTTTTGGATTTAGGCTCTTGGAAATTGCTTGGTATAATATCAAGTTATTTCTGAAATAAGGAATGATCTTGATCATGATCACCATGTTGAATTCTGCAAGTACTTTTTAATCATTAGGGGCCTGAGGAGGCATTTGATAAAAATACAGTAGAAAACCTGATCCATGTTATAAATTACTTTTTATGTGAACAGGCTGAATGGTAGGTTTCCTTTATATACAAAAATATAGTGAAGCTGTTACATTCAGTGAGAATTCTGATGACCCATTACCCTAAGCCTAAATTTTGCATTGCTTTACTTAAGCAACTTAATGGAGAGCATAATACATATCGTTGCACGTAGACAATAATTCCTTCATAGCCTGCTTTACAGCTATTTACTTAAACAAGGATTTACAATGTTTTGCTTCAGTGGAGAAATATAAGATATGAACGAAAACTGCAGCTAGTATTTTAGAGCAACTAAAAATAACATTGCTGCAAATATGATTGCTTTAATAGTTTCAGTTATTTTTAAAGGCAAACTAGACCCCTGAAAAAATGGAGGTCTGTATAAAAATATATTTCAGTAAAACCCTGCTTCCTGTAAACCATTTTCATAATAATATAAATTTTTAGTACAGTATGAGCCACTGGGTAATCCTAAATAGAAAATTGGCATTTTAAAGGCGTCCCCTGGGATCCTACGATTCACGGTGCACACAAACAAACCATACATGTTAGGTCACATGGGCCAATTAAAAGTTGTCTTTTGCTTCCACACTTCTTCCTTTTACAGTTAGAGCTGCAGTATTTCTGGTCAGGTGATCTCTGAGGCAGCTCAGAGAATATCATAAAATGGAGGCTTAAGGGAAAAGATGTACAAAGACAATATTTCCTTAAATATTTACAGTGAAACCTCAATTTTACATCTCCTGATTTTAAGTTTTCCCTCATTTTACATTGTTGTTATGTGGTCCCACCTATATACATTATGTCTAATACATTTCCCTTATTTTACATTTTTGTGAACTTTACACCATTTTGTTACCTGAAAAATGTAAAATGGCGGTTGTACTGTATTCCAGATTAGTGGAAGCCACTTAATATGTTGTAAACTGTAGCTTAAATATTAATTTTGGGGTATATTTTTTAACTGTATTTTTTTTGTGCGAAACATATTACATTTAAATGGTAGACATGGTATCTATTACAAGTAAGAATCATGTTTATACAGTATTTTAGAAAAATGTATCAAACAAAAAAAACTACTATGTCATTTTAGACAAGTATGTGTGACCCTCTTTGCAAAGAGAATCATGGGTAAATTGTTGTACTATGTCAGCCAGGTAAAATGCTACAGGGCAAACCCTTTCGAATTAAACAATAACAAACGTGGTATAAATGTGATACCTTTATTGGCTAAATAAGATAATCATAGCAATGTTTCAGAACATTTTAGTTCCTTTGTCAAGCTGATCAAGCTGATGACCAATTAAAACTGTGATCCCCAACCAGTAGCTCGCGAGCAACATGTTGCTCTCCAACCCCTTGGATGTTGCTCCCAGTGGCCTCAAAGCAGGTGCTTATTTTTTAATTAATGGCTTAGAGCCAAGTTTTGGTTGCATAAAAAACAGATGTCCTGCCAAATGTTCTCTCCTGTAGGCTGCCAGTCCATATAGGGGCTACCAAAAAGCCAATAAGAGCTCTTATTTGACATCCCCATGGACTTTTTCATGCTTGTGTTGCTCTCCAACTCTTTTTTAAATTTAAATGTGGCTCACGAGCAAAAAAGGTTGGGGACCCCTGAATTAAAATGTTCTGAAAGCTTGCTATGATTATGTAATGGCCAGTCTCCCTGGTGGTCTAGTGGCTTACCTCCGTGCACGCGGGAGCGCCCGCCATGCCT
>CM044440.1:104686995-104697499 GCA_024363595.1 Xenopus borealis
TTTTGCACAGCTTATCTATTTACCCAGTTTTTATTTTTACCCTGAACTGTTCCTTTAAGGTGAAAAATAACTTGAAATTAGACCTTTGAACTTTTTCAATCAAAAATGGGCCTTATTTGATCGAATAGGTCTGTTTTTGATTGAATAAAAATTGTTCGAAATGTTCAATCACATCGTTCGAATTGAACTATTTTGCACAAAATCCAATTGAGCCAATTAGCTTCTTCAGATACATACATGCTAAATTACGTGTTTTCCTTTTCGCCTGGTTGCCATGGTAACCTTCATAACTTCCAATGCTTGCGTTTTTTCAGCTTGTTTCCTGATGTTTGTGTTCCCTGTGGTGTCAGTTCCAGCTCTGAATATAGAATGGGTTGCCATAGTGATTCAACAACCCTAATTTTAATTTTAACTATACTGCTTAAAAATCCTTCCACCTAAAAACAGTTGAACCCTTACTGGCAATATGGTAATGTATATTCAGACCTCTATAATCAAGTTCACAGTTCAATGGTAGTTTGTTTCTTTATGAGGGGCGTTATAGTTTTACAATGCTTACAGGCATTAAAAACACTAAGGGGCACAAGGGTAAAAGTGAAAATTCTAATAAAATTCTAATTTTGAAGTAATTTTGGGCTACTTCAACTATCAAATAGCCCAAACTTTGATTCGAATTGAAAAAATTAGAATTTTCGAATCTCAAAGTACTTGCCCTTTCAAAATCCTTTGACTTCAACTACTCGCCAGCTTAAAGCTGCTGAATTGCCATTTTAGCCTATGGGGGACCTCATAGAACCTGTCCTGAAAAATTTTCTAAGTACCAAGAATTTTGAAGGATTTTGCAGAGAATCGTTTGATTGATTTGAATGTTTTTTATTTGATCAAAAATAACCTTTTCGACTGAAATAGGTCCATTTTCGATTGAAAAAGCCCTTTAAAAATACTCTGAGGGTCCGATTTCAAAGTAAATCTGCCTCTAAGCATTGAAGTGAAATTTCAAATTTAAAAAATTCGATTTAAGAAGTAATTTTTGGCTACTTCGACTATCGACTAGGCCAAAATTTGATTTGAATTTAAATCTCAAATTTTAAAATTTTGACCATCCGAAAATCGAAGTACTGTTTCAAATTCAACCCTTCACCACCTTAAACATTCTGAATTGCTGTTTTAGTCTATGGGGGACATCCTAGAATGTTTTTGGAAATTTTTGAAAATTGAACTTTTTTGGTGAAAATTATTCGAATCGTTCGAATGGAACGATTCAATCGAACAATTCAAATATTTTTTTATTCAACTGAAAACTGACCTATTCGATCAAAACTTTTGATGGTTGTATTTCAAAGTTTTTTAACTTAGAAATTCGACCCTTGATAAATCTGCCCCCAAGTAAATATATAAATAAATGACTAGTGTTCCATCCAGTGCTTTATAAAAGTGCATTATGTAAAAGTACATGACCTTATATGTTGAAATATTAATGAATACATCATGTTCAATCATATTAAAAAAACATACGGGCAGATTTATCAAGGGTCGAATTTCAAATAGCAAACACTTTGAAATTCTAATTAAAAAAGACCAACCGAAATTAAGTCTTTTTTTATCAAATAGGTCCCTTTTCGATCGAATAGGTCCATATTCGATCAAATTTGATTGGTTTGAATTAAAGTAATAGCAAATAATAGGTTGCCGGTGGCTATGCGTAAATTCCTGCAGATCTTTCAGGAAAATTCGCAAACAGCGATAGTTTGACACTGATGCCGAAATGGACACCGGCAATTTACCACACTTCCATTGACTTCAATGGTTGCGCGGTATAGTGTCACGTCCATTTCGGCGCAGGTTCCTATTTTGACGCAGATGCCTATTATAACACCAGTGTTCATTTTGATGCTGATGAATCATTGCCTGCATTGACCTACAAACTGAAGGGGCATTTTTAGGTAGCCTGAACGGCCAGTGATAGCCATCCTCGCAGTAACTGGACTTAGTTTAGTTTTAGTCATAGTCACTAATAATAAGTAATAATGCAGTCTGATTTTCTTAAAGACTCCTATACCTTATAACAATACATTTTAACAATTATTCATGTCTGTAATTTTGAATAAGAATGCCCTCTCATATTTACATTAATGTATTTATTTTAATAAAGACATTATTGTTCATCATGTGTACCTTCTCTTAATTATTTCTATTCCTTCTCTTTCGTGTTTCCTTTCAGTATTAAAAAAATGTCCCCTGTACATATAATTTTCCAAGTTCTCTGCAGTAATATTTAAAAAAAACACAAAAACTAAAACCTTGCTCTTCTCTTACAAATATAATATTAAAGATGTCAGAGAAATCCTTTTTGGGAAATTATATATGGAAAATCTACCATATACTGTATTTTAAATAAAGTGCAAACTGAATCTTTTTATGTAGAAGATAAAAAAACAGAAAGCATGAAATTAAATACTGTATTAAGTTTGTGATGGACTTTAAATAGACACCAAAATTATACTGTATAGACATGGCTAGTGTTCCTTAATACAACAAAACATTTATCATTTGATTGAGGTCTTCCAGTTTGTAATAAATAGTCTTTTCTTCAGCTAAGAACCAGCTCATTTGCTTCACCATCTGATTTGCATTACTTTATCATGTACTGATGAAACAACTCAGCAAGTCGTGAAATCAATCTTGTTTATATAAGTGTTGCCTAATGTGTGCCAAAATTTTTGTGACCTTATTCAGTGATTATGTTGTATCAAAATTACAGATAAAGTGTAATTTTTTCAGTACAAAACGTTATATTTCAATCCCACTTTGTATTTTTCTAATGAAAATTTTAGCTAAATGAATAACTTTTATTTTGGGGGTTTTTTTTGCTCCCTTGTTTCTGTGGAGGTGTCCATTGTCTTGGATTGACCAAAATTTCTATATCACCCTTAGCCCTTTAATTGTGTTATGGCCTCCTTTCAATGAGTGGAGATAATATGGCCAATGGTTTCACTGGACAGGAGTGGAGTTTCAGGCATGGATAATTATTATAAGCAGCTTGTGTGATTGTGAGGCTAGTTGCTTGGAAAAAGAAACACTCTGGAGGAGAGTGGAAAGAAAGCAGAAACATTAAAAAAAAAAAAGAGAGCCAGCATTTGAGCTAATTTACAAGCTTAGCCTACTATGCCCTCAACAATTCTCCTTACTAATGACTGTTCTATAAAGAATACATTAACTGATATAAGTCTGCACAGATGTACACGATGAGAACTAAGGTAATGTTGCATTTTTGTGTTTTTGTGTTGCATTTTCTGACTTCATGACAGAATTGAGGATTCTGTCATTCAGCTAGGAAAGCAGAGTAGTGATGGGCGAATCTATCCCGTTTCACTTCGCCTAAAAATTTGTGAATTTCCAGCAAAATTTGCGAAACGAGTCGTGATACGCTTTTGACGCGTGTCAAGGTTGTTTTTGACACGTTGCGCCATTTACGAAGCGCGGCGTGTCATTTTCGGCATGCAACTTTTTTTCCATGCCAGCTAATTTTCGGCAGGTGAATTTTCGCTGGCATTTCGCGAATTTATTCGCCGGCGGATGAATCGCCAGAATTTGCCGTGAATTAGCACCTGGCGAATAAATTCACCCAACACTAAAGCTGAGCAGCAAGAGGTGTTGTTGTTTGTGTATATGATTATAATATCTGACACTTATCATGTAACTTAATTTTTGTAAACCGGTTGCTTCTGAAGGCTTTATCCTATACTCAAAGGGGCTGATTTTTTTAACTAATTCAGTTTATTCCATGATAAGATTTTTTTTGCAGCAAAAAATTGTGCAAACTTAAAAACAGGTATCTAAAAAGTATCAAGTTCATGTAAAGTCAATGGGACCTGTATAAAGCTAAATTCAAACAATTTTTCAACATGAGTTTTTTGAAGCCTATTCGAGATTTGGCAAACTCATTAGAAAATGATTGTTAGAATGTTTTGTTATGTTCACATTTTTTCCATGTCTTTTCATGATCAAGTCTTCAGATGCTACCAAGTAAGCTCACATTCGAGATTTGGCAAGTGTTACAGTTGGTTCTTTCATTATGTTGTTTATACTGTACCAATGCAATTTACCAACGAGCATAGTTTTAAGCCTAATGGCTTTTTGCTACTTTACACATTGGTTTTTAATGGTGGTAATGACGGTATTTTCTAATGTTAACTGCTTCACTATCAGGCAATCAAGTCATTGACGATTAACTTTCAACACCTGGGGGCAGATTTATCAAGGGTCCAATTTTGAAGTTTTTTTCAAAGTTTCCACCAAATTTTTTAGAAGAACAGACCTATTTTGATCAAAATAAAAAAGTTCAAATCATTCTATTGAATCATTCGATTCTAACAATTTGAATGATTTCCTCCAAAAAAATTTGATTTTCCAGAAATTTCGAAAACACTCCTTAAAGGTTATAGGAGGTCCCCCATAGGGTAAAACAGCAATTCGGCAGGTTTAATGTGACAAATTTGAATTTTTTAAAGAGACAGTACTTCAATATTCGAATGGTCGAATTTTTCAATTCCAATCGAATTTTGGCCTATTCGATAGTCGAAGTACCCAAAAATTACGTTGAAATTTTAATTCAAATTTTCACTTCGACCCTTAATAAATATTACCCCTAATGTGGCTTGCTATTTCCTACAACATTTTCTATTCCTCTGGGACATGCTCTTCTTTCCTTATATATCCCAGCAGCACCCTTACTGAGAAACCCTTTCTTCATTATGGGAACCCAACCCAAACTTTTTTTTACTGTGGGCAAACTATAAACTTACTAGAATACATTCCATATTGACTCCCAGGGGTTATTATACAATTGAGGCCCTGTGAGAACAGTTCCAGTTTCCCAAAACTGAGTTAAATTGGACTTTCCGATTATTCCATTTTATAAACACATATTGTAAACTTTCCAATTGTCAGGCACAAACAGCCACCATTTTTACTTAATTTATATTTTAATATAGATCACCTGAAGCTCATGTCAGAAATACATTTGATAATTGACTTAATGCAGGACTTCTTTGCACACATATAATGATGTGTATAAGACAGTAGAATGGAAACCAAACAAAAAATCTGTACTGGACACTAAACAGTTAATGCAATAAGTAGTAATTTCAAAAAGTTCTGTGAAATTTTGTGTGACAGCTATAACTTTGATACATTCTGTTTTGTAGGCTTTTTGCAAAGCACAGCTTTGCCCTTCTCTTTTTTTTTTTTGAATATTTCTTCAAATCCCACTATATTAATTCTATGGCTATTGGACTTCTGTAATGGTTCCTGCAGTCTTGTCACTGCTGACTGCCTCCACTATTCCCTCCGTCGCTACTGTGATCTCATTTAAAGTAAAATGAACAATTCAATTTCACATTTTGGATTTAGCAGAGTAGCTTTTCATTTTTTTTTTTGACAAGAGAACCAAAATCCAATATATTCTTAAAACACACTGTATGTCATTTCAAAGTGACAGTGTCACAAAGTACAACTTTTTATGTAAGTCACCACAGAGACATAGATCAAGGTTTTCTCTAGTTTTGAAGGTTTCACTTTATTCATCATTTTTTTCCCTGATTATCCTTGGACAAAAGTACAGTATCTGAAATGTATTTTCCACAGAACCCTAGTTAAATATTTCAAACACTGTTGAAAGCCCTCTAGAGTAATAGAGCACAAGCATTATTTTATATCATAGCCAAAATGCTGGAAAGAGCTACTTAAATGGGTGAACAAAATGAATAAAATATAAATAAATGAAGGTGCTGATTTATCACTAATAAATAAATAGTACTGAGCAGTAATGAAGTTTACTTTAGTGGAACAAATCAACCTGGAAAAGAGTAGTTTGAATCCTCTCTCCCCACGGTGAACGGGTGTTGCTGCTGAGCTGTGCCGAGTACTGATGCCAATTGAAGGTGAATGTATTCAGGAGATCTCAGCAATCAAAGGGGCAAATTTAATAAAGGGTGAAGTGGCCGTCGCTAGTGAAAATTCACCAAAAAGACAATATGCAGGGATATCACTAGTGATGGGCGAATTTATTTGGCAGGCGCGGATTTGTGGCATATTCCCACCAGCATCCAAAACAATCTCTGGTGTGATTTTGTGACCTTTTTGCCATTTTGCAACAAATTCGCCCATCACTAGATACCACCAATTTACTACCAGGCATATGGGACAATTCACTATTGAAAGAGCTCAGCGCTAACAAAATTTTGTGCCCTTTTACCAGGAGAATTTTCTCTCAGAGGACCGATAATTACTCCGCAAATTCATTAAAATGAGAATTTTTCATCACGTTACCCCTTTCAACAGAATCTGCTTCGCCAGGTTATAACTGGTGAACTGATAAATTGAAGCAACAGCCTCCTCAATCTTATATCAGTGACATCATATCCTGTATGTTAAAAAGTCATAAAAAAAGACAAAACACTGGCATTTTTTTAAAGTGGGAATAGGTTTAAAAGTTGTAACTGTTAAATATTTTAATTTGTTTAGCTATTTGAAGGCCATGCCACATTTGTTTTAGGGTGGGCTCATGCATAGGACAATAGAGGATACATTTTGTCTTTATTTGGCTTCCATGGAAATTTTTAACAATAAGTGCCCACTTCAAGCAATTTCACCAACACTCACTAATACGACATATGACCTACAGTATATTTACCTCCCCTATTCATATTAACCTAAGTGTAAGTGTTTTAAAAAAGTTTTGCTAGGTAGATATTAACGCTAGTGAAAGTTCGCTATGAAATGCTTGCGCTAACTAATTTTCACTTTACATTTTGACGAATTAGTGAATGCGCTGCAAATTAATGTCTGACGAAGTTGTGGGAAGTGTGGCAGAGCCTTCCAAGTTTAACATTGGCTCTTTAGTACATTGCCCCCATTGACTTTTTGTTTCAATAGCATTCAATAAAGTGTCAATAAGTTTACACTTTTCAAATACAGGAAGAAGAGAGTGCTTGAAAAGAGAATTTTGGATCTCCAAGTTAAGTTGTTAATCTGCTCCAGTAAGGGAAGCTTTACGGGCACCTATAGGATCATTAACAACCACATGAGCAGTGTGCAAAATGCAGTTGCCTTCTTTTTACCCATAATGCAGTGTGTCTTCCAGTGTAATTGGGCAGTGTGGCGAAGATGCACCTGATGTAATTATGTCTGATGCCTCAAAACATGGAGAATTAGGTTTGCACTCTGATGCCAATCAGATGCAATTGCACTATATAATTTCAATCAGTTTTCAATGGCTAACCAGCAAAATGACTTCTGCTTGTGATTTTGTTTTAGCACAAGTATGGTGCTCCTATTAACACTTCCCACTGTGGAAAACTTGAAGCTACTGAGAGGAAGAATGGGCTTAATGGTGCGGAGTACAACTAAGCAGAAGTTTAAGGAGAAGCTTTGGACACGATTACCTCTTTTATAAATGTCACTGCAAGAATTTTCAAACAACTGAAATTATGCTTGCAGATAAATTATCACCCAAGATTCCTTCTTTATGCAAAAGTTTAGAAATGTCACAAAAGTGGGTCTAGGGGCAGGTGGCATTATTAGTGCAGAGAGCACCCTGCCACTTTTATTGACATTAGAACAACCATTTTATTCTTGTTTGATAATCAAAAAGTCTATTATACTGTACACTGATACATATATTTGAAATAGTTAGATCAAACTAGCCTAATATCACATGTACTTTATTCTAACATTTTACCTGAAGTGACATTTAAAATAAAGAAAAACTTTTGTACCTACAGTAAAAGCTGCCAATATTTTTCTTTGTTTCAAAAGCCCGTTCAGGTAAAATGAAAATTGCCAAGGATTTTTTTCAGCAGAAACCCCCACATTTTGAAAGGCACAAGCAATCTTAAATTTAACCCCTTCAACAAAAAGAAACCTAAAATTTCTAAAATAAGTATAGGTTGTACTGCTGCTATACTAGAAGCATGCAGCATATTTTGTAGCCATGCCAATGGCTTCCAAAACTGCAGTTATTCCCAGGTTATATATTTAAGGATATGCTCAGTTTTCGATCTTTTGTTGTAGAATTCTTGCCCTAAGTGGAAGACAGTGGTGTCCACTCTACTATACAGAAAAAAATATTCTTAACCAGAAAGTAATTTACATGTCTGATGTCACAGACATCCTGTAGCACTGGGTTGAAAAAATTAGAAATAAGATTTTTATATTTTTTATTTTCAGAGAAATGCCAACTTGTACATTATGCTACTCTAGCCAAATATATAGATCTATAGAACTGCTGATTTAATATCTTAATTGTAAAGTGCCCATATTTAAAGAAAGACCTTACTCTCAAATGTAATAAAAAGTCCAGAAGCAGTACCAATAGTGCCCAATAAAATGTGGGTGAATGGTAAATGCCCCTGCTGTTGGTCAATAGGGGTTACTGCACCTTGACAAACATAGAGCTTCCTCTATTGTCTTTCTGAAGCATAGATACATGACTCTAGTATACATTAATACTGGAAATAAAATTAGTTAGAGAAAACCAATTATAATCCTGACATTTACTTAAGAGCCATGCCATTTTTGTATACTGCCACAGGGTGTTTTCATCTAGACATGCTGAAAATAGCTAAATAGGACCTGTGTTTCTAATTAGGTATATTAGAAGTTTTGTTTACTGACATTTGGGGTTTGCTTGATTCCAGCCTATATACATTTCCTGACTTTCCTAACTCTGAAGTAAAGGGGTTGTTCACCTTTATATTCAATCTTAGGGTAGTTTCACACAGGCAGATTCGGGGAGATTTAGTCGCCTTTCGACTAATCGCTTGTTCTTCTGGGCGACAATCTCCCCGAACTGCGTTCATGTTTTCCCTTCCTCTGTAATGAAAAGTTGCTTGCGCTAAGTACAAGCATTGCTTCATTTTCCGAAGTCCCCAGAAGTTGAACTTCGGGCAACTTTGGAAAACGAAGCACCAAATTCCTTGGTGTCCACCTGGTAAAGAACCTCACCTGATCCCACAACAATGCCTCTACTTCCTGCGCTAACTGAGGATATCCCATCTCCCACCATCCATACTCACAACTAGTGATGGGCGAATCTCCCGAGATTCGCTTTGCCGAAAAATTCACGAATTTCCAGAGAAATTCGCTTAGCGAAAATTCGCTGGCGATTCGCGAATCACGGGAATTCGCCGCAAATTCGCCCCATGCGAATAAATTCGCCCATCACTACTCACAACCTTCTACAGAGGGATTATCGAGAGCATCCTGAGCAGCTGTATCACTGTCTGGGCTGGGAGCTGCACTGTCATGGAGCTCAAGACCCTACAGATAATAGTGAAGACAGCAGAAAGGATCATAGGTGTCTCTCTTCCTTCCATCATGGACATTTACACCACTTGCTGCATCTGTAAACCATCAGCATTGTGACTGATCCAACACACCCCTCACACTCACTGGACTTTTTCCAATTACTTTCTATTTTCTATTTGTGACTGTTTTTCTTATATTGAAGTGTAAAGTTTAATTGCTCACCTTCTAAAGCAGCTCTGGGAGGGGAGGTCACGACTTTAACTTTTCTAAATCGATACATTTAGTTGATACATTTGATATCTCTGTCCCTGCTGAGCAGAATTCCTGAGTTTTATTAAAGGCTAATGATCCACAGATACTACTGAGAAATGTATCAACTAAATGCAACAAATTGTAACAGTTCAGATGCTCCTGGATCACTGAGCTGCCAGACTGAAATACTAAAGACAGGAGCATAATCCGAGCATTAAACTGTAAACTTAAATCTTGGAAGAATGGTAAAAAAGTCTGTTTATGGAGAACAATCTGAAAACTGAAATGAAAAAAAGTGATTGGAAGGTGAACAACGCCTTTAAATATACTCTCCTTATGGTCTATAGTAACTGAATTTCCATGATGGTGCCTAAGAAAGATGTTTTGTAAAGGAACACAAAAAAATTTAAGATTTGGAACTGACAGAACAGACTAAAAATGCAGAATTTTCACCTGCATATAGGTCCATTTTTAGTGTATTGATATACAGAACAAAATGGAGAGAGCCACCTGTATACAGTGTTTTACATGCACCTTGCTTATAAGTAGTGATGGGCAAAACGGCCGCGTTTCGCTTCGCCGAAAATTCGCGAATTTCCAGAGAAATTCACGAATTGGCGAAAAATTTGCGAAACGAGTCGCGCGTCGCGTCAAAAACGACGAGCGACTCATTTTTGGCGGCGAATTTTTGTCGGCTAATTTTTCCTGCAGTTTCGCGAATTTATTCGCCAGCGGCGAATCGCGGGACTTCGCCGCGAATTCGCCCCTGCCGAATAAATTCGCCCATCACTACTTATAAGCGCTACATTCCACAGACACTAAATGGAGCACTCTACATAAATTTCCAATATACAAGTATTGTATATTTTCTGTGATTTAAGAGTTATTTGGAAATGCAATCGCTATTAAAACTAGTTATTTCATGTTGATATTTCTGTATACA
>CM044440.1:104733066-104762010 GCA_024363595.1 Xenopus borealis
CTTATTTTACTCAAAATCTTGTATTTACGGTCATGACTCACTTAGCCCTCTGGGAGTATACTTATTTTTGGTGATCCTTGTGTTTTGTATAGTTGATACATCCCATTAATCCTAAATGAATATATTAAATCAACAACATTTGTTATAGATTCTTGAGACATATCATTAGTTAAATGGTCTGTCTTTGATATCACATCATTAACTACAGTACCCAATCATTTCTTTAAAGCTATTTTCAAATCAAAGCATGTCCACTTTCAGGAACAGTTTTACTTGTTTGCCTCCAAACATACGACAGTTTTCTTGGGTTATGAAAAAAGAAATGTCCCAATTTAGTAGGACAATGATAAAATACATATCGATATACAATAAATGACATTAATAAAAGCATTATAATGCAATCATGTGAAGAAAGTCAGTACTGCCTGTATTTGCAGCCCACTAGTAGAACACTGGAAATATAGTCAAGTGGTGGTAATTCCAGAGTTCCCGTTTGTACATTAATGGTGGTGCAATTTAGCAGCATGATAGCATGCTGTACTGGTGTTTTTTTCATAAATAAGCCTTTACAAATTTAGAAGATATCCAAGTTTTCGAAGATAAAAAAAATTCCTGCCTCTACTATGCTCATTTGGGAAGCCATAATCTTGCTTGCTCACCATGTGTCATTTTTAAGTCCTGCCAGAAAACCACTTGGGTAAATCAATGGACTCATTTGGGCAGAAATAAATCATGTTTCCAATAAAGTAGACTTCATGTACATTTTCAATAGGGTGCTGAAAAGTCATCCATTCACATATCTAACTTAATTCTGAAGTTGCAGGCAACTTCATAGACCTCATGTTTGCCAAATCATCTGTATGGCATTATCTAACAAAAATATTCACCTCAAAACTGGTTCCATGTCAGAAAGAATCTGAGCTGCTGGATTTGTGTCACCAGAAAGATATTAAAACAGGCCTTTAGTATACACCTAATATATTGTAGTAAATTCAGGTAGCACTCACTTGTCTGCAACTTACTTCCTGGGTGCACTTCTCCCTCGTGTCCTTCCACCTGTATAAGATACTTGTAGAAATGGGCAGCACGCCGATTAAAATTGCCTTTATACATGTAGGGCAACAAATAGGGCAACGTTTCAAGCCCAGCAACAGAAACGTTGCTCTGTTTGTTGCGCTGCATGTACAAATTAAGGCAATTTTAATCGGAGTGCTGCCCATTCAAATTTCTATACACATAATATATACTTCATAAAGAAACAAAGAACTTTTTATTACAGCAGACTTCCACTAGAATGAACAAGGTGCATCCTCTCAGAACTAATGTCCCTTAGCAATAGATACTACAAATATTTCCTCTATTCACACACGTTGACTCACTATTGACAAATTCACCATAGCCAGGTGTAGCCTGGATATTGTATGGGCAGAGTGATGTGCACCACTGGAGGAAGCACCTTTCCTTTACTATTGCCCCTACTCGACTGTCACTGTAAAAAGCCACAATGAATGAGCACCATATTTTCCTCGTAGTATTTTCAAGCAGCGGCTTACAGTTGTACTGGATTTGATAACTGAGGTACACTTGATAAATGTGGTTTTTACAGGGGATTCCTGGCAATTTGTTGTGATTTGTTATTTTTTTTTTTTACACATAATGCCCTAAATTCCTGGCTGTGGCCACAACTGCCCTAGCTGGGTGGCCTAGTTGCCTCTACCTCTGAGTGAAGCTCTACTGGCCTGACCAACATATTAGTGATGGGCGAATTTATTCGCCAGTCACAAATTCGTGGCGAATTCCCGTGATTCGACACCGGCAAATAAATTTGCAAAACGCCATCGAAAATTCTCTGGCATGAAAGAAAAACCTAGATGTGCACCAAAAACATTGCAAGGCACACCAAAAATGACAACAAACCAAAAATGTGCCAAGCCAAAAACGGCATGATGTGTGCCAAAAACTCGCTGGCGTGAAAAAAAAAAATAGACGCGTCACGAAAACGACGCGATGCGTGTCGAAAACGACATGACCCAAAAACATCACAACATGCCAAAAACTATGCAACATGTGCCAAAAATTATCCAACGTGCATCAAAAATGATACGCGCGTCGTTTTGCGAATTTTGCAGGATATTTGCTAATTTTTTGGCAAAGCGAAACGGGATAGATTCACCCATCACTACAACCTGTAACTAGCACCTAACCAGGAATAGATTCCCTTACTTGGGCCTACTTTAAAGGTCTGTATTGTCAAGGAATGTTTCTTAGGGCCAAGAGGTACTTTGCTTTTCTTTCCCAAACCCATTATATGGGTTCTCTGGGCCTTTCAACTTCCCCTCTAGAAAGCTCTAGGAAAATCCACTACAGGCTCAATCTTAGGGGTTTCTGCTTCCTGCTGGGCAATCTAAACATTTAATTAACTATTTATAACCCATATATACTGTATATATTTACTCTCTCCTTACCCATGCACTGTGCTTTTTATACATTTCTCAGGAGACTTGTTTAGTGGTGGAGTTTACAAAGTTCCTGTAGAATAAAGCATGCATTCCAACTCTGTTACAAATAAACCAAAGTATGAAAAAATGAATAATATTAATGTAAAATTACAGTACACCTCTATTAATTATGACATTTCTCGAACAATATATTTAATTGAATGTCCTAAATTGCACAGAAAGCAAATGAAACTTTCTTTCTGAACTTTATTGCCTAATCAAAATGAAATGAACTTGGTGAATTTGAATAAACATTTTTTTTCCATTATAGTGATTATTTAAATAATTGGAAAACACATTAAACTAATGACTGTAATTTGATTAAAAAGCTTTGCAAAGCTAGACATAATTAAAAGTCAGATACGTATAAGGTTTCTATTAATAGGCACTATATAATAGGCAGAAAGCAAAGGCGCATTTTAGACAGGCATACATGTATCTAATTTGAAAAGTCAAACCACCGTCAACCTAATATTGTCAACATCATTTTTATAAAAAAAATGTAATTATTTCATTATGATAAAGTCTGAAAGACTGCATTTCCATAATTCTGATTTTTCTGTATAATGGATTTCCAGATAACTGATCCCATACTTGTACCATTTTGTTTGGGTCCTCTTCTATTTATATCCCAGTCTCTCTTCAAACCACTGCCTGGTTGCTAAAATAAATTGTACCCCATCAACCTGAGAGCTGTTGAACAAAAAATTTCTCGGGAAATTCACGAAAAATTCGGCAAAGCGAAATGCCCTAGATTCACCCATCACTACCAAAAACTCTAAAACCACTAAAATCGATCTTTAAAGGGTTGGTTCACCTTCAAGTTAACTTTTAGTATATTGTAGAAGGGCCAATTCTAAGAAACTTTTCAATTGGTCTTCATTATTTATTTTTCATAGTTTTTTTTAATGATTTGCAGTTTTCTTCAGTTTCTTTGCTGTTTTCAAATGGGGATCACTGACACCATCTAAAAACAAATGCTATGTAAGGCTACAAATGTAGTTATTGTCACTTTACTTATTCTATTCAGTCCATCTCCTATTCATATTCCTGTCTCTTATTCAAATCAATGCAGGGTTGCTAGGGTAATTTGTACCTAGAAACCAAATTGCTGACACTGCAAACTAGAGAGCTGCTGAATAAAAAGCTAAATAATTATAAAACAACAAACAATGAAAAATTAAAACCAATTGCAGATTGTCTCAAAATATCACTCTCTCCATTATACTAAAAGTTAACACAAAGGTGAACAACCCCTTTAATAAACAAGCCTCCACAAATCTAGTTTCCCCATCAGTTCCATCCCCAGAAACCCATATGTTGGGGATAGGATTTAGTTTTTTTCAGTAATTCGTTGCAGATTATCGAAAGTCAGATTGATGCTCATTGTTTCTTAAGGGAGCACACAGAAACCCAAATGCTTGAAGTGCTCCTTACACACTGGGGTCTGTATTTTCAGGCTGCAAATACAGTTGAAATATCAGATAATAATGTGGTTTTTTTCTCTCTATTTACTCCTGCTTCAGGTACAGTATACCCTACAAAGAAACACAATAAGGGGGATAATTCACCATGAGGAGCATCATGCAAGGTACATAAACATGTACAAAGCACCATAATTTGCAACTCTTTGTGCTTCTAGAATCAAAGTGTTGCATACAATGAGGGTGGAATGTTATGTATTATATATTGTATGCCATTCAGACTGTACAAACTTGGGAGCTCTGGGGGACACTAGGCACTGTAGAGCTCTGTACCTCTGCCTTATTCAAATTGAATAAATCAAGAATATGGCACTGTACAACAGTTTAACTGCTAATATGTGCTATTTATTGCCACACAACATGTTTCGAGCTTGTGAAGCTCTTTGTCAAGTGTGATAAACCAATGAATGAAAACATTTTTAAAAGTATTGAACAGGAAGTAACATATGTTGGAAGTCTTGACACCTCCCCCACCCCAAAGAAAATACCACCCTCACATTTAAATATAAAGAAAAATGCCACAACCACAATTAGTAAAGTCCAACCAGTACAAAGTCCATTCCATCCATTACAGTCATTAATAGCAGTTAGGAGTAGTGTTCTGTAGTGATGGGCGAATCTGTGGCGAAACGAGTCACGCTGATGTTTTGTTGCACGCCCAAGTTGACGCGCATCAGAATAGTTTTGACGCACAGTGCAATGTGATAAAGTCCCTCTTTTCTCTGCACGGAATAGCCAGAAAAAGAAACAAAGTTTCTAACTTAATTAGCTTTTGGCAGAGAGCCTAGAGCTAACAGGTGCAAAAAAGATGCTTTTTAACAATTTTGATATAATAAAATAAGTGATTGTATTTGTAACAGTTTAGATAAGGAGAAACATTTTCAAACTTTCATAACCTGCCAAATTTGGTAAAATGAACATGTTAATTAGTGGGTGTGACCACAAAAATGGGTGTGGTCAAAATGTTGCAGCGCTATGTACGGAAAAAAAAAATTCTGTCCCTCTTTTTACTTCCAAAATGTTGGGAGGTATGGAAATGTGAAAAAAAATTGTAAAAAAATGGCATCTTTTGCTTTGTGAGTGAATGTGCTGAATAGCATTGGAGTCAATGAGAAGAGCAATTTACACGCGTGTTTCACTTAGTACACACATGCCCTGCATTGTTACTGGACTCTTATCTTTTCAAAAGAAAAAAAAGGCCTCCCATTTTGCCAGCTTCTTAAAAACATCTGTGATTATTATTTAAAATAGTGAAAAATTAAAAAGGCATATTTTTATATTAATTTATTTTAAAAAATATTTTTCACTGCACAGATTGTGCTGTTTTGAAGTGAAGCCGCGAACTTGACGCCCAACAAAATGAGAAACGTGGCAAATTTTTTTTGAGCGTTTTGCCGAAACTTTCCCCATCGGTGAAAATCGGAAATTCGCCTAGGGCGAATTTATTCTCCCATCACTAATCTTGTATATAACAAGGCACAAGAAACCTGCAGTTAGTCTACAGCTTAGCACATCCATACTGTATGGCCTCAGAAAAATTGTAAGGGCTTACAAACCCTGAACTGGTACCAGCCTATAGAACATACCAACCACAGAACACCATTAATAATTCATGCTGCAGATTTAGGCATGCTAATACCACATATTTAAAATGCTGTATAGTATTGAACATATACATGGCTTGAATGTTAGCACAATGTTATACATATTCAGATTCACAATCGTGAAGTTTGACTGCCACAATATTTAGTGTTACTTGCTGGTAGCACACAACCACTAAGGTCTTTAACCCCCCAGAGCATGTCAAAGAACAGCATTGTGTAAAATAACAATACACACCTTTTAAGTATACCAGATACAGGCCTCTGAAATACCTATTGTATGTGGCTTCCTAAAACAGCCATATAACCCCCCCTAGGGCTCCTGAATATTGGATAACAGACCCTTGGATGAGGATTACTTTGAATAGAACAGAGTGCATTACCTAGTCCCTGAAGCTGTATGCCGGAAGCTAAGGTTTCACTACACCGCTAGCTGGTCACATGATTACATTCAGCAGAGGCTGCTCAGGTTTGCCCCAATTAGCCAGAGTGTTCACTACTACAATCTATGTTGCATAATGACATAAAGGGTCACTGCTAATTAACTGGGCATATGAACCATTTAAGCATGAAGCACATTTGATAGCAAAAAGAAAAGATTCAGGACATACCCAATGTAGTAGCAGCAGCAGCAGCAGCAGCCATAACAGGACTGGAGCAATACTTTGGAAACTCAGGTAGTGTGTAGTTAAACAACATTCAGATGAGGCTACTCAGTTATGCATCCAATTAGTCATTTCTCGGATTGTTACCTGACTCTGCCCTAACTACTTATAACATAATGCAGATTCAGCTAAAAAGTTTAGAGCACTACCCAGGACAGAAGAATGTTCTTGAAGGTCGGGTAGTGTGGCTGATCACATGATTACATCCAGCTGAGGCTAGTCTGGTATGCATCTCATTAGCCAGTTCTGAGAGGTTGCCATTTAACTCTGCATTAGTTGCTATAACATTTTTCATAGCAACAATAGGGTTCAGTGCTGTCAAGTACACACTTGATAAGGGTTCTTATACTCAAGACATGTGTCAATAATGCACATAGCAGTTGTTCTGCCTTTGGCCGTATCCTTTCCTATTATACAATACTGAAATAGGATTCAGTGTATTACCCAGTGTAGAGGAAGGAGCCATAACACAGGACTGGAGATATTCTCGGAAAAACTCAGGTGTATTCAGGATTCAGGTGTATTCAAGTATGCATGAAAACAGCCAATTGCAATAAAATTGGGCAACTTACCTCTCAGTAGTGCACAACACCAGCCCAAAGTTTTGACACAATCAAGTGGGGTGCCAGGCCCCCTATTTTTTTTACCGCAAGGGCTCCCACACACGGGCGCCTCCATGAATGGAGAAGGAGGGATGCCGCAGAGCGTAGACAAAAATACCCAGGTGCAAGTGCCCTAATACACAACCTTAGGAAAGACTTGTGAGGGAGGAAGTTGGTTCAGAATTCTGACTCCATTTAAAGAATATCTCCCCACAGGGGAACCGAACAAAACGAAATGGACACCGTCAGACTCGGGCCACTAACTATATACTGAGGACTACTAACCTTCCACCTCCCTCGCCCATACGCAAAAATACAGGGGTGCAGGGCCACACACCATTGCCACTGGATGCTTTTCGGCCCCCAGTAGGGCCCGTGGATGGGGGGACAGGCACTTGCCACTGAATGCCATACAGACAGCCAGGAAGGCACATGGGATCAAGCACACTGTGACAGCTACCTTTCCCAGATGAACAGCACTGAAGGTCCCAAATATGTGGTAACGTGCAGGGGAAAAGATCAAATGGATCAAAAAAAAACCCATCCCTAGGTGCCATTTCCAGTCACCTAATGCTTTCCCACGGTTAAAAAGCTAAAATGTTGCTTTCAATGGAACAAGGAAAGCAGAAGGGAAAAAAAGAAACCATAGAGGGGGTGTTGTGGCTTTTAAAGCTTTAGTGAAGGGTCATTCTGATGGGGCACATATTTTTATTACATAAATAATAAAAGAGAAGGTAGTTCCAAATATTTATGGGCATAAAACTTTACATATTTGAACTGGGATCCTTATGGACTACCAGTAAGAAAACATGTCTTGGGCTCACCCCTGTACTCAAAATTCTTGTTGTGGGATTGCTCAGCCTCTTGGCTTCTCAAGTCACTTGGTCACTGCCTCCCTCTGCTCATTTTTGTGGTAGGCAGCACCCTGCATTGCCCCTCTAGGTGTTCCAAGCATAGGCTGGTAGCCTTCCTGCTCTGTGCCCTGCTCAGAGAGAGCTTCCTAACATTCTTACTAGAATTAAATACATTTCCACAGGACATTAAAGCAATATACAAAATGGTGCAGGGACAGACTGTAGAGAATTCCTTGTGTCTCAACTCATGCAGAGCCTCCCCAACTGCAGTAATACAAAACCAATGAAAAAAGGTTGTACTATCTCATAAAATAAAAACCACTGTTTATTAGACACCACTTAATCATGGCAAATGAGCTTTCTTATGTAACCTGGACTACAGGGTCAGAGTACCTGGCTTGCCTGTTCCTTCCAGATTACTCCAGCTTTCAAGACATGGCAACTAAAGTCTTTGAGCAGAGAAACAATTCTCAGTTTATGAAGACCTTTCTTGGAGCTTACATCTCCCACTATGGAGAACTTCAAGAGATACTGACACCAGAAAATAACCTTTTTTATATCTATCATACTATTGTTTTTGTACTATTTTTAATTTTGGGATGCATGTGTTTGCCAGATGCTTTTGAATTACCTTTCTTAACCCTATATTGAGGGGGCTGCCATATTTGTGCAGCAGAAGTGCGTAAGCATTAGAAACCGTAACTGAAAGGTTGAGAAGGTACAGTAAGGTTTAGGAACTTCAAGTAACAATTACTTACAAAAGCAGAACTATCGGTGAAAAATGATCAAAATGACCTATAGGTAACTTTTAATGTAGATTAATAGTTTGAAAAGAACATTTTAGTGTCAGTATAAATTGGGAAAATGGGAAAACACCTTTTTCACACACCACTTTGGCAATTCTACCAAGAAATGTAGCCTTTCTCTGGGAGAAGTGCTATATTACAGTACATCAGTACATCACATAGGAGGTGGGGGCCCACACAATCATATACAGGTTTGTGATCTGTTATCTGCAAACCTATTATCAAGAAATCTCCAAATTATAGAAAGGTCATCTCCCAGGCTCAATTATAATAAAATAATCCAAAATAAGAATGTAAAATATGATTTCCTTTATCTCTGTAATAATAAAACAGTACATTGTACTTCATCCCAACTGAGATATACAGTAATTAATCATTACTGGAGCCTAAACAATCATTTTGAGTTTATTTAATGTTAACCTGGTTTTATAGTAGAGTTAAGGTATGGAGATTCAAATTGAAGAAAGATCCCTTATTCAAGAAACCTCTGGTATCTAGCATTCTCTATAACAGGTCCCATACCTGCATATCTGTTCACTTTATCATTCAAAAACATTAAGAATAAAAAAAGCCTGAAGGACCTATTTCATAACCAGCAATATTTTCCTTCCAAAACTACATATCCCACCTACAGGCTATCAATTAGAAATATTTTTCTTTTCAAGATTCAGAATGAAATATAACCCTAGTAAAGGATTTCTTATCAGAGCTGCAGTAATTTATTGATATTTTTGGCTTCCCAACATATAAACTTCACATTCAAAACTTGCATTTCACAGTAAAACTGTCAATGTGTTGACATGATGTATCACTCAGTGGCATATTTATAAGGAGCATACAGCATGTGGTGAAATTGGGAGATGTGGGAATATCTGATCTATAATGCTCCAGTAATACTGAGTGAAAATAATATTACTTATGTTGCACAGGGATATTGCGTGCAACAGAGCTTTCTTTCCTAGAAAATGGTTTACTAATCAGTTTGTTCTGCTGCTCCTATCAATCCTTTTGCATGTATTGAATCTGACAGTAAGTGGCAATCTGATGCATTTCCAATTGTAATCAATGCATCTCACACTATACAAAAACAATTTTCTTCCCTTTACCTGTAAAAACAAGGATTTTGCCCAAATTTAGTTAATTGATTTGTGTATTGTTTCATAAAAAATACTCTAAAGGTCATAAAGCAATGAACTAGCCCAGATATTGTATGAATTTCAGGTTTATATTATAAAAAAAACAGCATACTAAAATACACCAGTTTCCTTGTAGAAATTGGAGTAGAGATAGAAATGGAATGGCAGCAAAAACAAAAAAAGAGGCACCATATTTAATATTAATTGGCCTGATTCTGCAGTGGGAAACACCTGTCCTGTTAGACTCACTTGCTAGCAATACTAAGTGCTCATATGGACACCTGTTAAAATGCTACACACACATTAACTCAGGGTGTATATATCAATTCAAAACATGAATTGAGCTCCCTTGCCTTGACTGCTTACTGTTGCATGAATTGAATCAAATACAACTGAAGGGTTGAAGTGCATCCATATGACCCACCAGAATTAGCCACTGGAGGAAATATTCTCACTTCTATATGCCACAAAATGTACAAATTTTAAGAGGCAGATTTACTAAGCTCGGGTGAAGGTTTCAAAATGCAAACATTTTTTGGGCTACTTCAACCATCGAATTGGCTAAATTCAATAGAATAAAATGAATCAAGTAAGAAAATCATTCGATGGACGAAGCACTTTCCCTTTAAAAATGTCTTTTATTGCCTAGTTGAGTTGCTATATTTGCCTATGGGTCAGAATAGAAAAAATCGTATGATTCGTCCGATTTTTTTCATCAGATGAATTTGTACAAATTTTTTCATGAAATCGGATGATTTCTATGCGATAGTTCGGTAGATCAAATAGCGGTAAAATCCTACAAATTCGATATTTGATTTAACTTCGTGAAAAATACGAGGGTCGGATTCGAAGGTTTTTAACTCTCGAAATTCAACCCTTAGTAAATCTGCCCCTAAATGTTTAATTAGTAACTAGTATCTACTTTGCTATTTATACCAACCTAACACTGATGATTCACAGGATTATTTATCAACATTCGAATTATTTTTTCAACTATTTACATTTTTTGTGCACTTAAAATAATGGATTTCAATCCATTTTCTATTTAGCAAAAAAAGTGAAGACCTCTATGTAAAACTTAAGCATCTTAAATCTTGCATGGTCATGTAGAATTCAGTGAGAGCTTGTTAAGGATTAGGTAGGGGGAGCTACTGAGGCAGCAGGAGGAAAGAGAGTCTTTTAAAGGGGACCAGTCACCCAAAAGAAATATTCAAAATCCTATTTTATCCCATTAGTCAAGCAAAATGAACTTTATTTACACTATATCAATTATCTGATTCTTGTTTCCTTCAGTCTGGGAATTTAAAATTATAGCAAGCAGGCAGGAGCCATTTTGTGGACACTGTTATTATCATCTTATTATGCATCATCTATCATGCATTATATATCTTAGAATCTTGTTTGTGCAACAGAATGGGGGACCCAATGTTCATCCCCATGCCCTGGCTACACAATTAAACAGTGAAGAGAATGGGGGAATGTGTGGAGAGCAGTGACATCTAGGAAGTGCTGAATGGATTGGCATAGAGGAGGGGCAGACAATATTTGCTTGACAGCTGATATTTTTAAATGAGCTTACAACAGCTATGAATGCTTTAATAAAAAATTGAAATTGGATTTCATGTTTAATTTCAAAAGGACTTTTATTATACAGATTTTTGTGTCTGGGTGACAGGTCCACTTTAAGCAAGAGCTGTCTGAACCCACAGGACACAGACAAGGGCAGGAACATGGTGATGAGGGCAATGAATCAGATGGGAACAAGTCAGCAGGCAATTTAGAGTTTGTCACTGTTATACAAGCTGGAAATGCAGGGTCACAATAATAACAGGTAATGAGTGTAATGAGTGTCAAAATGCAGGAGGGGGGGTATAATAATTCATTCAGAATGGTTAGTAGGGAATTATTGGTAAACTTATTTTGCCCAGAATATGTGACACCAGTAGAGTCAAGTGAAAATGAACACTAGTGTGGTGTTTATACAAATGGCCTGCAGAGGTCACTGTGTACATGAGTTATACTGTGCATACACTTTACCTTCTATACAGTTTAAAAGCAATAGAGTTCAAGTCATTGCTGTTGTGTGATAGCTGCATGAACCTGCTAATAAAGCCCTGTGATACTCTGCTCATCCTCGGCTATCAAAACACAATACATTTGGCGATGAAATGTCTCTTCTACCTCTGCAGCAGCCTGCAGCTTTTCTTCCAAACCCTGGCGAGCCTACCATACCTTTTACTGCTTGGATCCATGTGTTTGAAAATTAAATTATTGCTGCTGACCAAGGGGACATTTCTGCTGCTAGAAAGCGTGCTTTACTTATTAAATGCCTGGGAGCACAGGGACAGCATACTGTATATCCTATACATTACCATCACCTGATGAAACTTATGAAACTGTTCTTACTGCTATAAAGAACTGTTTTTTGCCAAGAGTAAATGTGGTTGCTGATATAAATTCTGCCAACATGGACAGCATAATGGCTAATCCACAGAACAATTTGTAGTAGCTTTGAGAGAGCTGGTTGTTACCTGTGAGTTTGGGAATCTAACAGATGAAATGCTAAGAGACTAAATAGCGGAAAAAACAAACTCACATTGTATTAGAGAGAGAGACTGCTCCTAGAGCAGGATTTACTGTGGCCTAATAATGCACAGTTACATGCAAAATACAGTGCTAAGGAAAGGGATTCACTGCAAAACCTTTCAGCAAATATAAATAAAAAATACTGCTTCCGCTGTGGTTCAACACAACACACGGCTAACTATGCTAAATATCCTGCAAAAACTATGCAGTGCAGCAAATGCTCAGTCAGGTCACTTTGATAAGGTCTGCTGTAGTTCTGCTAAAGATGTTCATTAAGTCACTACTACAAATGTTACAGTATTCAGGGTGGACAAAGCTGGTACATTTATTCCAGACAAGTTTATATGCACTGTCAATGTCAGTACTGCTTCTGCTGACAATGGACACTCCATTAACCTGATGCTTGATACAGGTTCTGCTGTTTCTATACTACCAAAGAACATTTTCTTGAAATATTTTGTAAGAGATACACTTGTTGCACCTGCCCTGAGACTCGTTACTTACTTAAAGGATCCTATCCCTGTGCTTGGTTGCTTGCCGTTGACTATACACTTTGAATCAAATACGGCAAAATGTGACTTTTACATTGTGAATAAGGGCACTCCTATACTAGGAAGGGATCTCTTTGCTGCATTAAAGCTGCAATTAGTTGATGGTCTCATTAGTACAGCACCAGTGCCTGCCACACAGCCTGTGTCTAAAATTTCACCACAAAGCAACACTTCACTTGGCTGTGCAAAGAACTTTGTGCACAAAGTTAAGTTGAGAGCAGATGTAAAACTAGTACACCAGAAATTGAGGCAATTGCCCTACCCCAGTGATCCCCAACCTGTAGCTCGCGAGCAACATGTTGCTCTCCAACCCCTTGGATGTTGCTCCCAGTGGCCTCAAAGCAGGTGCTTATTTTTTAATTAATGGCTTAGAGGCAAGTTTTGGTTGCATAAAAACAGATGTTCTGCCAAACATTCTCTCCTGTAGGCTGCCAGTCCATATAGGGGTTACCAAAAAGCCAATCAGAGCTCTTATTTGACATCCACATGGACTTTTTCATGCTTGTGTTGCTCTCCAACTCTTTTTCAAATTTAAATGTGGCTCACGAGCAAAAAAGGTTGGGGACCCCTGCCCTACCCTATAAGGGAGACTGTCTCATAGGAACAAAAGAAACTGGTACAAGTAAGACAAGTAAGAAAACTGAAGGTATATGTGTGTGTTGATCTCCGTGAACCTAATAAAGCAGTTGTTATGGATAATTGTCCCTTGCCAAACATAGAGGAAAAATTTTCAAAACTTTGAGGAACAAAATTCTTTTCTACTCTGGATCTTGAGTGCTTATCATCAAGTATATTACTGCGTGAGGGAAAGCAGAGACCTCATTTCATTTAACATGATGGTTGTTTAGGTTCAAGTGTGTACCTTATGGACTGGCTTCAGCACATAGTTGTTTTCAAAGACTGATGTCTTCTATACTCCATGAAATACTTGGTGTACAATGCTACTTGGATGATATAATTGTATATCCTCCAACTATCGATCTTCATGACCAGTATCTAGAAAAGGTTCTGAAATGCATTGATTCTACAGTACTGAAACTGAACCTTTCCAAATGCCCCTTCAGACAAACTCAGATATAATTTCTGGGTCATATAATTTCACAGGAGGGACTACTACTGGACCCTGACCATGTCAAGGCTGTTCCACAAGCACCAATTTAATCTCCACAAGCACCAATTTAATCTGATTTCTGGACCTCACAAGCTTTAATAGGTCTTACTTCATGGTATTCAGTTGTGGAACCACTTGGAGCACTACTATGTGGAACTTCGAGTCTGGTTTGGTCAGAGACTGCTCAACATAGATTTGAAATAGTGAAGCAGTCAATTGTGAACAGTCCAGCACTAGCTTTATGTGATCCTGCACTACCCACTATGGTTACTACAGATGCTTCAGACTAAGGTGTTGGTGCAGTTCTCACACAGATCCATGGTGATCATTCAGAGTAAACTGTTGCAAGTAAGTATTCCACTGTTGTAAAAGAAGCTCTAGTGTGTGTTTGGGCAACAGAAAATTGGAAAACTGACCTATGGGGCAGAAAATGTACCTTATGCATGGATCATAGACCTTTAACTACACTGCTTACAACAAAGGGACTAGGAAGAGCTGGAATGCATATAGCTAGATGGTCAGCAAGGCTACTGAATTTCAACTACAAAATGCAATACAAACAAGGTTTAGAAAACATTACTGCTGATTGTTTGTCAGGTTAACTTTACCTGCAGCTTCTAATACACTGGACGAGGACATAGAAGTTGTAGCATTGACTGATTTACTATCATCTACAGTTACAGCAGCTGATTTTTGCAAGCTTGCCTCATCTGTCCAATCAAAGTAAAACTATGGGACATCTTACACAGCAAATGGTCAAATGCTGAAAAGAAACTTGGTCCTGCTCTTCAACCTTACTACAGGATTAGACATGAACTGTCATTAGTAGATGGCTATGTTGTCCGTGGAACTTACTGGTACCAGAGACCTTGCGAGAAAAGCTCACACAACTGGTACATGAGCCATCAAGGAATTCTACATACAAAACAAAGACTATGAGAACTATACTGGTGCCCGCAATGAAAGCTGATGTGGTAACTGACATTCATTCTTGTGTTACTTGTCAGAATCTTGACAAAACAGCTATCGCACATACACCACAACTTCAGCCAGTACCATTTCCTGATTCAGCTTGGGAAAAACAGGCTATTGATACTGTGGGTCCTTTTGCAGATGCTCCCATAGACTGCAGATTTGCTATAACCTTGATAGATTACAGTAAATGGCATGAAATTGCATTTGTTTCTCATATCACATCAGCTACAGTAATAACATTTCTAGCTACAGTAATAACATTTCTGCCTACAGTCTTCAGCAGAGTAGGTAATCTAAAGGAGTTAATATCAGACAACGGACCACAGTTTGTCTCATGTGAGTTTGAAATCTTTCTGAGAGAGAGGCATATTGTGCAAAAGAAATCTTCAGTGTATTACCCACAAGCAAATGGAGAAATCGAGTGATTCAACTGAAGTCTGAAAGAAGCACTACAGACAGCAAAACTTACTGGGAAATCTTGGAAAGTATTTACAAGAGAGTTCCTACATAACTACAAAGAAATGTGCCATGCAACAACCCAATCATCTCCAGCTGAATTATTGCATGGCAGACAGATGCGCACAAAGTTACATGTTGCAGACATCAAACTTCTACTAAATACCACTAAATGCTGTTCCTACAAAATCATCTCCTGCGGACATTGTCAAACGTTAACAAGCCAAATGCAAGGCTTATACTGAACGAAAAATGGTGCGAGAGAAGTGCACTTTAAGCCTGGATCTTTAGCCAGAATTAAGAAACCAGGAATACTGAAACAAGGACCATCTAAATTTACTACGCCACTTAAAGTGAGACACCAGTGAGGACCATACACATATGAACTGTCTGATTAATGCATATGGAATGCAAGTCATCTTGGTCCTGCTAGATATGACTTTGGAGAAGCTCCAAAACACAACTAGTAAAATAGGTACCCACAGTGGTGTAAATGAAGGCATTTACGCAAGGCTACATGAATCATTTTAGAGATAAATGCTGTAAATAAACAAGCTGAGTCCCTATAAAGCACAATTCATAGCTTATTATAAGTAACATAATTATCTTATTGGATACTAACAGAACACTCAGCATTTTTTAAATTCGAATCAAATTTTGGGCTATTCCAATTCCATTGTTGAAGTAGCCTCAAATTACTTCGAAATTCGAATTTTCAAAATTCTAATTTCATTAGAAAATTCACTTCAACCCTTAGTAAATGTGCCCCTTACACTTTTATCCATTTTGTGAGTAGGCACAGTTTTTTTACTACTTATATATAATTAAAAGCTTTAAGTCCTTCAGGCTGAGCTTTTCATCACACTGGTCATATCCACAACAAATCAGGTGTTACCTTGCCTTACTTTGGAATACAAATGCTCCTTTCCCTACAACCCTCCATATTACATATAGCCTCTTGAAATCCACTTGTTATGGATGTTATGGAAACATGTTAACTAAGTTTTGGAAATGGGTCAGCTTAGGGTACAAACATTTTGCCCTTTTTTATAATTTTATTCCTGTGCTGGGTGACAGGTTGCAGAGGATTCCCTTTTTAAATCTGCCTTTGCTGCTTCATATGAGAAATCCTTTACATTTCCACAGATTGTAGTGTGTATCTATTGGAAGTGAAAACATATATAATATTTAGGTTTTCAAATATCTGAAAGGTTTGGAACACAAAAGATACAATCATTTCTTTTGGATTTCTATGACTCTAGACTCCTATTGTTTGTTTCTTTAGAAATAGTTACAGGGATGATTTTTATTTTTTCAAATGATGAATCCAAAATGCATTTGTAAAAGCATTGTGTACCTCTAGCTAGGCTTCTGCTTCATCAATATAAAAACCTTACAAAAAAAGTTTGGCTGAAAGCATCTACTAGTCTGTTTTGTTTTTCTGCATTGTCTTTTTTGGATTCTTATTTGAACTCCTTCAATAAAAGCATGTTACTGCAACTAAAGCTCCAGGGGTTGTTGAAACAAATCTGTTCTTGTTTGATGCAAGTCTTTTTTTTCCTCACTTAACTCCATGTAACTGTGTTTGGCACTTTCTATTTCTGTTGTTGATTAATAGTGTTGGGTGAATTCCCCCGATTCACCTCAGGTGTATAAATTCATGAAACGCAGACGAAATTTCGACCTGACGAAATTTCAAACTGACGAAAATTTGCCGGCATCTCATTTTGGACGCACATCTCTGTTTTTGGACGCTGGCGCCCATTGCCGGCGTCCGTTTTTTTTTTTGGACACGTGCATCCAAAACAAGACGCGGTGGTGTTTCGCAAATTTTTCGCCGAAGTGAAACGCCGCTAATTTATTCGCCAGGGCCGAATTCGCAGCGAATTCCCGCGATTCGCCGCTGGCGAATAAATTCGAATCACCAGCGAAATTTCGCCGAAAAAACAAAATTGACGCGACGCGCTTCAAAAGCGTCCTGCGACTCGTTTCGGGAATTTTTCGGGAGATTCGCCCATCACTAGTGAAATATTCAAAATATAGAACTTTAATATTTATTAATGTTCAGTGTATTGCAAGGCATCTCTCGTTAAATGTTCCTACTAAACAGATATGCATATTATAAAAGATAATAGTAGGCAAAACATCATTGACTAATGACAGTAGTAGGGCATACAAAAACATATAATATTAGAAAAACAGTCAGAATTTTGTCAAAATACAATAAACAAAATGTGGACAGAACCGAATGGTATGGCAGTTTCTTGGTCTTAACTATGATTCAAGTGCAACCAAATCATGTTTTATTTGTGTTCACAAATAAAGTGTTGGATATCACCCATTCCCACTAATACACTGATTCAAGTAAAACCAAATCAATAAAAGATCTTCCTAAGAAAAATAATGAAATGGAAGCATTATTAGTGAAATACTGACAACAACAATAGCTTCAGCATAATAGCAGAGAAAAGCTTGAGGTTTTTCATAAGTGAAAAAGGAAAGTATTTTGAAACAGGTTTATTGATTTTTCTTCTGTGAAAAGTTTTCTCTTGAAAAATGTCAATATAATTTTCTGTTGGAATACAAAGTTTCAGAAAATGGAGTAACCAGTAGAGAATTACGGTAATTCAAACATGTTCACATTTTATTTATAGAAGGAATACCAGTACAGAACAACGTTTACTGTCTGCTAACCTGGCTCCAGTGTTTACACTATGGACTGCAGCAAAGCACCTATGAATCTATAATTTTTGCCATGGAACATGAAGGGGCACATTTACTAAGGGTCGAATTTCAGAGTGAAAAAATCTTCAAAATTCAACCATCCAATTTTTTTTAAAGGAACGGTTCAGGGTAAAATTAAAAACTGGGTAATTAGATAGGCTGTGCAAAATAAAAATGTTTCTAATATAGTTAGTCAGAGAAAAATGCAAACTATAAAAGTTGGAGTGACTGGATGGCTAATATAACAGCCAGAGTCCAACTTCCTGCTTTTCAGCTCCCTAAATCTGAGTTAGTCAGCGACTTGAAGGGGGGCCACATGGGACATAACTGTTCAGTGAGTTTGCAATTGATCTTCAGCATGCAGCTCAGATTCAAAAGCAACAGTTATGACCAATGTGGTAGGTCCTTTTTCTATCGAATAAAATGTTTTCAAAACGTTCGATTTGAACAATTTTCCTTCCAAAAAATTAATTTTCAAAAAATTGCAAAAACACTCCTGAAAGGTTATAGGAGGTCCCCCATAGGCTAAAATAGCAATTTGGCAGGTTTAAGAGACAGTACGTAAATTTTTCGAATGGTTGAATTTTAAAATTCAAATAGAATTTTGGTCTATTCAGTAGTCAAAGTACCCAAAAATTACTTAAAAATTCGAATTTTTTTAATTCGAATTTTCACTTCAACCCTTAGTAAATCTGCCTGAAGTGTCTAAAGAGTATCTGCAAATTGCTTAAAATTAGTGATGGGCGAATTTATTCACCAGGGGCGAATTCGCGGTGACGAAAACAACGCAACGAAAATGATGCGAGGCGTCAAAGTCGACGCAACACGCGTCAAAAACGTGCCGCGACTCGCTTCGCTAATTTTTTCGCCAATTCGCAAATTTCGCTGGAAATTCAAAAATCTTTCAGCGAAGCTGCTTAAAATGTCAGAGAGATGCTGAAGTAGCAGTTATTGCCTTTATGACATATTAGGCATATATAAGTGGTACAACCACTCCTCTATTAAACTTTGTTTACTAAGAAAAGGTTAGGGCTTACTTATAATTTGTTTCCTGTAAGAATGCCTTTCCCAGGAACACATTCTGCTCTGCTGTTGCAGAGGAAACCAATGCACAGAACTAAGGTAGGAACTTTTACCTGTTGCACCAGTACTCATGTGTAGGAATAAGTGAATGCTCCTGTTGTCTTTCAGCTCCCTGAAATAAATGGAATTACGTCTCTCTTTCACTCACTACATGCTCATGCTTAATTCATTTTCATGTGTACAAAACTTAAGTGGATTCACAGGGAGACACAATTTTACACTCAGGGAGGACATTCATGTAACATAAAAATTTATCAAGGGTCTAATTTCGAATAGCAAAAACTTCGTAATTCGAATTCAAAAAGACCAACTAAATAAATAAATTAGATTTTTTTTATCTCATTATTATTATAGGTCAGTCTTTGATCGAATTGGTCCATTTTCAGTCAAATTCGAAACAAAGTAATAGTCCATTTTGATTGAATTCGATTAAAAGTCTCCCCCAAAAAAGTCCAACAATTGACTCCAAATAGCAATTCAGCAGGTTTTAGATGGTTGAATTAAAATTTTTAATGATACAGTACATGATAAATTTGCAAATTTGAATCAAATTTGGACTATTCTCTAGTGGAAGAATGCAAAATAGCTCAAAATCTGCATTTTTTTAATTCAAATTTTCACTTAGAGGCACATTTATCAAGGGTCAAATTTAGAAATTTTTTAAAAATTTCCCATAAACTCCCATGAACTCGAAATTTATTTAGTTTAAAAATATCTCATTTTTAAAACTCTGGAAAATGTAACCCTTAAATTGGAATCAAATTTTATTTGAGTTTAAAAATTATCTGAAAAAAACTTGAATGTCAGGAAGACTGCAAACAACTCAATTGATACCTGGACCTCTCCCATTGACTTAAACAGCAATTCAGCAGGTTTTAGGTGGTGAATAGTCTAATTTGCATTCTTAAAGGGCAAGAGTGTGATAAAGCTTTTTTTTTTTAACTCCCTAGTCAAATTTGACAGTTTTGACCCTAAAAGAACGCGAAAATTCTAATTTTCTATTTGACCCTTGATAAATTTGCCCCATAATCTTATGCATCTCCTTTTACCACCTCACACATGAGTTTCTGTATTAAACTAATCATCAAATTCATCAGCCTCTACCACTCCTTTAACACCTATTACAGCTATCTCTGCACTACTACCTAGTAGGACATCTGTCCTGTCCTATTAAATACCTACTACCTACCAGCACTGTATTTAGGACCAGTGCCACACTAGGCTTCAATGGACTTGTGATGGAAGTGCACTAATCACTTCTACTACACATGATGTAGGGTTGCCACCTTTTCTGGGGCCAGAAAATGGGTAGCCCTCCAAATACTGAGCTGTCCAGGGGAGAGGTGATAACTAGTGATGGGCGAAACTCCCGCGTTTCGCTTCGGCGAAAAATTCACGAATTTCCAGAGAAATTCGCGAATTGGCGAAAAATTAGTGAAACGAGTCGCGCGACGTTTTTGACGCGCGTCGCGTTGTTTTCGGCGCGCGTCACGTTGTTTTCAATGCGCGACTCATTTTTGGCGGCAAATTTTTCGGCGCGAATTTTTCCTGCCGTTTCGCGGAACCCTTAACCCCGGCTCTGCCCCATTATAAGTGCCCCATTATTGAACCAAATCATAACGTCCACTACACATAACAAAGGGTTGCCACCTTTTCTGGGACCAGAAAACATGCAGCCCTCCTAATACCGGGCTGTCCTGGTGAAATCTGGACAGGTGGCAACCATAACTTGATGTCACTTCCTAATCAGTGCTGACCCCTCAACCCCAGATACTCCCCATTATATCTGCCACATACCAGCGCTACGAAACAAGTTGGCGCTATAGAAATACATGTTAATAATAATAATAATTATTGAAATAAATTTTATCATTGATTATGCAGTGCCTCCTTGAGCAGTTCCCCAATGTGCTTTTTATTTTGAAAGAAAACACTTTTATGTTTGTTACTCTACAGGATATTTTTTTTTAACAGGCCATAGGTTTTACATTTTAATGAACATTTATTTATACTGTGAGTAAGCTGGCCAGTAACTTTTAAATTATGTCAATAAATTTGATTGATATTTTACATAGTTTTTATATAGTTTGTTGTGATGTTACTATCAATGAACCTCTTTACAGTTTCTATTTACTCTATTTTATGAATTTAAAATAAAAGCTTATGCAAGTTCAAATCCAGCCAAGGGTCAAGTGAAGCAGAGATCATGAACAAGGTTATGGTCTCTATACAGGAACACGTGGAAACAAGTTCACATAATCTGTTGCAGAAACAAGAGAGTGTTTGAAGTCATGCCACTGGTAAGTCTGTAGCAGTGAAGCTGATCCACAATTTGTGCTTTGAACACTGACTGAACTGCTAGGTTTTCTTCATGAGAACGTCCATTGCATAAAATCTACTTCTGCAGAAGAGTGGTACCCTCACCACAAATTATATTTTTCTTTCTGCCTAAACAAATTTCTGCTTCCATCCTCTGTGAAAAGCTTACAAACTAAAGGACCAAAACCATATTAAAATGCATTGCAGCATTCAGCTGACTAGTGCTGGCAATCAAGTTTGATTAGAAGTGGGTATATGAAATGACACATGAAGTCTACATGATGCTCAATGCAAATCAGCCTTTGCAGACTGGCACCAGTGAAGTGTAATGCTGCATTCTAATGTTTCATAGAAGCTTTCATTTTGTTTAATAAGGGGTCTTGTAAAAAAAACAGGGATAGACTCACAGCCTAAAAGCACTTACAGCTTAGTGATCAACAAGAACAAGTATGAAGCTTTGATGAGAAAGAGAGCAGCTGCAGAGGAAATAGCTGTAAAGGAATATTATAGAACAACTCCTAGTGACTTTTCTGCCATAATCTACTGCAGATTACGAGAGCACCTTTGGTTTAAAAGAATAACTTGCAGGTAATGGAAAAACATATCCTCAGGGAAATTAATCACAGCTTTTGTAGATGCTGAACTAGTCCAGACAGGCAAGTGAATGCTGATAGAATGATGCATAAATGTTAATGTGCATGTGAAACATCTTTCTAAAATATTTAATAAATAGTATTTCATTAGATTCTATGATGTTAAAGAACATTAGTTAAGTAGTCTAGATAGTACACCTGTTTATTAAACAATAATAATTACTAATTGACATGGCATAATGTGTTTACATCATTACTATTATTATTAATGATAACAATACAATATCTTAAGCATGAACTAGGAGACAAGGAAAAGCAAATCACTAGCCTTATGAGATTTTCTGCCTGGCTTGTATAGTAGCTGAATGAGCCTTGATTTGATAGTGAGGTCTTCTCTTCCTAGACCCTTAGTTTTTGATAAGTGATTTTGGAATGAGAGGCCGAGTAATTAGCCAGTATCAACCCCCTGTTTAGGCAAGTAATAAATAAGTTCCAAACCTCAATAAAACAGGCTGCTGACTGGAAAAATCAACTAAAACAAACAACCCGATAGAAAAAGATAAGTATTTGTTATTAACTGTTATTTTATAGTAAGGTGGTATATTTAAATACTGTGGTTTCATTTTTTATATATTGTATTCTGTATTTGGTGCTAAATAGCAAAGTTTGGTGTGCTATTGTGCATACAGCAAGTTTGTCACAACCTGCTTTACTTTGCAGTTAGTTTTCCCTTAGATTGAGGGGGTGGGGTTTGATTAGTTGCACCTGAACAGACTGTATAAATAGAACCCCTGGGACTCCAGTGGAACTTGCTCTAGTGTTTAGCTGCTCTTAAGTGTTTGCTCTTTAAGTGGGAGATTTGTAAGCAGAGTTACAAACACCGGAGTTTCAAACCAAAGGAGTTTCAAACTAAGTTAATGTTTGTTCTAAACCCTCATTTTTTATTCGTGTTTTGATCTGTAACTGTGATAACGAGTGCTAGCAAGGTTGAAGGTCTGACCCAGTGCACAGTCGGCCATATGTATGCAGATTTGGAACAACCGATCCAAAATGCTTACCTCTGTGGTGGATGTGAGCAAATTGCCACTTTGGAGTCTTGAGTTAGAGCACATTACACCAATACAGATTTGCATAACTACCTAAACTCCATGCCAAAGCCTTCAACTCCATCGAATGGCCCTATTTATGGGAGGTCTTGATCAGGATGGGATTTGGCCCCTCATTTGTTAAATGGATTCAACTAATGTACAGTGAACCTAAGGCCACTATTAAAGTTAACGGAATAACATCCCCCCTTTTCACCTAACACAAGGCACCCGACAAGGTTGCCCGCTCTCCCCATTGCTTTTTACTCTGGCCATTGAGCCAATGGATATTGCAATCCAGCACTCCCCACAAGTTAAAGGCCTTCTTTACAAAACAGTAGAAGAGAAGATCTCAATGTACACGGACAATACGCTACTCTATCTAGCAGATCATTGTGCCTCCTTTTAGGCGGCTCATGATATAATTAAACACTTTGGGAACTTCTCGGGCCTCCAAATCAATTGAGAAAAGTCTATTGTTTTTCCCTTGGATGATAAGATTCCAGAGATGCTAGACCCCCAATGCAGACTTAAAATTGCCACCACCTTTAAATGTTTAGGCATAAACATCCATAAAGATCCAGCACAATTTATCCAGCATAATCTGCATCCACTCAGATCCAAATTTAAGGCAACCCTAGACCATTGGACCAAGCTACTCCTCACATTCATAGGTAGAATCAACATATGTAAAATTATTATAAAAAAAATAGCATGCATAAGCGTTCTGGTTTGGTTTGATAGTTGGTCAAATATTAAAATGATGATTTTGGTGCATCCCTGCCCTCTAACTACAGGCAAAAGTTAGGACACATTCTACACTTTTGGTCCATGAAAATGCAGCAATAGTAGTGGTTTCAAATAATTTTCACTGTAAAGAACAAACCTTATTATGTGAAAGCTTATCGTTTCTTAATGATTTATTTTAAATTGGTTTTATGGTCCAGTGTTTATCATAGTGCCATGCAATGTACAGGAACACTGTTTTAGCATTTAGTAAAAATACTATGCATATTTATGAGTACCCTGTGCACATTTCCATGAAGACATTAAGGAGGAGAAAGTGTATCAGGAAGAGTATCTAGTTGTAGGATCACAATGTTGCACCAGGTTGGTAGCAAGAAATGATTAAATCTTCCACAGTGTTTTTCTTTACCCTTATTTATCAGTTATGCATCACTTAATATTATCAAGCAAACACTGGAAAGGCACTAATTAGAATTTATGAACTACCTTTTTATAGTTTTGGTTTATGGAGCTTAAGAAATAGTTTGAGGTAAATTTTGTCTTAATGTGTATTATGTCAATTAATTGTGCCTCCATTGCATTAAGAGTGATTAATTGAAGTGAATGAAACCCCACACTTAACTGTAAAATATTTCAATTAATCATTAAACTAATGGGTGCATAGCTCTGCATTGGTAACTTTAGGCACTTTAGGCACAGGAAGCATTATGCTGAAAAATTATTTATTTTCTACAGTTAAATACTGTAGCCTGAAACATGGCTGAAGAAAATAAACTGTGATGAAAACAAGAATATTCAATCATGGATGAAAGTACATCACAATAAAGAAATACTTTGTGTTTTAAAGGAAAATTATTACGTCTATGAGTACTGTTTATGATGCAAACAATAAATTTAGCTAGCATGTACAGTTGCTTCTGCCTGGCACGAATTCTCTGCAAATTTCTGTGTTTCGCCACTGGCGAATAAATTTGCCGGTGTCAAAATCATTTGAACGTGCGTCCATTGACTTTAACGACAGTGTCCACGTGTGAATTGTCAATTTCCGATTTTCATGGTTTTTTGTGAAAAACGACAGTATCCACTTGTGAATTGTCAATTTCTGATCATCATGAATGTTTCGTGAAACTTTCCAATTTCACAATTTTTACGCAAATTTTTTGCCATTTCCAAATTTTGCAGGAGAGAAATTTGCTCATCATACTCTGGTTTAAAGACCAACTCAGCAGTAAGTAAGGAAATGTTGGCCTTTTTACCAACAAAGCACCCTTCTTTCCTGCATTTCAGTGTAATTCTCCACCACAAGATATAGTATAGACACAAATTTTTGTGCTGGTTTGTAAATTACTGAAATGGACTCAACTTTCACCTGGAAGGGACAGATGGCACTTGAGAGAAACAGTGCTAGTGCTAGATAATAAACAGGCATACATTTGCTCATATAAATGCCATATACAACATACCTTTTGCTTTGCTTTCTTTCACAGTGACGTATGCCATTACACTTATTTGGATACACAAGGACACGGTGCTTCAGCATAAAGGAGCCCTGTGCCTAAAGATACTTTAAGTGGTTCAGCCATTTGTGAGTTGCCCCATTTGAAACACATCTTAAAGAAGGACATATTTCTATGCCATCTATGTCATCCCTCCACTCACAGACTAAGTTGCAAATATTTGTTTACTAGCTGGCACAAATGTTTTCACTTCTAGTACTCTTATCTGGCTAGACTTTTTTTACCTGTATAAGTGAACTGTGAAAACATAAGTCACTGAACAGGTAAATAAGGCTGAATTTGGTCATCTTGTGTGTCACTCATGATAATTAAGATGCTATTCGCTTAGAAGTGAGGTTGGAATAATAAAGAAGTAGCAAGTGTAGGTACAGGAACAGGGAAACCTTACTGGCTATTTTAGCGTCAATTACAAGTAGACAGACTGAAATCAGTAGGCAGCGTTATGCGTTGTTGAATCATTTCAGGTAATGCACTCTTCTAGCATTACTTGCAGTAATGTGAAGATGATAAACCCCAAGCAGAAGTGTATATTTGGGAAATGCAGGAAAGGAGACAAAATGGAAGGTGCAAGCATATAATCTCCAGATGAAATTGAGAATTTTGCAGAAAAAATTAAAATTAGTGAAGAAGAGAACAGTGGAGAATGTCAAAGATAATTGATCAAGACCTATGACGATGAGCATTTGATGTGACTAAGGAAGAAGAAAGAAGTGAAATAAAACAATGGAAAAGGAAAGGAAAAGTAGGAACAGAAAAAATAAATGGGATAAAATATGCCTACAACAGAATAAATGGCAACAGAAAAATATTATGCTTATTCTACGAAAATCCAAGGTGTAGTATGGGACATATATGGACCTTGGTTCTACTGTGATAAAACTGTACTTATCTAGAAACAATTATTTAAATATGATATTTCTCTAAGGGGCAGATTTACTATTGGTCGAATTTGGAATAGAAAAAGAATTAGAAATTTGAATTCAATCAAATCAAATTTTTTGAGGGGCTGTATGATACAAACACATATCAGAAACCTAATTTATTTTATGCATGAGAACATAGAAAGTTCTGTGTCTCCCGAATGCGCCAATACCAAATATATATAGTTTTATAGAGATTTCTCACTTTTATAGATCAAAATCTCTTAGCAGTACACTACCAAATTTCCAAAGCACCGCTCCACAAAATGGTTACTTCTGATTTCAGGGCCAAACATTCCACGAATGGTAGGTTTACCCTAGAAAACGACCCATTATTAGTGATGGGCGAAATTATTCACCAGGGGCGAATTCGCGGCGAAATTCACGAAACGCCAGCGAAAATTTGCCAAAAAAAATTAGCCGAAAAAAAACGAGTCACGCTCCGTTTTTGACGCAATGCAACGAAAACGACGCGACGAATATGACGCGACGCGTATCAAAAACGACGCGACGAGACGAAAACGACGCAATGTGCGTCAAAAACGCGACTTGTTTCGTGAATTTTTTTGCAAATTCGCGAATTTCGCTGGAAATTCTCGAATTTTTCGGCGAAACGGGGGAGAATCGCCCATCACTACCCATTATTAGAAAGAACAGATCCTGGAGAATCAAAAATGGGTAAATATATCACTGTACACCAAACTACCTAGTTGCAATTCTATCCTAAAGTTATTTTTTATTGAAATTTGTGAATTTTTTAAAAAATGACCTCAAAGCTTCCAATCTACAGCATTGTATCTCCCACACATCATTAGGTACCAATGTATAACACCAAACATAAATATGATTTCTAGGAGTCCACTGAACAGTTTGATGCCCAATATGTATTGGTTTTACCAAGTATATAGGAGCCCCCAAATATAGACACCCCGTGTGAGCTATCAATTATGTATTTCCAGGTAATGCAAAATCAACACATTTACATGATTTTGAGGGGGCCAAACTTAGAAAAAAGTAAGGTCATCACAGAAAACCATATATTTCCAGAAAGTACACATTCCCTGAATCCAAATAAGGTATGCATGTCTTTCTGCTCCAAAGCATCAAGCCACAAACCTTTCCTGAGTTTGTCAATTTTGGTGATATTTCCAAAAATCACCTCAAAACTTCCAAACTGCAGCATCGTATTTCCCACATATTATTAGCTATAAAGATAAATCCCCCCAAATATGAAAGCCTTGGGTCCTCTGAACAGAAATATGCCTAATATGTTATAGGTTTACTTACATGATAAATTTCAAAATTCACACAAGATGACCAAATTTTTTGCAAATTCTAATCGAAAATGGACCTATTCCATTGGGGAAAAAAATTCAAATTAATTTCGGTTGGTCTTGTTTAATTCAAATTTCGAAGTTTTTGTACTTCGAAATTGACTCTTGTGAAATCTGCCCCTAAGTGTATGTAAGTGCAGGTAAGTGTGTAAAAAACCCTGCATTTACTGTTTTTGGAGCAAGTGGATTGCTGGCAGAGTCTTAGATGTTTTTTCTGCAGAGTTGCTGCACAGCAGGAAGTGCATGGGTGGCTCTGCAGGGAAGGGGGAGGTGAGTGTAGTAGCAGACACTCCATGCATGTATCTGCAACGTTGAAGTCATTAACTACGGGGCTGTCTTCTCTCCCCAGAGAAAGCTCAGCTGCCAAAGAACGTATGAGGTATCTTGGCAGCCTGAGCATTTGGCTGCCAGCATCTACGGCGTATGTATTTGGCAGGCAAAGGGTTAATTTCTCTCCAGTAATTGAGATGAGCTCCAGAAAGGGAGTTGATAAACAGAGAATCTGTTCTCTGAGTTTTTCCATTCCACAGATCCAGGTCTATCATTGAAGCTCACCTTCCACAGGCTATTGAAAGTTAAATAGAATATTAGTCTGTCTCTCTCAGCAGGGCACAGCAGGTATGAGACCTGACTGTGTGAGGAACTCCCAGAGGAGCTGGGGTGCTGTCTGTGTCAGGTTTACAATGGGGAGCCACTGTAGACCAGGGAAGCCACTCCATGGGGAGTGGATATGGCGGAATCCCCTGGGTGTAGCCATAAACAATTGGAGCAGGCATGGTGAAATTATACAGATTTAATAGAACTGAAGAAGAACAGGTACAGCTCAAAATAAAGTCTTTACCATGCAGGCAGTGAAAGGCTGGACCAAAATACAAGAACTCAGGAACTAGGAATTACAGGAACAAAAGGTTTCAACTCTGGAACTTGAAATCACAGGATCAAGGATCAAGGTTATCCAAGACAAACAAAAACACATACAATGACTCAGCCCTGAGTAAAGGTCAGGGCGTGGTTTATAAGGGGTAAATAATTAGGGAACACAACACACACAAGAGTAACTAAGAGGGAGGAGACAAACTAGGAATGAACAAAATACAGAACAATAAACTCAAGAGATCAGGATCAGCCCTAAGAGCCCCCAGTGGCTCAAATTGGAAAATACAAGTCCAGAAACTGGGAATTAAGGGTTCCCAGGCTGATCCTGACAGTACCCCCCCCCTTGAGGGTTGACCACTGGGTGATCCCAGGATCGAATGGTCCTCCAACCTATGTGATGGGCCTGGCATGGGGGTTAAAC
>CM044440.1:104763286-104778101 GCA_024363595.1 Xenopus borealis
GGATTAAATTCCATCAAGAAATGCCAACAGAAACTGAACAGTATTGAAGATTAGAGGGGATCTTCGACACAGCAATTCATCTGCCCAGGAACGAGCTTTGCCTTCCAGCAGGAAGAAAATTATCTCTGTTACTTGGTCAACTGGGGAGGCATTCTTAAAGCATTCTCTCTCAGAAAGGAGCAGGGAAGACTAAGCTCAGGAACAGAGGCAGACTGCTGGGGGGTAACCGGCTCAGGAACAGAGGCAGACTGCTGGGGGGTAACCGGCTCAGGAAAAGAGGCAGACTGCTGGGGGGTAACTGGCTCAGGAACAGATTCAGACTGCTGGGGGATAGTAGGCCCAGAGACTAATGCAGATAGCTGAGGGGTTGCAGGAGCAGGAGGTTGTGGAGGAGAAAAGGACACAAAACTGGAGGTGGCCGGTTAGACACAGACCTGACGGCAATTTGTAGTTCATCCTCCTCAGAATCAATATACTCCCAGTACTCTTCATCCGAAGGGAGTTGTAGTTCTACACTGGGGTAGGAAAGCATGGAGGGCTTTCCCATAGGCTTCCTGTTTGGCTGAGTCATTATGTCAGGTTTACAACGGGGAGTCGCTGTAGACCAGGGGAGCCATTCCATGAGGAGTGGATATGGCGGAAACCCTGGGGTGTAGCCATAAACAATTGGAGCAGGCATGGTGAAATTATACAGATTTAATAGAACTGAAGAAAAACAGGTACAGATCAAAATAAAGTCTTTACCAGGGAGGCAGTCAAAGGCTTGAACAAAATACAAGAGCTCATGAACTAGGAATTACAGCAACAAAAGGTTAGCCAACTCTGGAACTTGAAATCACAGGATCAAGGTTATCCAAGACAAACAAAAACACATACAATGACTCAGCCCTGAGCAAAGCCCAGAAACTGTGATTTAAGGGTTCAAGTCCCGGGCTGATCCTGACATGCACAAAGCAGAAGGTTACCAAGACCAGGGGTTGATTGAGTTTATGAGTATGGTGTGAGGGAAGCCAGAAAGCTGAACTCTAACAGGAAAGAGTCCTGTGAGTACAGGAGGAGCCAAATAATATTGTTTTGGTATGCTGGTTGTCTACAAGGGGACCAGTCTAGTCGGGACTTCTTCAAACGTATGAAGGTAGTGCTCAATGGGCAAGGTTTTATTTTATGATTTCTGTTTGTATGCTACAATGCTCACCCATGTGTATGATAAAATGACTGACTTTTGTTTGAAAAGAGTTGGAAAATAAACATGTTATCCTATGTCCCTGTCTTTCTGCTCCTTTGTCCCATGCTACCATTTGCTAATTCCCCCAAAAGCTACGTGTCAAGCAGCCAGCTTGTCAAAGTACAAAAAAACAGATCAGCATTGCGAAAGGAACTCTTAGAAAGGAATCTGTGAAATGAACAAACCAACAGAATCAAGCTGAGGTATATTTTTCACTTAATGGGAGCTGTGTGAAAAAAGGGAAAGTAGGGAATCCGTGCAAAAGGATTGCACTTATCTCTGTAAGGGCAGAAGCAGCGAACCTGTATCTGTGTCCTATAAGCTGTTACCTAGCAACCAGCTATTCAGTGATCTCAGTGCAACAGGAAGTGACACAGCAGCTAGTGAGTGGCTGGCGGGAAAAGGAAGGCACAGAGGCTAAGGAAGAAAGCCTGGCATAGAGAACCGCATGGAGGACAAAGAAGGAAGCCAGAGAGCTGCTGGTGAACCAGAGAGCTGAGAGGCTGCACAAAAAGCATTCATTTTTATCGAGCTGGACTGGAGGAACAACCAGGAAGAGATTCCCATCTGAGCATCCAATGGGGCTGGTAATCTCACTGTATGCCTGAATGTGCTGGATTTGCCTGAAGAGAGCTCTAAAGTTTCCAAAGAGGATTTTTGAGTATCCTGGTTAAAGAGATAGTACCCAAAAGCGGCTCTGAAGATAGAGAGACTTCTTGAAAGGACATTAAAGGACTTTGACTTTCCATAGTTAGTTGGACAGTTTGCGCTAGCCAAGTCGGTTAGTGAGGACCTATTGCCACCAGCTAGGAGTGCTGCCTGTATTAGGTGCCCATTTATTTTATATAAACTGTTATTCAGTTTAACCAATACTGTGTGTGTGTTATTACTGTGTTCCTAATGGGGCCACCCATAGGTGCAATTCCTGATGGAGGCACTGCGCTAGTAAGTACCAGGTAACCAGTCTCTCCCAATACCACTGCGGCGTGGCTCAGGTTTGTTCCGTGCCATCAGTTAAGTGCCACACGTGGAATGTAACACTGACAAAGGGGTGTCGAACGGGTTAGATTTTGGAAAGCACTGCTGAGATTACGACTAGTATAATTCCAATTTGTAATAGGATGGAGCACGCAATTTGCAGAGTTGTACTGCAACAAACTTTTATTGTTTCACAACATGTTTCGGACCAGCATGGATCCTTTCTCACTTGAAAAAGGATCCATGCTGGTCCGAAACATGTTGTGAAACAATAAAAGTTTGTTGCAGTACAACTCTGCGAATTGCGTGCTCCATCCTATTACAAATTGGAATTATACACGAAGGTCTGCTGGTGTGGCCTATATGGAGAGTGAGCACTAGACACAGGAGGAAGCGTGGAACTAAAATTTGTATTGATTGAGATTACGACTGGGACCTGGTCATGGAGAAAGTGAGACAAGATGGCGTCATCTGCTGAAAGTCCTCAGAGTGTTCTGGAGTGGTGCAAAAGTTTGGGCCTGAACCTGAAAAAGACTGCTGTAATAGGTGCGATGATACCCAGAACAAAAGTTATTTACAATATCCTAGATCCGGCCTAGAGTGGTAGCTTCACAACGAGACCCAGATGGTGTAAATGTGGTTGTCGATAGTCCTGCCAAGATTAACAAAGAGACCTGTGTACGTGGTGTTGAAGCAGAAGAGGACTGTGTCGGGAGCGCCCGATGACACTCT
The DNA here is from genome assembly GCA_024363595.1 of Xenopus borealis. Lineage (NCBI taxonomy): Eukaryota > Metazoa > Chordata > Amphibia > Anura > Pipidae > Xenopus > Xenopus borealis. Next base: position 104,766,222 of record CM044440.1, read on the forward strand.
GCTCCTCTTCGGTGCCATGTCCAAGATGGTGGTGCCCATTGCCACTCGTGGACAGTGGCGCCAGGGCTGTCTGGCGCCAAAATTCAAAATAAATAGACACAGAGGTCATGGGTTCAATGCCTGATTTATAGGTTTTATATTTTACCTTCCTGGGTGTTCCATATTTCCTGCTTTATTGATTCCTGGACTTTGACCCTTGCCTGATCTTTGACTTTGCTGTTTTCTGCCTGACTACTGGAATTATTGCCTGGACTTGATTACGACTTTTGACTTTTCCCATTCTGTAGCACAAACTTGGACTTTTAATGCTTCTTCCTTGGTCCGCACTACTTCCGCTGGGAGCCAATAGGCCCCTGACATTATAACAATTGGGCCTTGGACCCCACTGAGGAATTCCACAGTAAATTTCCACAGAAACCAGGACTTAGTGGTGCAGTGGCTCCCTTGGGGGGTACTATCAGGAGTCCCCGATGGTACTCTGCTCCTCTTCTACGCCGTGTCCAAGATGGTGGCGCCCATTTCCACCATGTGGACAGTAGCACCAGTGCTATGACACTGGCGCGCAGACGCGTGATGTCATCATGTTGCATCTGGCACCAAAATTCCAAATAAATAGAGGTCACGGGTTCAATGTCCAATTATATGTTTTATATTTTACATTCCTAGATGTTCTATATTTCCTGCTATATCTATTCCTGGACTTTGACCCTTGCCTGACCTTTGACTTTGCTGTTTTCCACTTGCCTTTTGAATTATTGCCTGGACTTGATCAAGATTTTGCCTTTTCCCATTTTGTACCACGAACGTGACTTTTAACCCGCTGGGAGCCAAGAGGCCCTGACAGACTGTTGCTGGCAAATTGTCTTGCCATCTATTCCAGAGGTAACAGTGAGAATGACGTGGGAGCTGATTTGGAGGATCCAAATTCCCCTTGCACTGGTGCGCCACAGCTACCTGCTGTTGGTCACAGCCCAGTGACTAAAAGACTGAAGTGACGCCTGTGATGAATCTAAAATATACTGCATCATGTGAGAGTTTGAATTCTGCAGGGAGGAACCCACCCCTAAGGGATGTCTTTGAAGCAGCCCAGCTTGTGGAAGTATTGGCACAAGTTGGTGAGAATTTGACAGCTGGTATACAATGGCAATTATAAGAGACTAAAAATATTTTCAGGTGTGAAACCCACTCCCTCGGGTGAAGAGACCTTTGAGGTCTGAGATAATGCTTTGATTGCCACTGCTGATTGGCATGGGTCTGGACCTTCTTTGTGTCGCAAGATCCGAGAGAGTTTGGGAGGGCCTGCATTGGAACTCATTAAGCTACACAGAGAGGTGTGCCTGCAAGATGGTCCTGAGAAGTTAATAAAACTGTTGGAAGATACCTATGGACCAGTGGAAGATGAAATTGAGATGCTGTGCAATTTTCAGTCTTGCATGCATAAAAACAAAGAGAGTCTGTCTGAATATTTAAAGAGACTGAAGCAGATGTTAAAGTTACTTGTTTGCAGAATGATCATTGCTACTGATCATGTTGATTCCATGAGACTGAAACAGTTATTCCGAGGCGCTTTGTCTATGGACCCCACTGCCATGATGTTGAGATCTTTCTATATTCCCTAAAGGAGGAAGAAATTAGAGAATTGGAAAATGAGATTGCCAAGCTCAAGGCTCGAGTGTCTGGAATCGATGAGATTCCAACTATGTCTAGACTGGCTCCCTCTTCTAAAGTAAGTGATGCTAGCAGAGAACCACCCAAGTGTTTCCTTTGTGGTTGGTTTAGCCATATATCTACCAACTGCAATAAGCAACTTGAAGAGGTTGCGGCTGCAGAAGTGACCTCAACTGGATGTGATGTGAAGAAGCTACCCCAAAAGAGATATTGGAAGAGATTTAGCCAGGTGAAGTGTCATAACATCATCATTTACAGGAACAATAACTAGGTGAAAAACAGGTGAGGTACCCACTTGGGTTTACTATTGATACTTTATTATGTCCATTAGCTGAGTGAATTAATTAGCAACTAATTGCCTATAGCTTTCCTGTCTATTGCCATTATCTTTGCATACTTAATTTCCTTTTTCTTATCCACCAAGCTAAATTTGTACTACCACAGAGGTCAAATCTCCCAAAAGGCCTTACCATTGCCTAACACTGCAAGTGCCACAGGTAAAACATATTATGGTAATCCAGATTAATCTTATAAAATTGCCATTTTCTGGGTTTTCCCACAATTAAGATGGATCGCCGTAATATTTCTGCATGGGGTGATCACAATTTGGCATTTTACAGTATTTTATAGTTGTATTTGGGCCATTGCCCTTACGGTTGCCTGTGCTCGCCTCCTGCATGTTCTAAAAGTACCACTTCTCACTCCTAGCCCTTTCAGTTCCTCCTCAATATGCCCCTGCTACCTGTCCTGGAGGACTTATTCCAAAATATTCTTAATTTCCTTTTCTAAATGTATTACAGATGTGCCATTTTCTGTCTTAGAACATAATGCCTTGTTGAGTCAACTTTCATTGTCATGTATATTGAATTAGGCAGACACACAAAATATTAATATCAGTGTTTACATGAAAAAAAAACCTCCAGGAATTATAGTTCCATAACAAACACAAATGACGGTTGTTGGTCTAGGCTTGTTGAGCAGAAGACCTTTATTTAGCTTCTATGTAAATTTGTGCTCCAAAGCCAATTGATTTCACAGGAAAATGGGAGCAGCTGGATGAACAGCTGTGGCACCTCACTGGGAGAGATCCCTAAGTGACAGCAATTAGGGCAGTGGGGGAGCAGAACATTTTCAAATGGATTTAACAAGATGGATGGCAAATGAGTGAAAATAATTTAGTGCAAAGCTTGATCAAGCCTGCCATCTGATAAAAGCAAGTCCCTAAACTGTGATAAAAACATAGGTGTGAGGCCTTACTAAATAAAAAGATTTCTAATTAACGTGTATTGAATAAACTGTTGTTTGTACTTGACATGTGGCCCAGAACATACATTTTAATTAAGAATTGCATCAAGTCAGCTGAATAATTATTTACTTGTTGTGCTTGTTTCTGTGTAACATCAATATATGTTTTGTTTATGGAAAAGAACCCTTTTGGATACAGTTCAGCATGAATAAAGCTTACTATTAATCTATTGTAAGAAATGCAATGGGTGGAAATAGAATTTGCAAATTTTACAGAAAAAAAGAGTGCAGAATAATACAAGGGACACGATAATATTTTGAAAAAGAAAATATGAACAGATCAGCAATAATCATTTAAAGGAGTAATTACACCAATCCATAATTAGCTCCTATGGGGTCCGTGCTAGGAGCTAAAATCAGAACTTCACCAACAAAAGCACCATACATAATGCCCTTGTATACTTTCTAGGTCAAGCTTTGCACTGAACATTTTGGGAAAGTTTTGTGAATTTCGGTGCACAGTTGTTTGTGACCAGAAAATTCAGCTCAGATTCTGAAGAAAAGAAGATGGCACACGTGAATCTGACAGAATCTGCACAGAGGGATAAGTAAAAAAAATTAGGGGCATTTGCCTGGGGGGCAGCTCTACAGTACATAGGATAGGTGGGTAGGGTTTTTTTATAATATCGGTTGAATTCTCCTCAAAGACCAAGAGCAGGTGGAGCATTGTTTCCACTGATCTCAGCCTGCATATTTTTTTTCAGGTTGAGAGAAGCAAATCTGTTCATTGCCCCATCTCCATTTATTTGACTATGATCAGCTTGAGTGCAGTCACACGCAGTGAAGTGAGGGCTGCCTAAATACATAATAGCACAGATTTTCAGGCCAACCTCTACTGCAGTCCGCAGCATGTGACTGCACAGAAGCGGATCTTATTCAAATCAATGGAGATGGGGCACAGAGCAGATTCACTTGTCTAAGCCTGAAAAAGATACACAGGTTGAGAGCAGCAGAGCCAACACTCTGTCCAGAGTTGGACTGGGGGGCACGGGGAAATTAATGTGTGCCTTTACCAGGAAGTAAAGCTCCTTTAAACAGTGAACCTGCTGGTGCTATGCCCTATGACATTAAAAATGCACACAACTGAAGGGCAAAGTCACTCCCATTTGAAAGTTTTAACCTCAGAAAGCAAAATTCAGGTAAAATTCAGCACCTGTGAAAAATATATAATGAGTGTAGGACTGGCAAGACCAGGAATGACTTCAACACAAGTGTGGACTGAGAATCAAAATAAGCCCTAGCATTCCAAGAACACAGAGGCCCAAACAATAGTGATGAGCGAATTTGTCCCGTTTTGCTTCACCGAAAAATGAGTGAATTTCATGTGAAATTTGGTAAAACGGCGAAAATTCCCCAAATTACGCAGGTGTCTCGTTTTGGACGCTCGCATGCATTTTTGGATGCCAGCGTCTATTTTTGGACACTTGCAAACATTCATGCAAATTTTCGCAGTAGTTTCGCAAATTTATAAGCCAGCTGCAAAACATAGGAATTCGCAAAAATTCGTGCCTGGTGAATAAATTCTCCCATCACTACCAAACAGCCAACATAGAGGCCCAAGCAGCCCCTACCAGCCTAATAAATAGTGGCTATCTATGGCATCTTACAGCAGCCCCTCTGGCAGTTGCCAGAATCCACGGGTTGCAGGTTCGGGCATGCTTCAACATACTGGTAATCTATGAACATGTTATGAATAAAGGGGAGTATATTTTAGTAGCTTTATGCACAAAATGTCTTAGGGGCAGATTTACTAAATTCACACTACTAAATTACTAAATTCACATGAAGGATTCGAATTTTTATTGAATTTTCAAAAAGTTTTGATTTAGAATTTTCTAGTGTTTTTGAAGACCAATTCAACCAGTGAATTTAGAAATTTTTGAATTTTTTATGATTTTGAATGATTCGAATAAAAATCTATTTTAATATTTGACTATTCGACAGTCGAAGTACTTCCCCTTTAAATTTTTATTCGACTGCCTAGTTCGCCAGATCAATGTTACCGAATCAGGATTCAAACATTTTGATTGAATAAAAAAATTTGATCAAATGGTTAATCGATCGATCGATTTTTTTTATTCTATCGGTTAAACAATCGAATTGTATTCCCATGGTCGAATTCAAGGGATTTTTAACCCTCGAATTCGACCCTTAGTAAATCTGCCCCTTACTGTCCTAAGATATTGAAGAAAAGTTATTTGTCACTGGCACATTCAAAGAACAAGCTGCAAAATCATATGGAAGTTCGATGGTTGTGGCCCTATGTACTGTTCTTTAAGGCTTTATTCAAATCAGTTCTAAAATGTAAACTGATTGTATTGATATGGGTATTTTTAAAATTTTTCCAAAGAGAAACCTGAATTCTGGAAACTTTTTGCAGCTGGACAGCTTATGGCATAAGCACAACATTATTTATAGTATAAGCACACTCGCACTGGTCTTTGCAATGTCTTTGGAAAACTTGGGAAGAAAAAGCACGCAAACAGGTAATTTTAAAACTTTGCTGCCCACTAAAAAAATAATGCAATATTTTCAAAGCTGCCCCCTTTAAACCAGCCTTGACTGGGCCAGTCAAAATTTAATTTTGAAATGGTACCTATTTTATTTATGTATGTGATTTTGCAAAGCATAAATTAACCTTAGTGTCTGGGAATATAAAAAAATTAGATGTTCATCTGCCAGTGAAGGCAATAACAGTTATGTATAATATACTGTATATGTCTTTCATTTTCAGATTGGGCTAGTTGGTGTTATGCTGAGCCAAGGCCACGATGCCAACAGTTTGAACTTGTTAAATTGGATTTGTTGAAAAAAAAAAAAGCAGAAAGTGACAGTTGAGAATCTCAAACATTTTAATCTTAGCTTTGGCCATTTTTTTGGCTGAATGTCTGCTTTTTAAATATTTATTATATTTTTTCCTGAATCCATTACAATGTTAATTTACTGGTATTTTTATTCTCACCCACAAAATTGTGTGCAGTCCTCCTGTGCAATTGTCATGAAGAGAAACCTATTTTTATTTTAAAGCAAGACCTTTCTAAATCATTATACTATTACCACCCATATCATAGCCTGCCTATACTGATATATAAAAAACTGCACTTTAAGTAGTCAACCTCTTGAGCAGGTCCTATCTGGGATGTAAGTTCGGGCAAGGATGCATAGTAAACACCTCAGTGCCAATGTAACCTCACAAGGGAGAAGTACCACATTTGGCATGAACAGTGGATATTTAAGGCCCACACTGGTATCAAAGGTGATGTCTGATTCCGTGGCATAACTACCTGGTGTACAGGTTCGCCGCTGAGCTATGATAAGTATTATCACAAGCAGCAGGGCAGAGAAAGCATTTCAGCTTGTGATTTGTTGGGGGGGGTAGGTGCACATGCCACAGGGCCGGACTGGGGGACCCAGGGTCCACCAGGACTCCTGTCCAGGGCCCCCCTCCTGAGGCTGCATGCATGCACAAAGAAGAGCCTGCATACGCACGAAAAGAGCCTCTCAAACAGCGCTGCTTTTTAGGGTCCAGAGAGGGGGTCTGGTCAGTCCAACCCTGACATGCCACACCAGGTCCACTTGTTACTATTTAACCTGATTGCTGTATCATTTTACCATGTTTATTACTGAGCTCACTGTTGCTTATGTCAAAGGGCACATTAACTAAAGGGTAAAATGTCTACGGCTAGCAACATTTTGCCAATGATGCCATCCATATGGGCACTGCCATTTCACTAGCAGATGATGATCGTTACTCCACAAATTCACTAAAGTGCAGATTTTACTAAAGGTTACCTCTTTCTCCAGAGTTTCCTTCGCCACCTTAGACAAGGCAAACTGCTAAAATGAAGCGACATCCTCCTCAATCTTATGTCATTAACATCATACCTGTATGCTGGAAGTGCATTAAAGTTGTAAAAACGCTGGTGACTTGTCCTTCTTTTAAGCAGGATTGCCTACAAAAGTCAACTGTTAACATTTTTCCTCAGATATTTGAGGGGCATTGGCCATTCTTTTAGGGTGGGCTCATGTATAGAGCATAAGAGAATCTCTTTTGTCTTTCTTCAGGTTCCTTAGACATTTGTAATAAAAAGTGCCCAGTTCAAGCATTTTCACCAACATCTCTAATAAAGACGTCCATACGACTTTAATGTACCCGGCCTATTCAAATTAACCTAAGTGCAAGAGTGCTAGCGAGGCAGAAATGATCGCTAGTAAATTTGCTATGAAATGCTTGCCCAGCAGAATTAACGCTAGCGAAAAGTTTCCAGCATTCAGCAGCCGAGACGCAACTTCCAGTTTTAGCAAATTAGTGTAGTGGTAACGAATTTGCACCTAGCGAAGTGGCACGAATTGTGGCGAAACAAACACTGCCAACATTTTGCCCTTTAGTGAATCTGCCCCGCAAACTTTTTGTTTTATGTTTGTTGATGTTGCTATTCCTACCTATTATCCATTATCAGACTTTACCTATCTGTTCTCCAGTACAGGCTTCCTCCTTTGCCCATAATACCCATTCTGAAGAACACTGGCCCTGGCAGTTATAAAGTATGTCCAGTTCTGCTTGTTTCCTGATCAATGTAAGTTTCAGTTCTGATAATCCAAAAGATCACCAACAGATATGAATGTAATTTCACTGAATTATTGAGGCTCACTTCTATAATGTACAAAAAATATACATTCCTCTTACCATGCAGTTTCACAAGGACAGGGAAAAGACTGCTTAGAAGTTAAGCAGGAATTTGGACATGGTGCCGATGGAAAGGGACACAGGAACAGGGATAATATAGAGTATCTGCATCAGTTGTTACATTGCAGAGCTGAAGCAAGAGGTGAGACCAACAAAGACAAGAGAGGCTGATTTACCACATACAAAACAGCATAAACCTCATTCTGCAAGAAACTACGTGTGGAATGGGTATAGAACCTAATTATTCACAAACTTTGGGTTGGGATTTTTTCACTGAACTTAATGTGATACTTCATATCAAGAATTATATTTGATATGTGCTGCTTGTTAAATGCTTCCTGTTCACATTACACTAACAAGATCCTTATGTACTCAATATGCACAAGTATTTTTATATTAGATGCTTGCTATTATTATGCAGGACATATGTCCAAATGTCTCGTGTTTTGTTCCATTAGGTACTTAATTATAGTCACATTATTAAGTTCCTAAACTCACCCTATGAATACATAAGGATATTGGACATTTCTTAGCTGAGTCTATTTCATACTGTGCAACTTAGTTTTCAGGAATCTTGTTATACCACAGTGGAGGGTTACCAAGATTACATGGCCCCAGCAGGTAAGCTTCATAAATTTCTGGGAGCATAATGCCCCTTTGTACGTTAATTGAGTTCATATACAAATAGGAGGGGGCAAGGGATAAAGTGCCAAAACAAGTGCAATGCACCTTGTCCCAGAAATGTCCATTCTTGGAGTGTAAAGAGTTGGGCCTTTTTCTGTATGCAGTACAGCCTGAACTTGGTGGTACTGCATACAAAAGCGACAAAAATAGGCAGATAATGGGTGCCTCTTGACAGGTTCATAGGTTTCATGTAATTTATAGTCTATAAGATACAATGCCTTGGGGATGCAAGTGGGAAATGTTAAGTATACAGAGTGCACGTGCCTCTCTACATCTTGCAACTAGCTTAGAGCACAGGTAGCACTGCCAGAAGGGCACGATACAAGTACTTTGTGCAGAGAGTGCTAAGGGTTTATGTGATATCGGGGTCCATAACACACCTGCACCCTAAGCCACATTGTCAAAAAAAGGTTTACCTTAAGTGTGCATTCAAAGCCATGTGAGTTTCTTCTGATCCATCTCAATGCACCATCTGTAATATTCATAAATTCTCACAGTTGTCTGCCTACAGATGTCCTTTCGCTATTTCCATTCCCAGTATCCCTTCTTTGATTGTTTTTATATTCAATTATTCTTCTGCAGACTGGCATTTATGACTTGAACTAATTTGATGTTTGACAGCTTGATTATTCTCTGTGTTATATGTCATTATTTTGTTTCACTGACTGCATATTAATTGAAATTTGAAGTCTCCAGTGCTATAATACTTCATACATTTAATGGGTAAAACATTGAAAGGTCAGTGTCACACATTTTGAAACGTTTTTTAAAAGTTATATTAACCCACAAGTTAAGACAATACATGACCAAAATTAAAGAATGCCAATACATCAGAGGGCACGGTTAAAAAAAGTAATCAAAAACAAATAGGGCTCTGTTTTACTGCTTTGTGCCTCTGCATTTTATGTAACAGAAACTGACATTAAATCCTTTTATTGTCAATTTTGGGTAATAAGAATATTCCACATATTCATATGAAAATGTTAAACAACAGCTGTACTCATTTTACAGGTTTCTCAGTGTTTTATACAACCTTTCACAATGGTAATCAGTTGTTGAATGTATCCATATAACTGGATGCAATATAATGGGTAATAATGACTGAAAAGTATTCTTACAGTATATTTCTCTTGCTCGAAAGTCAGAGAATGACCAATACTTTTCTGCCCAATCTACATGTATTCTATACAATAACTGACTACAATGATTAATTACACAACAATTTAGCAGTGTTGTGCACAAAACATTTTTTGGCAACCGATATTTAAAACTGAAAATTCAACAAAAAGTGCATACCATACATGCATGGGCTTCATCAGGGCCCAGGACCAAGCATGGGGGCCATGTGGCACTAGCATGCACCATTTCATAATTTGGTATAGTATGAACTTTTTGCCGAATTTTCAATTTTAAATATCTGTAATCAATAAATGGTGTGTGCGTAACACTGCTAAATTGTTGTTTAGCTAATTATTGTATGCTCTGGACCTTATTAGTGAATTTACAGTTGTTTGATTAAAATGGCATTAATCCTGATTCACTCCTCATTTCTGCTGCATAAATGTTTTAAAGGTATTGCCAAAATGTATTGGTGTGCTTCCTCCCTGTTTGGAGCTAGAATCCAGAGGCACTCCTGCCATGGGGCAAAATGAGAACCCCATGCCTCAAGCAGCAGTCGCCCACAAGTTGCCCCCTCTGAGACTGAAAAGCAAGTGTGAGTGGGTGATCTGAGGCAGCACTAGGAAGGTTGCCTCAAGATAGTCTGGGATGCAGAATCAGCCCTACCTAAACACACAGCAGTCACATTTATATACTGGTGCCTTGTATATCCCACTCAGGCTCAATCAGAGATGATGACATTCTGACTCTCTCAAAGATTTGTGTCCAAATGCAGGTAGAATTTTAATTTCTTTATTTTACAAGAATTGCTAAAAATGATAAAAGCTGCTAAAATTATGAATTATAATTGCATTACAAGTAATACAGAAAATATAGGACTTGTCTGGTTCCAGTAACCTTTCTAAACACTTATGTTGGGTTATTATACATTATTTCACAGAATTAAAACATTTTCCTTTTACATTTGACAGTGAATTACCTATTTGATAAAAAACACAAGTTGTGTTTGTTCTTAACAGTAGTTTGGCAGATTACTGAACCAACCAATAACCTCAATTTTAAACACAATTATGTTTGAATGATAGGTAGAGGAATGGTTCTCTATATAATTCACCCATTCCTGTAGAATAAAATAAAAATATATAACAGATATTAGATCTTTTATCCAGAAACCTGTTATTAAGAAGCTCCGAATTTGGGGATGGTCATCTCTCATAAACAAAAATTCAAATTTTTAAAATGGATTTAATTTTTCGCTGTAGTAATAGAATGGCACCTTCTACTTGACCCAGACTAAGAAATAATGATTCCTTACTGTTGTGTTTTGATAGCCGAGGATGAGCGGAGTATAACAGTGCTTTATTAGAAGGTTCATGCAGCCATTACATAACAGTAACAAACTCTAGCACCTTAAACAGTATAGAAGGTACAGTGTATGCACAGTATACCCACAGTACCCCACTTACTTGAGGCAGAACCTACAGTACCTCTTTAAGGTTTAAGTAATTTTTAGTAGACTTATGGTAGGGTGGAATAACTCTTTTCTTACCACACTTCCTGTAGAATCTGATCACACTCAAGATTCAGGGCTGAAACCTGTGTGGAAATCCAGTAGGCATAGACTTCTTTGCTAGAAAGACACTGGGAACTGGGATTTACATTCAGGGGGATTCCACTAGGAAAATAAAACACACAGTTGCAGTAAGCCAAGATGAACTTTGTATAATAATAAAATAAATTTATTCCCAATGTGAATCTGACTAGTACCTAGTCTCTCGTTCCACTCTGGATGGACAATACAGTTCAGTGTCTGGCAATGTGTCCCTTCCCCAAGAGCTCTTATACCACAGGTAGCGCTACCTGCCCCAATGTACCTCTCCTTTAGGATAAGCCTGTATCCCCCATGTGGCAGGCTCATGGCAAACACCTGTCCTCACACCTGGGACTCAAGAATTGCAACAGGCAGAATTGAAAGCAGGGCAAATCTCTTCCTCTTAGCTGATGCTAAAAGCTTGTCCAAGCTGAGCACACATGCATCCTCACTTGTTACTGCAGTTCCTGTACTGTCCATGCTGCACTCACACTTTTCCTGGATCTGGATCAGTATGTCTGCTTGAGCATCAGACTGGGGGTGCCAGCCTCAGGGGCCCCCCGCACCATCTCCCATCCACAAAGTCCTATCTGCAGCAAACCCCCTCCCTACGACCTGTGGGAGCATACCTTTTTCCGGAGTGACGGAGGTGGTGGCGGTAAGGAAGAAGTGCAAGGAGCAGGTCTGGCTCTTTGCCAACCCTGTGCATTTGATTCCAAAGCAAAATACACCCTGGGTGTGTCACAAGTTTTCTAATTCTGGGCAGTGTCATTCTGTAGCTACTAAAGCAAAAAAGGTTCTGTCTTGTATAAAAAAGGGCATAAAC
>CM044440.1:104806193-104819088 GCA_024363595.1 Xenopus borealis
ATACCATAAACAAACATTGCCCAAACTCTTTAGGAAGCAGTAGTATTTTTAAAACTACTACATATGTTCTAGCGCCCGTTAATTTAACGGGCTTAATGTCTAGTTATTTATATTAAGGGAAAATGCCTCCATGTATATTTTTAACTATAAAACTACTCAAAGCTGTTCATAATAACTAGTTATAGGAATACTTAGGGGCAGATTTACTAAATTTACATGAAGAATTCGAAGTTCGATCGATTCAAAAAGATTCGAATTTGAATCTTCGAATATGCAAATTAGGTAAATTTGACCATCGAATATTCAAATTCGAATAATTTGAATATTCAAATTTAATTTTATTCGCATATTCGACTATTCAATGGTCGAAGTACTTCCCCTTTAAATTTTTATTTGACCACCTAATTCGCCAGATCAAAGCTACCAAATTGGGTATCATTATTTTTTATCGAATCGATCAATTTGAATGATTAATCAAATTTTTCCTATTTGAAAGTTCTACCAATCGAATCGCGGTAAAATCCTTCGAATACTATTCCCATGGTTGAATTTTGAATCTTTTTCAATTTGAAATTCAACCAATAGTAATTATGTTCTAGTGTAGTCTCTATGGTGTTATGTTAAAAGACAATTATTAATTGAGTAGCAATGGAACCCAAGGTTGAGCTACAGTAATTGAAGAGAAAACTTCTGACTGACACTTGGAAAAAACCCTATGGGTCCTTCCAACCCAGACCAGCTCCTTTCCCTGGCTACTGCACCCATACCTTCCTCCTAACCCAGTCTTGATTGTGCTGGAAACAGGATTAACTGTGGTGTGCAGGGCAGGGGGATGGAGAGGAGTTGCAGCTGGTGGCCCAGGTTGGGTGTGTAGGCCCCGGTGGACCCCAAGCCCCTGCTGGAAAGGACACACGAATGGATATAATCCCATGTAGAACTGAGTGGGTGGAACTGTGCAATCAAACTCACCCTCTCTCAATGGTGATTTAGGTGCACCAACCCCAGACCATCATTTTAGAAATAAAATGAAGGAAGGCTAACAGGCACCTTCTTCTAGTAGGTTTTGATAAGCCAAATGGTCCCAGGCTAATTAAGTCAAATTTTAACATTCTCTCTGTGAGAATCTCTTGAATAAACATTTTTCTTTGACCATTGTGGATTCATTTAGTGCCTACTTACATTTTACTTCTTTTTTTTATTTTTTGCCTCCAAATATGGATTATTAAGAAACCATTGTTTAGTCCACTATCACCTACAACAGATCACTAAAATAGCCTGTGAGAGGGTAACAAAAGAGTTTGCGGTTACTGGATACAGATATTTTTTCAAGCTTGTTAGTTTGATATGAGTTAATATTATTTTCTTATTTTGTGGCCATGCTTGTTGTGCATCAAAATAGATGTCAAAAACTAGTTTTACTGCATGTAATTCTGCTTTTCAGTTACAATTTGGAATAAATTAAAACAAAGATATTGTAACTGGCAGGTGCTACCCTGTAACCCATAACCTTCAGGAATACAACAGATAACAAAATGACAACTAAGACAAGAAACCTATTAGAAGTACAGTATTGCTCTAGAGAACTTATTTAATGTATTGGTATTCAGCCCTATATTGATAGGAACAGTTTGATGCTGATGCAACTAGAAACTACAAGATGCTGTTTTTCTCCAATATAATTCAATCAGTATTTCATTCCATGGTGTCAGCTGATTTCACTGATGGCTCAGATGCTGTAAGTGTCACTAGCTGTTTGACTTCAATGCATTTTCGGGCTGCTTCTGATTATAACTTTTATTTCACACTGATTAGTACTGTCATAACAACAGAACTGCCTGTGCCCATCTTTATAAAAAACTGAATCATTATGTATCACCAAATTACTAAAAGCAGTAACAATCATTAATATACATTTCAAAGCAGTGTAATTTACAATATAATCATTTTCAGAGGTATATGCTATTATGAACGTGACATTATTGAAATAACAAGTCAACTTAACTAATAATGCTCCAGCATAAATGATTTATCTGTGTGTATAACACAAATATATGCTATCCGCCTTGCCTTGTACCTGCCTATGCATTAATGTTCTTTTTGTTTGCCAAGCTTCTTTCCTCTTTGTAAACATGAAAACAAGCAGGCGGCACTCTGGATAAAATGACTAGGATATTTATTCCAAACAGGAAAGGATCCACATTGCCTCTCGCGTTTCAGGAGAGACCTCCATTAATCATAGGCTTCCTTCCTCTTTGGTCCTCTTTTTAAATCCTAAAAGTAACAAGAACCCTTCTGGTGGTTCTTAGTGACCCCTGGTTCCTCGACAATAGTTTTTAAACCTTTCTTTCAACAAATTGAACAGAATGTATGCTGAAAATAAATTTGGCTTATTCTTTTAATATGCTATGCTTTCACATTTACTTCCTTCCCTGTAATTAGCAGAATTTGCTTAAAAAGATAATTTGCTCTGCATAAGAATTCTTCCATTCACCTATTTGTTGTGGCTGTTTTTTGCTTGCAGAAGATTATGCATGTGGTTTATCTGTGCACGAACCAAGAAATTAGAAACATGGAGTCGTTTTCAAGTCTCTGTTGCACAGTTTAGCTAAAAAGGAAAAAACATTCTTAAAAAAAATGTTTTTTGTTCAATAGGCAAACTGTAAGTTCAGCCTTCTGAATTGAGACTAGTGAAACGTCGTTAAGAGATAATAATACAGAATATCCAGTTGATTTGACTTATTACTACAAATAAGCCTAATTCATTGCATACATGTTGAACAATGAAGTATACTGCCCATTTTATCACAATAAATGCCATGCATAATGGAAAAAAATTAAATTACAAAAATCTTCAAGTTGGTCCATAGTTGTCAATTCCAGTTACAAACAGTATACTGTATTAATCAGTATCAGGTTATTTTTTCTGTCCAACCAATGACCCTGCAATTTTTAGTATCCGCCAATAGCTTTCCAGACTCCTTGATAATGGGAACAGAACAGCAACCGCAGGGCATCGTTTTAGACAGTTTTGTACAGAGATGTCTGTAAACGGGCCACCCATGGCTGGTGGGCACCCATTATTACCCATTGCATCACAAATACCTTTACTGTAAAAAGCAGACATCTTCACAAGGTTGCAATTAACAAAGGCACATTTTATTTACAGCTTCTTGAAGCAAGGCAGTTTAAGATCAGGACTCTGGTTGCTGGCTCAAGGATGATAGTTACACAGAAAATACTTCTCTAAAAAGTATCTGTACTTCTCAATCACTCTCACACACACACAACATTCCTCTCCTGCAGCCTTCTCTTCCAGAATGCCATTAATTCTCCTGATGAACTCTTCTCCACCTGTTTCTCAGTGTCCAAGCTTCCCATGGCTGTCGCACTACAGCCCCTAGGTTCCCTCTAACCTACATCTGACCACTGAAATCCCTTAAGTGGTGCACAATTTTGTAACCATTAGACACAAGGTATGGAAGACTTTCTTATAAACATTTCCAGTTTATTGCTTTGACCTTCAGCAAAAATGGCAGCACAATCCTTTCACCTGACCTTTCCCTGCTGCCCCTTCCTCTAACACTGACAAAATGGCCACTTTATTTCCTGTTCCTGTTTTCTTGTTTGTACTTTTCAGTACAATGTTATACTTCACAGTTCAGTTAAGGATGCACTACCACCTTGTGGCCAAACAAGCTATAAATTTATAGGGGAATGTAATATACGTGGGTAAGGCAAAAACTATTCGAAAATTGAAAAGTTAAGCCTTTGCGCACACAAATTTAGCTTTGTGCGAATGCAATATACCTTTTGCGAACCCGGAAACTGTTTAGCAACCACTTCCGCCAGCAGTTTACGACACCTACAAGCACTTCTTAAGAGTGCGCAATTATAATTTGCAATGCGCAATAAAGATTCACAATGCAATAACCGTTTAAGGAACAATATTACATTGCGAGATGTGGATTTTAACTCTTATTGGTGTGCAATGTTTTTCTCTTTGCAACTTTAATTACATTCCCGACTAATTTAACAATTCACATTTTGCAATTTTACAATCACGCAGAGGCCTTACCTCAAATTCTTACTCCTCATCAGGACAACAGACTGTCCTTGCTATCTCTCTTTATCGCACTCCTAGGAGCCTATGAATCATGCTGTGTAAAAAGTGGAGAGAAACATTACCAGTAATGTTGCCCACAGCAACCAATCAGCAATTAGATTTCAACGGTTAGAAAACGAAAACAAAGATCTGGTTGCTGTGAGCGGCATCACCAGTAATGTACACTCCACTTTTTGCACAGCTTGATAAATAGATGCCCTAGAGTGAGCGCACAATCCCCTACTGGACACTTACTAGCCTAAAGAAGAACTAACGCCTACCAAAAGCCCCCCTAAACATTCTGGCATTGCCCCCCTTCTGTCACCCTACCCGCCATTTTCAAGAGAAAAAAGGGAAGTGTTTGGGCCTCAAACGTTGTTGGTTGTAAGGGATCCAAGTCATGAAACCAATATTTTTTATTCCCTGGATGGTACTGTGATTCCAATTTCTAATAGACACTGTTGCACACCATTCATTGGAAGAACCAGGATGGATACATTGGGAACATGGGACATCGCCTATTCACTAACAGCAGCAGGCGTCAATACGCTAGCAAAAGAGACCATCACTAGCGTTCGCACTTTATTGCCAGACCAGGCGAAGTGCTAAAACGAAGCTAGATCTTCCTTAATCTTCTGTCACTTACATCATATCTGTCACGGAAAAGCAGGTGTTAAGAAGCCCTAAAACTGCTTGGGCTACCAGTGAAGTGAAGTAAGAGAGCCCTACTGTACCTCCTCCCAGTGTTCACAGATGCCCTTTTGGGACCCCGGACTTTCTGCTGCGGGGGAAAGGCATCTTACTCACGGGCTGGTGGTTCAAACGCAGTACCGAAGGATGAGACAGGAGAGTGGTCAGTTCAGGCAGAGGTCGTGGCGAGGCAGCAGAATCCTTGGTCAAGTCAGGCAGAGGATTGGTGGCAAGCAGCAAGGAAGCAGTGGTCAGGGTCAGGCAAAGGTCAGTACACAGGCAGGCAAAACGGATTAAATGCTTAGGAAGGGTAAAATAAACTGAGGATCAGCTTGGGCGCAGAATACAGGAAGCCACTTTTATTTTTGAATTTGGCGCCAAAATCATGACGTCAGCGAGTCCATTGACGTCTCTATGCGCGCCGCGACAACAGGATCAGTGCGTCTGGTGGTAAGAGTGAGTACCAGCCTCCTGGTCTGCCTTACAATTTCCTGTCTACCGAAAATTGATTAAAGTTGAAAAAACGCTGGAGTCTTTTCCTTTTTTAAAGTGGGATTGCCTGCAAAAGTCCTAACTTACATATTTTTTGGGTAACTGTTTTTCTCCAGACATTTCTCTTATCTTTATTAACCATTTGCACCAACATTTACAATAAAAACCTCCATACATTTACAATAAAAACCTCCATACAACGTTCAATTTCCCGCCCAATGCAAAATCACCTAAGGGAAAGATCACCAGCGAATTTTCGCTAGGCACAAGCGCACTCTAGCACATCTTCACATTTGTTCGGTGCCCAGGACACAACTTTACATATTAGTGAATTAGTGTAGTGGTTGCAAATTTGCGTCTGGCAAAGTGGTGCGATGTGTGCGAAATGGACGCTGGCGACAATTCGACCTTTTAGACCACCTGAACTGTAAATAACCCCTATATTGTTGTAATGCATGCACCATCCAGAGGGGAAATCTGGTTACTACAGTATATTAATGTTTTATACTACTCCTGCCTATAAATTCTGTATTCTTGTCCAGAGTGCTGCAGTGTGTTGGCCAGTGCCAGTCATATCTACTGTACTTACCCCATACCCAACAGCTCTGCAAAAAGGGAAACAGAGATATAGGGGCAGATTCACTAAAGCGTGAAGCGTCAAACGCTAGCGCTAATTCGCCAGCGTGACGTCATTTTGCAACTTCACAAATTCACTAACAAGGAATTTTCGCTAGCGAAGTAAATAGACTTGCGCAACTTCGCACCCTTACGCCAGGCGAAGTTGCGCACTGACGAAGGATCGTAACTTCGCAAATTCACTAAGATGAACATTTTCCTCAACGTTAGCACTTACACTAGACGTTACTTCGCCTGGTCAGACCAATACAATAGATAGGAGGTTGAAAAAAAGTAAAAAAAAAACGTCGGCGTATTTTAGCATAGGAGGGTGATAGTCTGAAAAAGATCAATAATTTTTTTGGGGGGTTACCCTTCTTCCCCCCTACTGTACATTTCCTAACATATGGCAACTCAACTATACAGGGGGCCCATGTAGGGCAATAGGACAACTTTATATAATTTATTAAAGGTTTCCTGGGCTTGTGTAGTGGAATGTAGTGGCTTTAACATATACTTCTATTATAAGTTAAAGTTCCCGCCATATGCAAATTAGTGTAACAGCGCTCTGCCTAGCGAAGTAACACTAGCGCAACTACGCTACCATTCGCCGACCTGAGCGTAAATTCGCACTTCAGTAGATTTGCATAGCGCTGGCGAAAATTCATCTGGCGAAGTGCGGCGAACGCTATCGAAGCTTATGCTGGCGAATTTTTGGGTCATAGTGAATCTGCCCCATAGTCTTCCTGAAAATAACAAACCACTATCCAGCTGCTCACAAGTATAAAAGGATGCAGCAACTCTCTAAAATTCATTTAGCATAAAAATAAATGTGGATTTCCCTCTTGACCATTCACTGATTCATTTCATCATTCAAGATCAAGTCTACTTTTATTTATATGAAACACAATTTATATTACACTGCAGCAGACAAAACTCCCACTGAATGTGTTACCGTTATTATGCAGATCACATTTAGCTTCTAGGAAAATGGCTATCCAGCTATAGTCCCTACATGTTATTATGTGGCTTTCTAATTATATCCCCGATCCTGGGCAGATTAATTTTTCTTCTTGGTTTTCATATTTTCATTTAAAAAAATTATAATTTCAGAAAAAAAATTAAAGTTTTCTTGACAGCTGGAAAATATTTTAACAGCTTCAAAAGAATTCACATTTTTCTCTCTTATAAACAGTTCATACAGCAGAATGAATTAAAATTAGCTATCTCAATGCAGAAAACATTTTACAAGATTGCATTATAATTTCAATGTACATGCCAAGTCACAATTGAATTTCGATAAGGTTTATATCCAGTTGATTAACAAACTTGCCTTTTAGCAAATATTCTCATTATAAAAATGTTCTTCTCTCTTTGCTGGGTTTTAGGTAATTAAAATGATTAAATGTTATCTGATTATTTTACAGAATATCTGGCCACTATGTTACTGCATGGCTTAGAGTTACATGTTGGCAATTACTTGTTAGTAGCTTGTAATTGTTATTATGGTGATAAGATTCAAATATCAAAAGATTTAATTTAACCTCATTCTAAACTGTACATTCAAGGCAAGGGTGAAGTACCTTAAATGGCATTTTAATATGATGTAGAGAATTGTATTACAAGACCATTTATACTTTAGTACTAAGCTGCTCTACACGTACTTAGTATCAAGACAGTAACATGAAGGAGAGGCCAACTGATTAAACAGGAGAGGGCATTAATAGACAACTGTAAATAAAAAAAAATCAGTCTGATTTCTATTTATTATGGAATTGGTTATTAATAACCAATGAGCCAATGCAAAGCTGTGATTATGCATGTCCTTGTGATTATGTAAGTCCCCTCTTAATGTATCCAAACCAATGAAAGACAAATGGATCAACCAGTTTCATGTTTGCACCACTAGGACTCCTCGGTTTTATAAATATAATCCTGTAAATTTCAACTTTATGCCACAAAATGAAAATTATTTCTACACATGTAGATGGTCTTGGCACAAACAAATATGGAGTACATTTTCTCATATTGTGCACATTCTTTTAACCTTTTTCAGGAGATAGGTACAGCAAGTATGGTTTTAGGTCTGTTTTAAATGCATTATCCTCTCTCACAGGAATAACTCTAAGTCCAGGCTAGAAGACTAGTTGCTGCCTCTTATCAAACTGCCTGAAATTAGGCTGTCCACTTCCCCCCATTTTTTGAAACCTGTACCTGACCCGAACCTGCAACCTGAAATTTGACAAATGTGTTCCCACTACCTGACCCACAATTGGCCAGCTAGCCTTCCTACCTGGGGGACACAAGAAACCAGAAGTGACGTTACTCCCGTGCCAACTTTTCCCAAAATTTTTTTAAAAACTGAAAGAACCACAAGGGTGGAATATATCAAGAGCGCACCTTTGTTGGGTACCAAGTTGGGTTATCTGTGGACTGCCTGCATAGCCAAGGAATCAAAAACATTTTGCCTGAAACCCAACCAACAATTCAGGACTCTGTGGGCCCCTAATGTACTTTGTCCACTGCCCATTCAACTTAATCTTGGGGATCAGAGTCAGGGCAAACCCTATTACAAACTCAGTAGTTGAGAGGGGGGGCTGTTAGTGTTCTCTTGGTCCTCCACCGGCTTGAATTCCAGGTAACATCCAGGTCTGCACTTAAGCCCTAACTCAGGGATTACCCCAGCCAATCACTGCCCAGGTAATCAAGAAGGTGGACATCCTGCCTATAATTGTCATGCCCTGCATGTCTTTGCTACATCAAGCTGTTTGTAAAGAAATCAATGTTATAAGTATAAAATAGTTAGTTGAAACAGACATAAGGTAAGTCATTTCACTGAAAACACACACAAAACTTTTTCGTAATCAAATTCAGCCAGAAGTAATACAATATTTTATAGAAGCAATATCACTTTTTTATTCTCTCATCACTGAGAAGGAAGGCCATAAAATTGCAAATGGCAATATTTTGGGTTTATGCGGCTTTCATTAGATTTGCCCTTACAGTCTGATTTCACAGTAACCTCCAAATAGGTGCAATAAAAGAGATTGAGTATTAATTTAGTTACAGCACAATTCAGGTTTACCTGCAGAATACTGCACTTTTTTTGTTTCTTTGGGGACAAAGGAATCAGGACAGTCAAAATGAATTCAGTCTGATTCAGTTCTATATGTTCTCAGGTCTAATTTATTTGTGTGTGATCCCAAAAGCTATGGGACCCCATTGCTTATGGCTAGTGATATGCAAATCTGACCCGTTTAAATCCTCTGAAAAATTACAAAATGTCAAAAAATTCTTCAAATGCATTGAAGTCTATGTGCATTGATGCTTGACATTTTTTACCCATTGGAATCTATCGGCATCATTTTTGCTGTGAAACCTGGTGAAAAATTTAGCTCATCACTACTTATTGCTCGCTATCCCATGAACTTCCGAACACATAGAAAACCTATTACAGGTAAAGGATCTATTATCCTTGCTCTGGACCTGGGGGTTTCCAGATAAGGAATATTTTCGTATTTCTAAACATCATACCTTTGACCTGATTAAAGTTTTTTGAACATTAAATACACCCAGTAGAATTGTTTTGCCACCAATATGGAAAAAAAAAAAAATCACTTTTTAGAATTGGCTTTCACTAGTGAAAATTCGCCAGAAATACAATCTGCAGGGGAAGAGGACAATTTGCTAGTGAAAGAGTTCAACAACAACAAGTTTTCTGCCCTTAATTCAGGAGAATTTTCTCTCAGGCGAACAATTGTTACTCCGAAAATTCACTAAAATACAAATGTTCAATTACGGTACCCCTTTTGCGTCTGCTTCGCTAACCTGATAAGATGAAGCCACATCCTCCTCAATCTTATGTCAGTGACATAATATGCCGAAAAGTCATAAAAAAGGCAAAAAGATGTTTTTTTTCCATATTTTAAAGTGGGATTAATTTAAAAATTTGTAACTGATAAATATATATTTTTTAATAATTTTATTTAACCATTTGAGGGTCATGCCCCATTTGTTTTAGGGTGCGCTCATGTCTAGAACGATAGAGGATCACTTGATTTTATTTCTTGTGTTAATGCATTTTCACTGGGCAGATATGAAAGTTCGCTATGAAAGTTTGTCTACAGAGACGTGACTTTACATTTTGATGAATTATGTTCTGGAAATTAACATCTGATGAAGTGGCTTTAAGTGTGGTGGAGCCTTCAAACGGTGAAAATTCTGCCTTTCCCCCTATAGGAGATGTCTTCCCATTATTTGGAGCTTTCTGGATAACAGGTAATAGTGATCCCATGCCTGTATATTCAAAGATACAGTAATGATGAAATGATAATATTACTAGAGTAGAGATGAGATAAAATTGCTTTTGGAAAATTGCTTTGGAAAAAAATTTGGAACAAAATCAAAGCATTTAGACACTAATGAACTAATAAACAGTGGTGTGCACGAGGGAGCTGAATGATATTTATTGTACTGAGAAACTGTCCTTTCTCACGCAGAGATCAGCTAAGTACTGCTAATAGTATCACATAGAGGTGCTTTGGTGTTCTCATGAAGCATCTTGGGCCAGAGAAAATATATTCACTTCCTGCCCAAGCTATTCTCTAGTTACTATGGTCACATGCTTCTTGGTTTTTGCTTTAGCTGAGCTGCTTAAGGGAGCACATTACACATCCAATAACTGGCATCTACAATAACAGAGCTTAGGACATATTTACAGAAGTACGAATTTGACAAAGGTTCACCAAGATAAAAAAGGAGTTGCGGCATTGACCGCTGCAAAACCTTAAAAATACACCAGTTCATCAAAAGCACCAGTTATGTTTCACTAACATCCTACATACATCAATGCTTTATGGTGTTGATTCCCAAACGCCAGGAATTAGCCCTTACAACCGAAGGGTGAAATTTTGGGTTCACCAAGATAAAAAAGGAGTTGCGGCATTGGCCACTGCAAAACCTTAAAAATATGCCAATTCATCAAAAGCACCAATTATGTTTGACTAACATCCTACAACATCAATGCGTTCCCAAACACCAGGAATTAGCCCTTACAACAGTAGGGTGAAATTTTGGGTGAGCATCAGTGATGAGCTAATCTGAAACTGCTTAAAAATGTACAGAACAGCAAGAAAATTACAAGAGTACAAGAGTCTCTCACCCTTATGCTTCACAGAAGATATATTAAAGGAGTGGTTTACCTTTAAGTAAACTTTTAGTATAGTGTTGTCTTTTTATGTCTTTCCATCTCTCAAATTGGCATCACTGACCCCTTCTAAAAAACAAACTCTCTACAAGGCTACATATATATAGTTATGCTGCTTTCTATTACATATTTTTCTAATCAGGCCCTCTTCTATTCATATTTCAATCTTTTATTCATATCAATGCATGTTGGCTAGGTAAACCAAAATAATAAAAATAGAAACCAGTTGCAAATTGTCTCAGAATATCACTCTGTACAGCAGCATGTCTATCCCAACATCACATACAAAGGCATAAAAGAGAAAAACTAAATTTAAAGGAGAACAAAATCTTAACAAAAATGACAGATGTTACACCATATGTTTTGGGATTCTGTACCAGGCACCAGTGAAGATCTGTTCCTCCATCTTCTTTTCAAGTCAAAGAAAATACTTTGAGCTGCTGTCAGTTGCCTAAGTTTAGGGCCAACTCACAATATACAGTGTTATATTAAATATAATATTCATATCAAATTTTTGAAAAAGGACGATTTTCAATTAATTCACATTAATATCATGTGAAAACTCCACATTCTGAATGAGCCCTGTAATATTGGTTTCTGTAATTGATAGGCGCTCACTTTCGCTCATGTTCTGATTAGTGATGGGCGAAACGGCCGCGTTTCGCTTCGCCGAAAAATTCGCGAATTTCCAGAGAAATTCGCGAATTTTTCGCCATTTGGCAAAACGAGTCGCGCGTCGTTTCCGACGCGCGTCGCGTAGTTTTCGGCGCGTCGCGTCAAAAATGACGCGCGACTCGTTTTTTCACGGCGAAATTTTAGCGGCGAATTTTTCTGCTCGTTTCGCGAATTTATTCGCCAGCGGCGAATCGCGGGAATTCGCCGCGAATTCACCCCTGGCGAATAAATTCGCCCATCACTAGTTCTGATTAATTGTAATGATGTGTAAGTTTCTCAAATGTGCAGTGCCACTGGCAATAAAAAGTTGGTCTGACATGATCCAAAATTCTGCTGTGGACACTTCTAAAAATATGTGGATTATTACTATTATAGGAGTTACTAAAATCATGGGCTTGTACAGTACGTTACAGTACAGTACCATAAGTCTGCTAGAAAATCATATGCACATTAAACAAACCCAATGGTCTGGTTTTGCTTCCACTAAGAATGTATTACTGTATATCTCAGTTTGGATCAAGTACAAGGTACTGTTTTATTATTACAGAGAAAAACTAAATTATTCTAAAGAATTTGGATTATTTGGATATAAATGAGTCTATGGGAGATGACAGTGGCATAACTAGATAATACTGGGCCCCACAGCAAATTCTTTTTGAGGCCCCCAGGATGTCCAGGTGCAGGGTCTGCTTCCTTTGTAGCTACGCCCCTGAGAGATGACCTCGGTAATGGAACTTGCTGGATAAGGGGTTTCCGGATAACGGATCCCATACCTGTACTGCATTTCCAGTGATTTTTTGTTTATTAGCCTTTTAGCTTGAAAATGTAATCTACTTTTTTCAAGCATCCGTAAATTTGGTTCAAATAAAAAGGAAAATCATCATCAGTAATTAAATTCTTAATTAGGAACATGCGGTAGTCTAACATTGTAACCAGGCCTGGATTTGTGGAGGGCAGCATGCTCTCCAACCACACCCACGCTGGTTCAGAAATTTTAATATCCCGTGTGCCAAAGTCTAGTCCTTTATTCAGAAGGAAACAATGAAGCCAACAGTGACAATCTTCGTTAGTTTATATGTAGATAGGAAAAATAGCATCACATATATATATATATA
>CM044440.1:104875801-104923870 GCA_024363595.1 Xenopus borealis
ACTGCCCAGTTCAATAAAGTAATATTCAATACACATAACAAGTCTTAACTGGACAAAAGGTTCTTCATTACAAACAAAAGGTTCTTCGTTAACTTCTCTTCGGAGGGCCTTTATTACTGACAAGATAATCACTCCCTTTGACATCCTCTATTCTAAATACATAAAAAGAGTGAGAGACGTGAACCTAATGCATGTGCAATTAGACTGCTTGTTATCTGACCATATTCCTATTTACTTGAAATCCTTGCTATATAAATAGGGCCTGTGCAAATCTATGATATTAATATTGTTTAATACATGTCTGCATGAATGCACATGATGCCAAAGGGCAGAGACACACAAATCGATTCGGGAGATTTAGTCACCCTGTGACTGATCGTTCCTTCTTCAGGCGACTAATCTCCCGAAAAGCCTTCCTGCTGGCTAGAATCTAAATCACCGTCAGGATGGCACTTGGTGTGCTTCGATTTCCAAAGTCGCCCAACGAGGCAACTTCAGGCGACCTCAGAAAACGAGGAGCTCCGAGTGCCATCCTGCTGGTGATTTAGATTCTAGCTGGTAGGAAGGCTTTCAGGGAGATTAGTCGCCTGAAGAAGTGATGATTAGTCGCCGGGCGAATAAATCTCCACAAATCATGTCTCTGCCCTAAGACTTGTACACACATTTATGAAGTGAATATTTATCAGCAGCAGCAGTCAATATTATCCTTTGTTCCATTTTATGCCAAATGTTAAAAAGGTTGTTCACCTTCAAACAAATAGTTGCTATCAGATTGTTCACCTGAAATAAGGACTTTTCCTAATTTCTTTCTATTTTCTATGTGTGTCAGTTTTTCTAATATTGAAGTGTGAAGTGTAATTTTTCACCTTCTAAAGCAGCTGTGGGATACTCCAGAGATGCTGATGAGAAATGCATCAACTAAATGTTGCAAAATTGTAACAGTTTAGAGTCTGCACCTGCATTACTGAGCTGCCAAACTCAAACATCAGAGACAGGGACATTACATATTAAACTTAGATCTTGGTAAAACAGTAAAAAATAAATAATGGAAAGTAATTGAAAAAAGTCTTTATTTCTGAGGAACTATCTGAAAACAACTGAATTGAAAAAAGTGTTTGGAAGGGTTGGTCACCCTTGAATTAACTTATAGTATGATGTAGAGAGTGATATTCTGAGATAATTTGCAAATGTTCTTCATTTTTATTATGTCTGTTTTTTTTAATTATTTAGCTTTTTGTTCCAGATTGGAATTTCAGCTGCTATCTGGTGGCTAATGCTCAAATTACTCTAGTAACTAAGCAGTGGTTTGAGTGAGACACTAGAATATAAATAGGAGACACTTGAATAGAACAGTTAATAAAAACACATAACATAAACCACATCAGTAAATGTGTAGCCTCACAGAACAATGTTTTTGTTTTTTTTTTAATTCAGCGTCAGCGACCCTCATTTGAAAGCTGGAAAGAGAAAGAAAGCTGAAAAAGAGGGCAAATAACTAAAACCCTATAAAATAAATTAAAAAAGACCAGTTGAAAAGTTACTAAGAATTGTTCTTTCGACAACCACCCCTTTAAATAAGATATTTAGTTCTGGAATGATTTAAAGAACCATTTAAGATGGCTGTTTCTGTAGAATGTAGAGTTGCTTATTTTGAAGGCCTTAGAGAAAAGTCTTTGGAAAAAGTCTTCGGAAGAATGTAGCCTATAGCATGCCACATAATAACCACATTTTGTAAAACCTATTCTGGGCTTGAAAATGTAAATAAGGTGTTTCATCCCTGGAAAAGAATTGAGGGTGTCTGAGTTTACCTTACTGTGGTAAATGGTGGAATTCATATTAACACATAGAACACAACTGAAAATTTTGAATGAGAGTAAAGGAGAAATAAACCTTAAAAAAATGTATATATGGTTAAAAATGCCATATTTTATATACTAAAAAGTTTCAGCTTGTCAATAGCAGCAATGATCCAGGACTTCAAACTTGTCACAGGGGGTCACCATCTTGGAAACTGTCTGTGACACTCACATGCTCAGTGGGCTCTGAGCAGCTGTTGAGAAGCTAAGCTTAGGGGTCGTCACTTATCCAGCAGAAAATGAGGTTGTTCTGTAATATAAGATGATGCTACAGGGCTGATTATTAAATTCTGGTTTTAATTGCACTGGTTTTAATTGCACTGGTTTCTGTGCTGCCATGTAGTAATTATCTATATTAAAAACTTTGCACCAGGCAATCTACACGTAATCCAGGGAGTGCGAGCAGGCTCTCCATTTTAATTACTAATTAAGCCATTTATTGAGACATTTCTATTCTGTACGTGGGCCCCTAAGCTCAGTAAGTGAAAAGAAGATGCGGAGCTACTGGGGCATCTTTGGAGACACAAATTTTTACTGCAAATGGGCTGTGGTTGCCTTGGGTTGGTATCCAAACCCAACAAAGACTGTATTTACCTAGCAGGTGCCCCAAGGCCCGCTGACATTTGTCACCCCTGTCCCCTCCATTTTATTTGCTCAAATTTTCATCATCAGGATGGAGCAATAGGAATTGGCAAACAGGAGATTTAAATTTCTGAACCAATGTGGGTTTGGTTGGGCAGCATGCTGTCCCTGAAAATCCTGCTGCCCTAGGCCCGGGCCTAGGTGGCCTCTCCACAAATCCGGGCCTGAGCCAAACACAAAATGTATAACATTTCTAGCTACTTCTTTAGTTACGCTGTAGTTCTCCTTTAAGAAATGATAAGCATGAACTGGTTAACAATAGAAAGTTGACTTTTGTAAACACAAAAATAGACTTGAAAGATCTTCAGCAAAAACACATATCCTATTTCAAATGATGTACAACTCTACATATCAATCATAGTGTGATTCAGCCTGTAGGCTAAAACAGAGAATGATTTCTGTACCCTTCGGAGAATTATTTCATCATTAGATGAACCACAATGTAGGCACCATCATACATCATTAAAACGAGTACTGCGGGCCACAGGGTATGAGAATTCTGGAAACATTCCCTCTGTGGTTACTTAGCTGAAGACATATAATAATCACACGTTTCCTGATCCCATCTTTGTTTATTCAGTTCATAGGTTTCAGCAAAATGACCCTATTACAAAAGTGTGAACTCAGAAGATTAAAAAAGTATCATGCAAAGAACACATTTTACAGCTGGTGAATTATATATTTCTTATTCAGTCAAAGTATTGCTGATTTGTTCATTTTTCTGACAGCATGCAACTGATAAAACAGATTACTTCCAGCCACAGTCCCGGCCTCCTTCAAAGAATTTTTGCAATGATTATATTGTTGTTTAAAAAGACATTGCAGAGTTATTGCTGAGCTGGTTCCCTCCTGCCTGACTCAGATATTACTCCCAAATATCTGTATTCAGCTTAACTGTTGAAAAGGCTGGATCAGTCTCTGTATATTTTATTTCGATGGACGAATTTTTAATTTTTTACCATTTGAAATTTATTCAAATCAGTGTGTGGTTGCTATGGTAATTTGGACCCTAGCAACCAGACTGCTGAAATTGCAAACTGGAGAGCTGTTGAATAAAAAGCTTTATAACTGAAAACCCACAAATAACAAAAAATGAAAACTAATCATAAAATGTCTCAGAATATCACAATCGACATCATACTAAAAGTTAACTCAAAGTTGAACAACCCATTTAATATGCACTTTCATTATTTTACCCAAAAACTAGTATACATAGACCAATATTGTTTAAAGATGCAGTTCACTGAAGTTTTTTGGTTTAAATAAACTGCTATAAAGTTCATTCCTTATTTGCCACTGGTACTGTGCTCTTCTTAATAATAATGCCCAAAGCAAAAGTCCAGCCACTATATGCAGTACTCAATAGAAAAAACCCATGTCCCACTGCGTACTATTCAGTCATATTGAGAAAGTAAAACAACAGCCTGCCAAAAAGTAGTTCCCTCCTAAAGTTCTGGCACAAGTCACATGCCCGGGACAGCTGGGAAATTGACAAAATGGCTAGCCCCATGTCAGATTTCAAAACTGAACTGAATGGATTTCAGTGCAGAAGTCTACTGGACCAGCACTATTAACCGATGTTTAAAAAAAAAAACATGTTTTCATGTGACAGTTTCCCTTTAATTCCAGTAGTTATTATTTTATAATAATAATCATCATCATTGTGCTTCAACAAGTGTTTGCAGAATAATTATTTGCAAAGGGGGTCAATGCAAGTACTGAAGGGAATGGCACTTTGACCTCCACGATTCTCCCTTAGATCAGCAAGGTACTAAATCATATATGGTGTCATAAAACGTAGACAGTAAAATTGGTCATAGTTTGAGCACTTTTGAACAAAAATATTAGGTTCTGAAACAGCTTCAACACTTTTTAACTTTGCTCATTTTATAAGAATCTTCATTAATAACCAAAATGTCACAAGAATGGTGTCCAAGGACATGTCAAAAATCACATTGTTTCAGTAAATCAGTGCCATTTTACTACCAGTCCCTTTTCAACTCAGAATAACTCTTATGACTTGACAAAACTCCAGTTTACTTCAACACTACATGGCAGTTGCAGCTTATCTGTACATTCCAGGTGGGTGGGCAAAGCAAAGAAAGAAAGACACCTAATTCAATTAACATTATTTAGGAAGCTTTTCTGGCAGGATCCAGGCAAATCTCTAGGATTTGCAGGCAATGATTATCAGTGTCACTCCATTTTTTCAAGAGGTTGCAGGAAAAAACACAAGAACACAGGTAAATATTTTAGCAGGAAAATAGGTCATTCATTATAGTACTTTGGTACCTTTAAGTAGGACCCTCTTTTTGAATTATTGGTTGTATTTGTGTATGTATTCTGTATGCATACATCCGTTTACAGCATCTTGGAATATGCTGGTTCTTTATAAATACCTGATGATGATAATAATAATTATAAAATGAATACGTGAGCAGGGGCACAACAGTGACTGGTGCCCTGTGGAACACTGGGTAATGGTAGAGCAGAGTGGAGGAGCAGCTGATGGAGGATTGTCCAGAGTCCAGATTAAAAAGGTGGAATAAAAACTGCATTGAGTCCAGAGAGCTGGGAAAATTGCAATGAGGCTGGGGAGGTATCTGGAGAGCAATAGGCAAGCAAGCAAATAGGAAGCAGAGCTATCAAAGATTTAAGATCAGAAACAGTCAATAGCCTGTGGTTAAACTTTAAAATTTTCAGCACTGGGGTCTTAGGATCACTTTTATTCTTCCTCTTGTTTGTGTGTTCTTCCTGTATGTATTCAAGATTCCTCCAGTTACTCCTGCTTAATATGCCAAAAACATACAGATTAGGATGGCCCTACATTTAAAATAAGAAATAATATAAATCCACCAATTTGAGGTACCAAAGTGGACAGGGCCAATGGGGCATCTACTGCCTTCCTTACCCCCGCCAGTCATGCTGCCCTCCACAGCCCCACAGCTCCGACTGCCCTCCTTATCTCTGGTGCTATTCTGTTCTTTGCAAAGGGCCATGCTTTCCACTGTGGAACACACAGCCATCTTGGATTTTTTTTGCCGTATTTTGAGCAGGCAGAGAGAGAGAGAGATAAAGTGCCAAGCAGTTGTGGGAGCACATGGAAAGAACTTCACTACTGGTATTCTGCTTGTGCAAATGTAAGGTAATTAATTATTCATTTTGCATTTTCAAATGGGTGTTGTATTTAGGGGTGGGGCCAGTAGTGGGCATGCTTTAAAAACTTTTGCCACACAATTCATGGCAGAATTGTTTTGGGCACTATTTGGCTCTTTGTCCAGGCCCTGCCGAGGCCTTAAAATGATCCTAAAAGTGTAGGAGACTGCAAGATCTATAAGCAAGGTCAGAATGCTACATATTGAAGACCAGAATGCAAGATTTCATATGGAACTGTTACAATAACAGCATACCTTTGTCAAGGGTGAGGTTAGGGCAGGGGTCCCCAACCTTTTTTGCTTGTGAGACACATTTAAATTTAAAAAAGAGTTGGAGAGCAACACAAGCATGAAAAAGTCCATGGGGATGACAAATAAGAGCTCTGATTGGCTTTTTGGTAGCCCCTATATGGACTGGCAGCCTACAGGAGAGAATGTTTGGCAGGACACCTGGCTTTTATACAACCAAAACTTGCCTCTAAGCCAGTAATTCAAAAATAAGCACCTGCTTTGAGGCCACTGGGAGCAACATCCAAGGGGTTGGAGAGCAACATGTTGCTCGCGAGCTACTGGTTGGGGATCACTGGGTTAGGGGGTGCTGCGGAGGCAGAGGGGAGTTATTCAGGCATGAACTGGCTGTGCCCATGGGGCACAGAAAGGTAAAGGGTGAGAAGGGTGTAGTGTCTGTCAGGGTGGAATGGGGGCAGAGCAGAGTAAGACAGGACGGAGCGAGCGCAGATCTGCTGAGTCGGAACAGGGTGTAGAACCAGATCAGGATAGGGGATGAGCAGGAGGACTGGAGGAGGAGAACTGGAGCAGGAGGACTGGAGGATGAGAACAGGAGGACTGGAGTAGGAACAGGAGGGCAAGGCAGAGCAAGATTCAGAGCAAGAAAAAAGGCAAGGTTCAGGCTAGGTGAGGTAAGGAAAGGTATGACTAGGCAGGCAAGATTCAGGCAGGAGAAGGAAAGATATAAGGCAAGGAGCAAGGTACAAGACAAAGAACATGGTACAAGATAAAGGGCAAGGCAGTTTAAAGGCTGGAACAGGAAAACCCAAACTATGGTCAAGCCACAGTGCTCAAGTAGGCCAATGCTCAGGCATTGAGGGTGAGGAGGACTGGCTTTATATAGGGCTGGGTCAGCATTAGTTGGCTGTCCCCAACCCACCAATCAGATTTCTGCTGGGCTAGGGCTTCAAAGGCCAGGTAATAGATAATGATCTAACCTACCTACTGATCACTTGGCCCAATTGCCACTTCACTAAGCCAGAAACCAGCAGAGTCTGACAATGTGAGACACTGTGAACCACATATTTAAAGGTTCTGGGGATTATACAAATTCTGTTTATAAAGATTTATCTTCCAAGAGCTAACACAGCTTTTTCTTGCATGCAATCACGGTACAGATTTGTACACAAAAGCTGTACATAGCATGAACACAATCAAATTCAGTTACTGCAAATGATGTGTGTTCACAAACCTACTTCTTCAGGTGCTATCATCTTATCTTATGAAACATTTTAATTATTTATGTTTTTTCATATTCATTTGCATTGGTCTTTCAGGAGAGATTATATTCATAATCTAGAAATGGTTGCATTTGTTGTGGTTGTCTGTTGTTCCACAATGGAAATGTTGAAACACATGACACTTTTTAAAAGTGATTGGATGACTAACCACTCAATTAATTCCAGTGACTATATACTTCATATAATAAGTAGGAATCAATTTCCATTCTTACAACCATCTAATGAGGCTCTTGATTACCTCAGAGCATTCAGTAGCATTAGTGTGATATTATGAAATGTGAAATGTAGTACTGTATTTCCCAAACTAATGTTTCAGTGAAACAGACTGGGAGTAGTTCACTTATCCATGAGCATAATTAAAGAAGTATTAAACTTAATTAGTAACCAGCAATCAGTATATGTCATAATTCCTAGCAGTAAAAATGCATAAAATATGTTTTATCGTGCTTGAATTAATAAGCTGTAATGTTGTGGCCCATTCAAAAATGATATTCTTATTATCTGTATGAGCAGAATACTATGTAAGCAGTTCAGTGATATGGTTGCCTTGTTATGTTTATGAAAGACAGTAGCATAAATTATTCCAGGAATTGTTATGGGAAGAAAAATCATTATAACAAGTTCATTGAAGAACAAGCAAAGAAACAGTGAAAGTGAAATCAAGAAGAAACCCACAATTGTGCCACTGGAAATCTTCATGCAAATGCCCCAGTAATGAACACGTTTCACAGTATGGACCTACTACATAAGTGTGTTTCATCACTTTAGGTGTGTACTGGACCTAAATATGATGTGCTAGACTGTAATCAGGAGACTGAGGTGACAGTATTCAAGTTGACACAAGTTCATGTAACAGCAGCATGCCTCAAGAATTTTACTGAAGTTGAACTAATCAATGCAGAGTTGCATATACATCAGTAAGTCTTATTACCGGGAGGTAACATCTAGAATTACTCAAATGGGAAATAGTGGGAAGGGAAGTACCACTATTCAAAAGGGGTTCCCATTCTCAGCCTCAAAACTATAGGCCAGTTAGTCTGATGCCAGTGGTAGGAAAGCTTTTTGAAGAAGGATAAATACTGGACTTCATAGCAAATCATAATACTATGAGTTTGTGCCAGCATGGTTTTATGCATAATAGATCTTGCCAGACTTACTTAATTTCTTTTTATGAGAAGGTAAGCAGGGACCTCGATTGTGGGATGGCAGTGGGTGTGATTTACTTAGACTTTGCTAAAGCATTTGATACAGTGCCACACAGAAGGTTACTGGTTAAATTAAGGAGTGTTGGCTTCACTAAAGCGCGAATCGGCAAACGCTATCGCAAATTCACTTGCATGACATCATTTTGGAACTTCGCAGATTTACTAACGATCTTGCTTAACTTCGTTAGTGAAGTATAGAGACTGTAGCGTAACTTCACACCTTTACGCCAGGTGAAGTTGCACAATGACTTAGGGAAGTAACTAATTCCCTAAGATGCAGATTTTACGGAACGTTACCTCTCGCGCAAGACTTGACTATGCCACCCCAGACCAGGTGAAGTCCAATAGAGTAGATAGGCGTTTCTTTAAAAAAAGTTAAAAAATTTTCAAAGTCCCAAAATATGCTAGCGTCTTTTAATTTTTGTAAGGGTGATAGGCTGAAAAAGATTGTAAATTTTTTTAGGGTACCCTCCTTCACCCCTACATTTCCTAACATATGACATCTCAGCTAAAGCACATGTGTAGGGCAATAGAACAACTTTATTTTATTTTTTAAAGGTTTCCTGGGCTTGTGTAGTGTAATGTAATGGCTGCAGCATATGCTTCTATTATACTTTAACTTGGCACTGTATGCAAATTAAGCATCGCTACTTCACTACCGTTCACATCCCTGAGTGCAACTTCGCATTTTACTGAACTGGTGAAGTGCGGCGAAGCTTTCGCTGGCGCAACTTCAGACCTTAGTGAATTTGCCCCATAGTATTTGTACCTGATTGAGAACTGGCTAAAAGATAGATTACAAAGAGTGGTGGTAAATTGAACATTTTCTAATTGGACCAGTGTTGTTAGTGGGGTACCGCAGGGCTCTATACTGGGTCCCTTGCTTTTCAACTTGTTTATTAATGACCTGGATGTGAGCATTGAAAGTACGGTTTCTATTTTTGCAGATGATACTAAATTGTGCAGAACTATAGGTTCCATGCAGGATGCTGCCACTTTGCAGAGTGATTTGTCTAAGTTGGGAAACTGGGCAGCAAAACTGGAAAATGAGGTTCAATGTTGATTAATGCAAGGTTATGCACTTTGGCAAAATTAATATAAATGCAAGTTATACACTAAATGGCAGAGTGTTGGGAGTTTACTTAAATGAGAAGCATCTAGGGGTTTTTGTAGATGAAAAATTCTGGGCAGTGTCATTCTGTGGCTACTAATGCAAATAAAGTTCTGTCTTGCATAAAAAAGGGCAGAAACTCAAAGAATGAAAACATAATTATACCTCTTTATAGATCCCTGGTAAGACCTCATCTGTAGTATGCAGTGCAGTTTTGGACTCCAGTCCTTAAAGGAATAGTTCAGTATAAAAATAAAAACAAGGTAAATGGACAGGCTGTGCAAAATATAGGCAAAATATAATCTACACAGTATAAAGGATGGAGAGACTGGACATCTAACATAATAGCCAGAATACTGCTTTTCAGCTCTCTTGGTTTACACTGACTGGTTACCTTGGTGACCAGGCAATAACCAATCAGTAACTTGAGGGAGGGCCGCATGGGCCAAAACTGTTACTTTTGAATTTGAGGATCAATTGCAAACTCACTGCACAGTTATGCCCCATGTGATCCCCCTTCTAGGTGATTAACTTAGGGTTAGAGAGATAAAAAGCAGGAAATAGTGTTCTGGCTATTATGTTACTGCTTTGTAGTAAGAGAAACGGTCCGCACACACCGGTATTGCAGTCGGGGATTGTGCCCCTTTTATTAATGCCACCAATTGTCAACATTTCGGGGGGAACACAGCCTCCCTTCTTCAGGATAAATTCACAAAGTGCACAGTGCTGTATATTTATACCCTTAACCCCTCCCATCTCACCTAAATCACATCTCATTAGTGCATTTATACAATTAACCCATTGAGTTCATCAAAGTCCAATGCATATCAGTGAAAATCATATTTTAAAAAAACATTTTTTTACTCACTGCCCCTGGTTGCGTTTACTTTAGCTCAAACAATTGGAATATCATAACACTTCTCATGTAAAATGGGCTATCGTAACACTTCATCTGTGAAAAAAAGGGTGATTGAATAAAATATTAAATAGTGTATAAATATCTAAAAACCTTCAAAACCACATATATTACAAAAAGCATGTTAAGTTAAAATCTTCATTAAGGCCTTTAGGCGACAGTGTTTTAAGACGCCAGATCCAATAAGCTTCTCTCCTCAATAAAGATCTTTTAAAATCAATACCCGCATTTTTATGTATTACTTCTAGAACCTGCCATCTTATTTTAGAGACACTATGTTTCGCATTATAAAAGTGTCTGGCCAGTAAGGTTTCTTTTTTGTATTTCTCTCTACTTTTTTTATCCTTAGTGTCAGATCCCTCATCTGGTTTGTAATTTCTGATCACGCTTTTATGTTCATTCAGACGTGTTTTAATGACTCTTGAGGTTTGGCCCACATATCCTAAGCAACACGGGCACTTTAACAAGTAGATCACCCCTTCTGTATTACATGTAGCCATATGTTTTAATTGAATTCCATAGCCTTGGCTAGGGTGGGTGCATTTGTCACCCTTAATGATGCCACTGCAATGGCCACAATCATAACACGGAAAGGTACCCTTCTTGTTGAACATCGCACCTTTTGTTTTTGGCTTGAAATCTGATCTTATAATTCCATCCGCCACACTTCTGCCCCTTTTAAAACTAAAGAGCGTTTTTTTAGTGAATAGTTTCCCATATATCTGATCTTTCTGTAATATGTGCCAATGTTGCAATATGCTTTTCTTTATTAGATTGGAATGTGGGCCAAATGTGGTTACACATACACACTCTTGTTCCTTCTTTTTCAAATTTCTCCTTGGTGCCAACAAACTTTCTCTTTCCATCCTCATTACCTCATTATTAATCTGATTCAGTTCTCTTCTGTTATAACCTCTTTCACAAAATTGGCAAGGTCAACGGAGGACCAGCACCACCAAGCAGATCAGTGGAAGGAGGTGTGCGGTAAAAGAAATTTTCACTGGCTATTATGTTAGACATCCACTCCACTCCAGCCTTTATACATTACATGTTTGATTAACTAACTATATTAGAAACATTTTTTTATTTTCCACAGCCTATTTACCCAGTTTTTATTTTTACACTGAACTGTTCTTTTAAGAGGGATATAAATGAGCTGGAGAGATGTGAAACTAAACTGATTAGAGGGATGGAAGACTTAGGGGCACATTTACTAAGGGTCAAATTTCATTGGTTAAAAAACCCTCGAATTTAGGTTGAATTAAAACCCCTCAAATTCGAATTTGAGGGGTTTTAATGCAATCCGATTTAAAAAATTCGATTGATTGATAAAATCATTCGAAACGATCGATTCGAACGATTTTAAGCAATCGATTTTTTTTTATTAAATAAAAAAAAACTTAGAAAAATCCTATGGGAGCTTCCCAAAGGATTGTATAGCAATTTGGTAGTTTTAATCTGCCGAGTTTGTGGATCTAATTTTTCTTAAAGGGACATTACTACGAAAACCAAATAAAATTTTCGAATTTTGATCAATTCAAATCGAATTTGATCAATTGAAATTTGGCCTATTCGAATAAGCCCAAGATTAAATTCAAAATTCGCTTCGATTCAATTCAACCCTTAGTAAATGTGCCCCTTAAATTATGAGGGTAGAATGTCAAGGTTGGGTTGTTTTCTCTGGAAAAAATGTGCTTGTGAGGGGACATGATTACACTTTACAAGTACATTAGAGGACATCAAAGGATATTGTGAGCCTAAACTGTATAGCTAGTATAGATATGGTTATATATAATTTATGTGAAGGTATGAAAGGGGTGTGTATGGATGCTGGGTTTTCATTTGGATGGTTGAAGTTGATGAACTTTGTGTTTTTTCAAACGATTTAACTATGTAACTTTGTAAGTAATCCCGATATACTGAGATGACTTGAAGATAAAACACAAAAAGGCATGGGATTTTCTTGACAGGGGCCACTGGAATGACAGGCAGGATTGTTTTAAGGGATATGGCCCAAACAGAAACCTATGTACAACATAAGGACATTTTACGTGCAGTCTAAAGGTCAGCTAAGCTGCTAAAGGGTATGGAATGCCACAGGAATGAAGAAAGGCTGGCCATGTTGGGGTTGCGTAATAATGTGTATACTGTAGGAGGAGCTTGGATAATTTTCTGGACAAGTATAATATCATAGGCTATTGTGATAATTGCATCTACAATTAATATATATATATATATTGGTATATATAGTTTAGGTTAGTGTATGGAGGGGTTGGTGTGAGTGTGTGTATGCATGGGAGTGGATTTTCATTTGGAGGAGTTGAACTTGATGGAATTTGGTATTTTTTCAACCAAAGTGTAAGTAAGTGTTCCATATAATAAACTCTATAAAGTTATTATAGAGTACATATATATTTTTTCAGCATTTGAATATATTGTTATTCACTATCAGAATTATCAAATTAAAATTAATTTTAGCTTACATTGAAAAAGAACATCTACTTTCTCTATGCATTTTCTGCCCCTAGGGCACATAGTCATGGGCTCTTGAAACATGTAGCACCAGTAGGAGATGTTCTTTTTTGACAATCATAATTGCCAGTTGCAAAATTGTATTTTTGTAAAAGATTTGTATATCAGTGTTTGCATTATTCTAACAATTATGTTAGATTGATGACATTTTAGGAGGACCATCCAAACAAAAAGTGGTGTAAACATGATTTATATCTAATGTATCTCATCAACAAGAACTAAGAAAATGATGGTTCCAAAGACATCTTTAGATAAAAGTAGATCTATTACCTATTCTACTAAAAGATCATAGTGGACAAGGCTGAGAATAAACACAACTATCATCCCCACACCATAGGTGAAATAATTCTTCCCTAGTTTATTATTGACCATGAGGAAAAAAAAAATAACCCCTGATGTAGTCTTTAGAATGGTAAAAGTCCTTCCTCATTTTAAAACTTTAACTTGACTATTCTATAAGTTCTTGACTCCTAGATTTTGCATCCTGTATTTGTGTTTACCCAACTCTGGTGGTGCCCTTGCTTTCAGTTTTGGTTCTTGTGTTCCTGTGGTTTATTTTATCTCTATCCCAGTGCTCTATTTGCTGTATTCTCTTCCATTGCCCTGCCTGCATCTGCAAATTTGCAGAGGGGGTAGACAAATAATATACATTTTATTATACATACAGTATATTGTATACACATACTTCAAATGAGAAATAAAAAGGTGGAAATACAAAAAAAAATAATGTAGGAGTTATGTTTTCTTTTTTGCTAAAATGATATAAACAAGAGCACAAGGAGTTTAATTGCTGCAAACAATCTTTATTTTAAAAGTCCTCCTTATTGGAACAATTTGATCACTCAACTCTGAGAATACCCTGTTATAGGTAAGGCCTATTAAATGTAACTAGAGAAAATACCTGTGAATACATTGATAGTTTTCAATTATATGATTGTTTGGGTGTTTCGGTTCCAGGAACACTAGCTGCTGCAAATATATATATATATATATATATATATATATATATATATATATATATATATATATATATATATATATATACAGTACTTTGCAGTTGAGGTATTGCTCAGTAGCATCTATAAAACAAAAAAGGGGCAAATTACCCTTAGAACCATTCTGTTTTTTAATGATTGAGCTCATTCACATCTATTCAGGTGTATTGATCTATACATAAACTGTAAGTTTTTACTGCTATCTAAATGCAGTGTAATTCCTATTTCTCATAGGTGACATACTGCTTTCAAGGTAATTTGATATTGATCGGTAGATTAATGCTAGACAAATATAGTATTTCAGCTATGTCATACATTTGAAAAATCAATTAATCGGTTTCTTGGAAAAAATAAGTGTTCTATTCAGTGATTCATTACTGAAGATATACTAGTGTGTTGCCAGTGTTATATTGTTGTCCAGTAGTTAAGGGTGAAATTAAGGACCATTAAAAAGCCATTACATACCAGCATTACTTTGTCCCAAATTTTTAAATGTTACTATGAATTATAAGCAATCTGGGCTGCTAAGTGGCAAATGAGATTTTGAAAAATGTAAAGTCATATCCAAGCAACTCATACCCTTAAAGGGATACTGTCATGATAACTATGTATAAATATATCAGGGGATCACATATTAATCTCTATAATGCTTTACTTACCAGTAGGTCTTTCCAGCTAACACAAAGTCACCCATTCCAATTAGTATAAATGAAGTTCCATCTCAATATTCAGAAGGGGTTTCTACAGTGAGAGCTGTGAAGATGTGGAATTCTCTCCCTGAATTAGTTGCACAGGCTGATTGTTGATCCAGGGACTAATCCAATTGGCATTTTGGAGTCAGGAAGGAATTTATACACTCTGTTTGTTTCAGTTAAAATTCAACAAACAAATATTTTGAAAGGAAAAGAAAGAAAGTCAGAGCTTTCTGGACATCCTATTTCCTGATAAGAGATTCCATATTTCCTGTAAAAATATTCTAATACTAAACTTTGGAGAATGATTGGTTCCAATGTTCCGACAAGCTGAACTACTAAATTGTCTGGTACAATGATGAGAATAAAATAAAATTAAAATTACAGTGGAAAGAAAAGTTTGCTATACATTATACTGTAACAAATGGCAATCTTTTGCAAGCAGATGTAGTTGTCAAAAGAATAAGAGAACCCTTTCCCATGAAGTTGCAAAACCACTACTCCAAATAGCAAATCCCCTGTGTACATTCCACTTGTCACTTGTGGATAGCCTTGGGAAGACTGTATTTTCCCCCCTAATAAATACAGTATATTTTTGTCTCTTTGTGTTGCATTATTAATACATTTACACTGCACAATATTTAACTTATAGAACTGTTGCAATAAGATGAAATAGTCTATTGAGGTTTTTGTTATATTCAACAAAACAAGTCACACAAAAGATTTTTGCAGACTGAAACAAGAAGAGGGCATGACTGTATTTCTGGAGAGCTGACAGCACAATTCGGCAGGTAGAACTAAATGATGAAGCGCAGCAGTAGTGTAGAGCCAAATTTTTTTCTGTGCCAGCAATCTTATTATATAACAAGCAGTTCCAGATTAATATCAATTTACTACAGGTTACAGATCCCTTTACTTTTCGTGAAGCAGAACTATTTTGGTATTACATCTTCAGGTCTTGGAAGGTTTAATGAGTCAAGCTGTGTAACTCTAGGCAGTATCATTAAGTGGCTAATAAAGCAAATAGAGTACTGTCTTGCATTAACTATGAGGGTTGAGACTGTTGAGATTGGGGTTGTTTTCGCTGGAAAAAATAAAATTGCAAGGGAACATAATTACTATTTAAAGTACATTATAGGGCATCATAGACATGTAACTCTTTTGACGCCCCTTTGTCAGTGTTACACTCCCTGTGTGGCGCTTACCTGAAGGCATGGGAAAACCGGAGCCACTCCGCAGTGGTATTGGGAGAGACTGGGTACCTGGTACTTACTAGCGCAGTGCCTCCATCTAGTGGGATCCGGTAATTGCACCAATGGTGGCCCCACTAGGAATACTGTAATAACACACACAGTATTGGTTAAACTTATTAATGGTTTATATAAAATAACTGGCGAACTAGTACATGCAGCACTCATAACCGGTGGCAATAGGGCCTCACCAACTAACTTGCTAGCGCCAAGCTGTCTAACTAACTAAAGAAGGCAAAGTCCTTTAATAAAACAGTCTCTTTATCTTCAAGCACTTCTTTAGGGTACTGTCCCTTTAAACAGGATACTCACAAATCCTCTTTGGAAACTTTAGAGCTCTCTTCAGGGGAATCCTGCACATTCAGGTATACAGTGCGATTACCAGCACCTTTGGATGCTCAGATGGGAATCTTTTGCTGGTTGTTCCTCCAGTCTGGATTCCTTTCACACTCTCTGTCTCTCCAGGCACAGTTTGTGGCTTCCCTGATCCAAATTAATGCTTTTGGTGCAGCGGGTTACCAGCAAAAACCTGCGGTACCCTGAGGGTTGCCGGTAGAATTTCCCGGTGCAGGTATAGATGCAGGTTGGCGGTTCTGCGGGTTTGCGGGCCGTTTGTCTTCTCAATAGCAAATTTTTTTTTCATTTTTCTGACCACGCCTACTTCCGATGATGTCACTTCCAGTTACAATGACAGCACTTCCAGATTCTTGATTGACAGCATGATCGCGGGTCCGGGTTGCGGACAAGGTACTTGCGGGTCGGGTAACGGGTCCAGATGGTAAGAATGCAGGTCGCGGGCCTGGGTTGCGGATTGCAGGTTGGGACTACGGGTTGGTTACGGGTCGCAAAAAAATAACTCTACCATGTGGTTCTCTATGCCAGGCTTTTTTCTTTTTCAGTCTCTGTGACTTCCTTTTCCTGCCAGTCACTCACTAGCTGCTATGTCACTTTCTGTTGCACTGAGATCGCTAAATAACTGGTTGCTAGGTAACAGTTTACAACACACAACCACAGGCTCTGTGCTTCTGCCCTTACAGGGATAAGTGCAATTCTTTTGCACGGATTCCCAACATTCTCCCCCTGTTTGAATGGGCAACGTCCTTGCTTGCCTTCCTCATTCTCCCTTAACTCTGGAGGAGAATCACAGGGAAAAACTTTTTCACTAACTACCCTGACATCTCCCCTGCCTGAAGGCTTGCGCTTTCCCAGGCCCAGTCTCTCACTTTTATCGGTGGTGCCAGAGTGCTCACAGACCATCCTCATGCCACAGGACTTCTCCTCAGGAATATCCACATGGGAAGGATGTCACATATCCATCATAAGATTCTTCATTCAGTCCCCAATCACAGGAGAGGGAAGTATGAACATAACAACCACAGGCGTAACACTTCACCTATCTACGTCTCTTCTAATATCTCATTTGGGGTAGCTTCTTCACATCACATCCAGATGAGGTCACTTCTGCAGCCGCAACCTCTTCACATTGCTTATTGCAGTTATATATGGCCCAACTGAACACAAAGGAAACACTTGGGTGGTTACTTTAGGAGAGGGAGCTGTTCTAGAAATAGTTGGCATCTCATCCTTTCCAGACACTCGAGCCTTGAGCTTGGCAATCTCTTGTTTCAAATCTGTAATCTCTTTCTCCTTTAGGGAATCACTGGAAGTCTTTTCAGAACTACGATTTTTCTTCTCTCGACGTAGAACATTAACTTCGTCCCTTCGGATCTCTTGGATTAACGTCTGATAAGTGGGTTCTTTCTTTCCTCTATAGAAAGATCTCAACATCATGACAGTGGGGTCCATAGACAAAGCCACTCGTAGTAATTGTTTCAGTCTCATGGAATCAACAAAATCAGTAGCAAAGATCCTTCTGCAAGCATGTAACTTTAACATCTGCTGCAGTCTCTTTAAATACCCAGACAGACTCTCTTTATCTTTCTGCATGCAAGACTTAAACTTGTACAGCATCTCAATCTTCATCTACCAAATAGATCCATCAGCATCTAGGATATTATAAATAACTTCCTCTCTTGTTCTGGGTATCATCAAAGAGTAGAGCAGTAATTTCTAAATATGGTGTAGTTACTATCGGTTAATGGCCTGGAAGAAACTTTGCACTTCCTTGTAGGAGTTGCAGTTCCTTCTGCCTCCTGATGCACAACACAAGATTACTTACACTAACTGTATGTTTTGTGTTTGCTGGAGTCCTCCTAATAATACAAGAGAGACCTTAAAATAGCTGGGACTTGTAATACAGGGTAACTAAGCAATTACAAGGTTGTGCCCTGCTTTACTTGCACTCTGAAGACTTGCAGTCAGCTGAATTCACTGCTGATGAATCAAGGTCTGTGCTTGGTTGCCACTTTTATCCTGTGTAATTCCCTAGCACC
Organism: Xenopus borealis; assembly: GCA_024363595.1. Lineage (NCBI taxonomy): Eukaryota > Metazoa > Chordata > Amphibia > Anura > Pipidae > Xenopus > Xenopus borealis. Next base: position 104,894,078 of record CM044440.1, read on the forward strand.
CTAACATGGCTAACTGAACCCCAATACTCTTTTTTTTCATATTTAGAGACCTTTAGAGTAGTGATGGGTGAATTTCTCCCGTCTCTGTTCGCGTCAAAATTTACGAAAGAGCGAAACACAGGTTTTGACACCTGTGTCAATTCGCGGGCGTCAAAATGGCAACTATTTATTTTGACATCGGTGACACTTTATTTTCCCTGCAGTTTCGTGAATTTATTTGTTGGCAACGCAACACGGAATTTAGCTGCGAATCCACCCCTGGCAGATAAATTCTCCCATCACTACTTATAAGTGACTACCCCCATTCTTTATTTGTTATTGAAACAGCTTATAGCAGAATAATACACAAGTATGGGTTTAATATTGATGAATAAAACTGCATCAAAATCGTTAAACATTTTTAATAATCAAGTAATTCTGTAAATTAAACCCAACAGAAAGCAAAATCACTGTATTTTATGCACCACTAAGTTATCTGCCATACAAATTTGTCAGATTTCCCTATTCACATAATCTTTTTATGTATAAAAGATGTGAGATACAGAAATAATGATCATCAGTCCAAACGTATTGGATTTGATTCCTAATGTCATGATTTTATTTTTCATGCTGCTGGGTAAGACTGTATGAGAAATGACATGGAAAGGTCACAGTACAGGAGGAGCTGTCACTGTTGGATTAAAATGAAATAGATTCTTGTTTGCAAGACTTCTTCTCAATTTTCAAGACTTAATGTCATGAAGAAGCTGGCATACAAAAAGCATTTGCAAGTGGTTTGATGATTGTGCTGGAGAAAAGGAAGCAAGGGGTCTTTATTTCCTGGAGGAATTTACTGAAAAATCTCTGACTACAGTAAATAGGGAAGAACTTTTATGCACAGAAATGATGGGCCGTGTTTATTGTGCAAAACTCTTCTACTATTAAAGTAGAAAACACTGCTGTGTAGGCATTAAAGGAACAGTAACACTAAAAAATGAAAGCGTTTTTAAGTAATGAAAATATCATGTACAGTTGTCCTGCACTGGTTAGATTGATCAGTTTGCTTTAGAAACACTACTATAGTTCATGTAAACAAGCTGCTGTGTAGCAATGGCGGAAATCAAAAAAGGCTATATGGCACAGATTAAATAATGGATAACAGATAACACCATTATGTGCTACAGAGCTTATCTGTTGCGTAACCTGAGCCTTTTCTCCTTTAAATGGCTGCCCCCATTGCTACACAGCAGCTTATTTATTTAAACAATAGTAGTGTTTCTGAAGCAAACACAGCAGTTGTACCAGTGCAGGGTGTTGTTTAATGGCTGCATGAACCTGTTAATAAAGCACTGTTATACCCTGCTCATCCTCGGCTACCAAAACATAACACAGGGCAACACTGCATTATATTTTTTAAAACAATTTAATTTAATAAGTTACTGTTCCTTTGTACTCTGAAGCAGCACACAGACCATCATGAAATGGTGGTTCAAAGCAAGAGATGTAAAAGGGCAATATTTACTTAAATCTGTTGCTCAAGTATTCATTTTGGGGGTATAGGTTTCCTGTGCCCCCCCCAAACCTCTGCTGGTGCCTCAGGTGGCTTTAAACCCCCTTTCTAATAAAAACCCCTGTCCAGTACCATCCATAATCCCCCCTGCTCCCCCTCGTATAGTGAGTTACCACAAGTAAATACCCCTCAGCCGATAATTACCCCTTGTTGCAGAGTAAGCACAATGGAGCTCACAGGGGCCATCTTCAGCCGCTTCAGTAATCATCTGGTCTTCTTCCGGCGCTTCGGTAAGATTCATCACTTTCGGCGCATGCGCATTTGTAGCGGACCAGGAAATTGCTCCAACTGTGCATGCACCAATACGGCACTTCCTTACTGAGATTACTGAAGTGGCTGAATGCTGCAGTAGAGAAGGCTGTTTTGACCAGGGCTGAGACACCAAGGGCCCTCCATGCAGCCAACAGGGCATCACTCCTGACGCTCACCCCCGACACTTGCATCATGTCACCACAGCCTACGGGGTATTGTCCATTTGTCCCTCAGGCCCACCCTGCTTGTCTATATGCTTCTTTGTGTACAATGTTATGCTTTACTAGTCTATAAAGTATATGAATACATTTATACATACATACATATATGTGTACAATGTGTATTTTCATTAGCATAATGAATCTGTACGTTTCTGTGTTAAGGCAAAAAAAGGGATTTGTTTTTTACTGTTAAACAGAAGTAGTTAATAGTAGTTTAGATAATATTCAACAGGCTCAAAATCATGTCGTACTTCTCCCCCCCCCCATCCTCCCCACTGTAAAATATGAACTGGCCTTGCATTTTAACATGTTGTACCATATAAAGTGTCCTAAAAGATTAACAAAAGCATCTTTAGAGTCAGTAGGAGTGAAGAGTGATGTAACTGCAGGTATTTATCCTAGCATATTCAATCTGTTCTCTCTGTCATGTCAACCTCTAATGCGTGGAACGGAACAGAAAGTGCCATTAGGAACAAGGTTAACTGTGGTTTTGTTTCTAGTATGCTTTACACAGAGGTATTCTAAGGCAATTGCATTCTGCATCTGGAATTGAAATTGTTACATGATTATTAGGGTCACAGTTTCCCCAGCAACTTTATGAACATGAAGGTGGTTCATCATGGGCAGTGAGGTTGTGGAGTGATGTGCAAGGTAATGCTGTGATGGATGATTCTGTTGATGCCTTGAAGAGTGGCTTGGGTGGTTTCTTGGACAGGCCAATTGGCTTAATCACCAGCTAGTGAGCTAGAGCATGGGTTACACGTGTCTCTAACACTTCAGGCTAGGGACTTCACTAAATACTTCCATAAAGGTGTGGTGTAGTGTTACAACAACTACCACAGTCTACTGTGCAATTAAACAGGAAAAGATTGGGCGCCAGGAGGTTCTTGCAGTTAAACATAACTTTAATTTGTCAGAGACAAATGATCCGCAGGTTTACTTACAACACAGAGGCCCCACAGATAAATGTGGCATGGTTACAGCATGTCCCTCAGAAACAACACATTGGAACTCCCTGAGTCAGGATAGATACTCCCCACACCAGGATAGATACACATTCAGGATCCTCACACATTGGATCAGGGAACTCACTAATCCCCTATTAGTCGGTGTCCCTATACTACAGGTCAGTCTTGCCTGAGGGGAGAGCTACCTCCTTGCTATTCCTCCTAGTTGGAGCCAAGCTGCTCTTGCTACTTAACCTGCCTATCTTACGCTCCTAGAGAGTATTATTACAGGTTGTATCCTATCTCTAAATGGCCTCATTCATGGGGTCCCTGCTCCACGACTTTACTCTAAGGCACATGGTTTTACTGGGCCTTGCTGCACCCAGGCTCCTTGTTCTCACCCAACTGGATCAGCAACCAGCAGCCAAAGAAAAGTATCCACCCCTAGTCTCTTCTCCCATAGTCTCAATGTCTTAAATATATTTATAAATATATATACATAAATTTGCAATATTTGTAAGTGAAGTCAGATGGATATATAGTATGTTATAATTGCAGGGCCGGAACTAGGGGTAGGCAGAGTAGGCGGCCGCCTAGGGTGCAGTCGTAGGGGGGGGCGCACTTTTGAAGGGAAATTTTTTTTTTATTCTTTAAGTTTTAGCTTGCCCCTGTCTCCAGCAGCAGCTTTCTGCTCTACATTCAGTCCCCACCTCCCTCTTACTTGCCCTTTGCCTGGCACAGATCTGGGGCAATATTTTTGCTGCTGCTCTGGCACAGGCTGGTTGCACAGGTACAGACTTGGGGGGCCATGGCTAATGGTACAGGTACAGACTTGGGGGGGAATCGCTGATGGCACAGGTACAGACTTGGGGGTCATGGCTAATGGTAGAGGTACAGACTTGGGGGGGAATAGCTGATGGCACAGGTACAGACTTAGGGGGTAATGCTGGTGGCACAGGTACAGATTGGGAGCAATATTTTGGCTGCAGGCTGACACAGGTACAGATTGGGAGCAATATTTTGGGTGCTACTGGCTGGCACAGATACAGATTGGGAGCAATATTTTTGGTGCTGCTGACACAGGTACAGATTAGGGAAATTTTTTGTGTGCTGCTAGCTGGCACACATACAGTTTGATTCATTAATGTTTAGGGATGCACAGAATCCACTATTTTGGATTCGGCCAAACCCCCGAATAGTTCCCGAAAGATTCGGCCAAACCGAATTCGAACCCTAATTTACATATGCAAATTCAGGTTGGAAGGGGAAAACATTTTTTTACTCTCTTGTTTTGTGCCAAAAAGTCAAGTGATTTCCCTCCCTGACCCTAATTTGCATATGCAAATTAGGATTCGGATTTGGTTCAGCCAGGCAGAAGGATTCGGCCGAATCGTGCTGAAAAAGGCCAAATCCCGAACTGAATACTGGATTCGGTGCATCCCTATTAATGTGTTATAAGGTTTCTTTATTTAAGAAAAAGTGAATTGGTGGGAAATGGTCATAGAGAACGGGGGCGTGGGGGGCACTGATTGAACCCCTTGCCTAGGGTGCCAAACTACCTTGGCCCGGCCCTGTATAATTGTATAATATTTTATAGTAATTTTACTGAAACCCTCAACTAAACCACACTTCTGGTGCTGGATAAAATATCTTTGAATGACATGGAAGTTAGGGGGACATGTGGGGGGGTCTACATGCCTGTACCCTGTAGTTCTTTTTGAGATTTTATTCCATGTTGCAATTTAGTGTGAAAAGGAATGAATGCCTAGAAAAACCAGGATTCAATCTTTATCTCCTTTATGACATGGGGTTGGCTGTTCTTTCTCTACCTTTAGGGCCGGGTACAATATAGCCAAAAATATCAGGAATTGCATCCTCTTGCAACATCTAAATTACCCATCTAAATATTAAATCTGAATACATATTTGAATTTCATAGTGTAGCCTGTTGGTTTAGCTATAACTCCCATCAACCTCCAGCAGCTACAAGGCACAGGCTGAAGGTTTGAGCACTGATCTGAGGAACCTGATCTTTAAAAGAACAGTAACACCAAAAAATTTAAGTGTTTCAAAGTAATGACAATTTAATTTACTGTTGTCCTGCACTGATAAAACTGTCCTGTTTGCTTCAGAAACTCTATTATAGTTTATTATCTAGCTGCTGTGTAGCCATGGGGGCAGCCATTCAAGCACAGGATATACAGTAGATATCAGATTAGTTCTGAAGAATCTCATTATAATCTAGGGAGCTTCTCTGTTATCTACTGTATTTCCTGTGCTTTTTATCCTCTTTCAGCTTTGAATGGTTGCCCCCAGCCATGGCTACACAGCAGCTTGTTTATATAAACCAGGGGTGTCCAAACTGTGGCCCAGGATGGATTTGAATGCGCCCAGCTTGAAATGCTCGGTTCCCGAGGAAAAGTCATGTCACAAAGGATATAGGAGGAGGGGGGACTCTGCCCATTGCCCAGTTAGTAATAATAATATAATAATAATAAGTCTATTTAAAGGAGACATTTTGCATAACATTTTGCCTTTTTTCTTTAGTTTTTTTAGTTCTTTAGTTTTAAATAAAATGCCAGATTAAAACTGTGTTTGTCTCAACCTAGATTCCAGAACTTCGAATATATTAATTTGCCTTCAGTATTGTTTTTCCTCATTAATTACAAATGAGGGCAACACAGGAGGTGATAAGTGCAAATATATTGTACCCTCCATAGCCACACACAGCTGATTAACAGCAGCATGCCAATTAAATAATAATGGTTCAAAGAATGTCAGGCTAAGGGCTGAACCCTGCATGTCTTTTTGCTCAGCCAGTCGGATCGCACCATTGATATAAACTATAGTCAAGTTTATGAAGAAAACACATCGGTTGTATCAAGTGCAGTACACCTGTATATTATATTGTCATTACTTTAAAACCACTTTCATTTTTGGAGTTCTTGTTGTTTTTAACTTCTTCTAAATGCTTCCCATTACTTTTCTGCCAAAAATTACAGTATTTTCATAATTATTCATTGCATCCTCATTCAGCTGGATAAACTATTTTTCCAATCATCATATCCTAATGTAAATGTGAGCTCCTCAGTTCTAGAAAAATTGCATAATGGGAAACAATTGCAACATTAAACTCCTACATACTAAACATGAGGGTGAGAATATATATATATATAGCTTTGGAGGAGGCTGAAACCTAAGTCATTTTCGCAATTAAAACATTTGTTATTTTTTTACCTTAAGACCTGAAAGTGTGGATCTTGGTGCTGTTGATTTATATATATATAAATATGTATGTAAGGGACCAAGTTTTACCTGCAACGTACAATCCCTGTTGTTTAAAGGGTAAGGCATTTTTTAGTATCTGTATGCACAGAATGTCTAAATATATTGATAATGGGTTGAGTGCAGAGGACCTCTTGCATTTGTCTGTGTGCATTTTGTGGTCACAGCCTCATTGCACCCCCGCCTAATGGTTTTAAAAATTAGTGGTGAGCACAACTTTTTCTTGTTTGTTATTTTTATATATATATATATATATATATATATATATATATATATTGATTGGCACGTTGTTATATACCTGCAGTATGAAATGAGTTTTAATAAGCTTATTTGTTTCGATTCATTAATTTCAGAATGAGAAAAGTTTCCCCATCACTGGAACATTTTTTCACTAGATTATAAGTACAAAAGTGCCCTCTAGTGGAAGCTGGAAGTACTGAAGTTTTGGAGCGCTTGTTCCAGTACATGCGAGAGTAAAACAAGTGATTACATGATAAAACATTCAGTGACTACCTGAGGCTGTTAACTATCATCTTCCCAAAGAATATTCATGCTGCATTCAACTATGGCACAATTTGGTTACTTTCATTAACTGCTGGCAAAACTACATTTGTATTCATTCCAGGCTAAAGTTTTAAAATAATAAAGATGCTGCCGGCATCTTTTATTTATTAGTTCTAGATACTGATATCAATAAATCTCATTTGAGCAACTAGGCTGTCCGTTTCTGTTGTCTAGATATGGATAATGTGTAATTGCAGATAAATGATGCTCCTTGTGCATAATACATAATACAGGAGTACCTGATCCTATAACAATGGAAGGGAATGAAAACAATGCTTTTCTGTAAACTACACCAAAGTGGATATTTGCATGGTGCATTAGTATGTCCGAAGCTGCTTTAAAACATGACTTTCAAACTGATCACTGCCATGAAGAATGTTACCACAAGGTGGCACTGGGGAACATTAATTTGAAGGGGAAAAAAAGGTACAGACATGTTTGTGGGACTAACTGGGCCTTTATGATAAGGGATGAAATATCCATTTTAGTTTACTTTAAAGAGGTTGTTCACCTTTAAAAATGTTATCAGTTCGTTGTTTCCAGAATGTTTACCAGAAATAAAAACTTTTTAAAATTTCTTTCCATTTTTTATTTGTGATTGTTTTCCAAACTGAAGGTTTCAAAGTTGAATGTAGGGATGCACCGAATCCACTATTTTGGATTCGGCCGAACCCCGAAATCCTTCCCGAAAGATTTGGCTGAATACTGAATTATGGGTGGGAAGGGGAAAACATTTTTACTTCCTTGTTTTGTGCCAAAAAGTCACGTGATTTCCCACCCTATCCCTAATTTGCTTATGCAAATTAGGATTCGGATTCCAGGCAGAAGGATTCAGCCGAATCGAAATCCTACTGAAAAAGGCCTAATCCTGGCCAAATCCCAAACCGAATCCTGGATTTAGTGCATCCGTAGTTGAATGTTGGGGGCAAATTCACTAAGCGGCGAAAATTCGCTAGCGTTGCCTTCGCTAACGTTCGCCACACTTTGCCAGGCAAATTTTCACCAGCACTTACGCAAATTCACTAAAGTGCGAAGTTACGCTTAGGTCGGCGAACAGTAGCGTAGTTGCGCTAGTGTTACTTTGCAGGCAAAGCGCATTTACACTAGCGATGCCTAATTTGCATACGGCACGAATTTCAAAGTATAATAGAAGTATATGCTATAGCCACTACATTACACTACACAATCCCAGGAAAGGAGGGTAACCCCCCAAAAAATGTTTGCTCTTTTTCAGACTATCACCCAAAAAAGGTAAAACATGCCAGCGTTTTTTTCAGACTTTCCAAATTTTTTTTTAATCTCTATCTATTGTATTGAACTTCGGCAGGTCTAACCTGGCGAAGTAAATTCTAGCGTAAGTGGTAACATTCAGTAAAATGGTCATCTTAGTGAATTTGCGTAATTACGATCCTTCGTCAGTGTGCAACTTCGCCTGGCATAAGGGTGCGAAGTTGCGCTAATGTATCTACTTCGCTAGCTACTTCAGTGTTAGTGAGTTTGCGAAGTTATGATTTGACGTCACACTGGCGAATTAGAACTTTAGTGAATTTCCCCCTTGGTTTGAGTCTGGCAGCTCAGTGATCCAGGTGCAGACTCTAAACTGTTACCATTTGTTACATCTAGTTGATACATTTCTCAGCAGCATCTGTGGAATATCAGTAACTATTGCCTGTAATGAAACTCAGGGATTCTGCTCAGCACGGACAAAGATAACAAATGTATAAACTAATGTAACAATTACATAGTTACTATAAGTTGGGTTGAAAAAAGACCACCATCCATCAAGTTCAACCCCTCCAAATGAAACCCAGAATCCATACATACAAAAACTGACATTGACCCCTCCTTATGTTACATAAACTGCACATACCAATATCTATACTAATTGTACATTTTAGTATCACAATAGCCTTGGCTATTATGCTTGTCCAAGAAATCACCCAAGTCCCTCTTAAAAGAATTAATAGGATCATCACCATCATCTGGCAGTATATTCCACAACCTCACTGTCCTCACTGTGAAGAACCACCTACACTGCTTCAAATGAAAGTCCTTTTCTTCTAGTCTGAAGGGGTGGCCTCTGGTGCGGTGATCCTCTTTATGGGTAAAAAGGTCCCCTGATATTTGTCTATAATGTCCTCTAATGTATTTGTAAAGTTTAATCATGTCCCCTCGCAATCATCTTTTTTCTAGAGAAAACAACCCCAACCTGGACAGTCTCCCCTCATAATTTAAGTCTTCCATCCCTCTAACCAGTTTAGTTGCGCTTAGTCTCTGCACTCTCTCCAGCTCATTTACATCCTTCCTAAGGACTGGAGTCCAAAACTGCACTGCATACTCCAGATGAGGCCTTACTAGGGACCTACAGTATGAATAGGCAACATTATTTTCATCCCTTGAGTTTATGCCCTAACCACAGATTGACACTGCCCAGAATTAGGCAATTGTTATCTACAAAAACCCCTAGATCCTTCTCAATTAAGGAAACCCCCAACACCAGTAAAGTAACAAACAGGCAGCGGTCCAAGGTGCAGGCCCCCCAACCCCACTCCAGAAGTGAATTTCTTGGCTAATATGATGATCGCACTCCCTTTTCCCCTGGTAGTTCCTTCACAAATTATAATTGCATAGATTTCGCAATAATTTCTCTTTTACTATCACCTTCCCACACACAGACACACAGATGGTAGCAATCTATTGAATGGGGAGCAAATTATCATGGGATTTCTTGATCTATTTAAACTGACAGCTTTATGAAAGTACAGTATTCCCAGCTCCCATGTGTTGTAACCTAGCAGGCCCAGAGAATCCAAAAGAAGAAATTAATTTACCAGTGTTAATATGGGAACAAAGCCACACATTATTTTCTTGGGATATTTGGTTTCTGAAGGGTCATCTGTCTCATGTATGATGGAAGGGAGTAAAGAAGAAAAATAATTTCTCTAATGAAAAGCATATGTCGCTAAGAAGTGAGGCATTGTGCACTGGAAATGGAACACTGACTGGATTCAACTGGTTAATTTGTCTTGAATAAAAAAGAGCATAAACTCAAGGGATGAAAACATAATTTTGTCCATTTATAGGTCCCTAGTAAGGCCTCACCTGGAGTATGCAGTGCAGTTTTTGGCTCCAGTCCTTAAGAGGGATATAAATGAGCCTGAGGGAGTGCAGAGATGTGCAACTAAACTAGAGGGTCAGAGGGATGGAAGACTTAAATTATTAGGGTAGACTGTAAAAGTCTGTGTTGTTTTCTCTGGAAAAAAAAAGATGCTTGAAAGGGGACATGATTACACTTTACAAGTACATTAGAGGACATTATTAATAAATAACAGGGGGTCTTTTTACCTATAAAGAGATTCACCACACCAGAGGCCACCCCTTCAGAATAGAGGGAAAGAACTTTCATTTGAACCATTAGATGGTTCTTCACAGTGAGGGCAGTGAGTTTGTGGAATGCACTGCCGGATGATTCTTTTAATGCCATCAAGTGTGGCTTGGATGATTTCTTGGACAGACATAATATACAAGGCTAGATTGATACTAAACTCTACAGTTAGTGAATGAGTGTATATATAATTTGTGTAACTCCATGGAGCAGTCACTGTGTGTATGTATGCTGGGTTATGTTTGGAGAGGTGGAACTTGATGGACTTTGGTCTTTTTTCAACCCAATTTAACTATGTAACTGACCTCAAGTAGATAAACTCATATTTTCTCTTGATTCCAACTTCTTTTCCAAAAACTGATAGCAGAGAATTCTAGCTCTTGGGCCAGTGTTTCTACATTTAGCATGAAAACCTTCCATCAGATTTAAAAAATAGAAATTGTATTTTTCTTCACCCCACATAACAGAAACCTATAATGTAAAGGTCATATTTTTCAGATAACGGATACCAGATGTTTTATGTAGAAATGTTTCAGTTATGTGTAGGATAAGGATGGATTACAGTAATGATGCTGGACTGTATCATTCTCGACTCTTTACAGATCGTCAATCAGTACTAAGTTATGTGGATATCATACAGCTTATGACATCACAGATATTCAGGAAATTAAAATATACTGTAAAATCATAAACATATAAGCATTTAATATATATTATCCAGAATGCTTGGGACTTGGGGTTTTCCAAGTAAGGAATATTTCTGTACTTTGATTTCCATACCCCAAGACTGCTACAAATCATTTAAACATTAAATAAAGCCAACAGGATTGGTTTGCCCCGAAATGGATTCATGCAGCTTAGTTGGGATCAAATACAAAATACTGTTTCATCATTACAAAGAAAATGGAAATTACTTTTTGAAATTAGCTTAAAATTGTCTCTATGGGAGATGCCCATCATGTTATTCAGAGCTTTCTAGATAACAGGTTTCAAGATAAGGGATTCCATACCTGTGTGTACATATATAAAGACTGGAATCCATTCATATAAACTTTGTGCAGGGCAGATTGGTTCGCTCAGTCTATGAATTTGAACTGTGCTTGGCTATATTTATAAAGATGGATAAGAATGTGCAAACAGAATTGCAAATTTTGTTCACATTGTGAATGTCCATAAGAGTCCATGCGAATCCTTAATGTCAATGTCCTTAAATATGGAAAAAATTGCAAATTGCAAAAATAAATGCAAAAACTCTACATTTGAGTTACGACACAACTTTGGTGATAGAAAATATTTGGAAAATAGTTTTCACAAGTTGTAAATTTAATTACTGTCAATGAACTCTCACATCTCACTTTCGAGCCATTTGTGAATATTTTTTCGCAATGCAAATTTGTAAAAAAATGGAAAGACGGGCACAGCAGTACAATATTTTAGTGCTTGGAAAAAAACATGGGCAATACAACCTTTTGGGAAAAAATATGCACAGCGACAACTTTATAAATGACCCCCAGTGTATTTATGCATTGTAGATGGGCAGAGATTGCTGTACATATTAGATAAGCCTCCAAGGATTCATCTATTTCTTGTGAGAACATCACTTAGCATGGCTTCAGCTGAATAACTGATAATAGGCCCTGTGAGTCCTGTAGAGAGCAGCATCTGCTCAAACAAGGAGAAGTAGTGGGGTTCGGACCCCGTGGTGTGTACACCACTATCTCAGTGGGTGAGGTTGAGGACCAGTGAGGGTGCCAAGAATCAAGACCCCAAGCTGACTACCCCATGGGCAGGAAGCTTTACACTATGGGAGCAAATTGCCCAAAGAGGTGTTCAACCTAACTGTGCTATTCCACTGAATGGGAAGAATCCTGTTACTGTTATCCTGTGGTCACCTAAGTGCCTGTGAATTGATCCACTGTGACTTTCCTTTGTGAATAAACAAGTTATTTTGCTGCAAGAGTCACCTCTCTGATCTACACCAGGTACCAGAGGTTCCCAGGGAGGGGCTATTACAGTTCAGCCTGTCCTGACCTTGGGTGGAGGTAAGCCATTTTAAAGTATACCTGCTCATCCATATAGCAGAGCCACAGGACTCCTGTAGCGCCACACACAACTAAATGGATGCTGGATCTCATCCAATAGCAGAAGAGGGCTATATGTGCTAAAAAAACTTTTCCATTTCAGCTGCCCATAGATCTCCATTGGTCTTTGCTAGGCAGCAACATTCCTTGCATTAACGGGTAGCGCTCTTGTGGTGTTATAATTCCTAAATTGCAGCATGACATAACTGGAGTTACAGTAAATGGCCTGTAAAGAAAAAGTATAACATTGCCTAAAGGTTTGCTCTTAGCCTGAACAGAAGCACACCATGAACCTATATCACCTTAGTTATCACTCTGGAGTAAACATACATTTTTTTTTATCTAAGGATGAGTTAAGCCTCCAGCCAGGACCTTAAAAGAGTTTCATGGGTCCGACAATTAATATTTTTATAGGGCCCAATAACTATTAGTTACATACATGTTTGGCATTTTTTAGGCAAGATTATTTTCTTGTTCCATGGATTTAAACTCTCTTTGTCCATGCTGAATTCTTTGAAGCAAAGCCATATGGCTTTGAATGGTGCAATGTTCCTTGCATCTCACCATGCCTGCAGTGTGTCAGACAAATTTAAATATAAAATAAACTGCTCTGCAGATTCTACCAGTAAACATCAGGACCAGTTTCTAAGAATTTTTTAATGCAGGGTTCCTGGCAGAAATAAAAAGAAGTTAAAAGCTACCAGCTTCCATTTTTTAGAATAGCAGAATGGGATGTTTAAACATAAAAAAATAAATAAATACAAAGTGATATGTGTCACAAAACTGAAGCAGCAACAGCATTTTAGTGCAGAGGAGATATGAAAAGAGAAACCCAAACCAAATGTGTGCAGATACATGAGTAGCTGTGCCAAATTCTCACTACTCGTTGAAGTATATCAAAGTTCTATATTAATTGACAGCATGTAAAACACATGGTGGGAGCTGCAGATTTCATTATTCCATCCTCCGCCTATGAAAGGTTCTTTGATTCTGCTGCATAAATATGCACACAGGCAAGGTTCCCTTTTCAGCAGTTTCCTGTTTTAAGAGTGTTAACTGAGTAAATAAAATAGCTTAAAGGGAAATTGTATCTCTGTTTCAGTATTTTATCTCAACTCTGCAAGGCCAGTAGGTACCCCAAGCAGTTTCCCAAGGACATAATTTTCCAGACAGCAAACTGCTGAAGATTTCCAATTGTGCATGAAAGTGTACTATACTTGCTGGACTTGGCAGACGTTTCAAAACAATGAAGATTCTCTTCACCGCTCATAAACAGTGTGCCATGTCTGATGATTAAGATACATGGTACATATATTTAGGTAGTATCCACCAGAAGTTCCAGTGTCATATTTAAATTCCCTTAGAGTAGCTTCTCCAAATTCTCGGAGGGCTTGAAAGCTGTCAGCTATGGCTTTGTGTTGTCCTGTGAGCGGTAGATAAACTGAGACAAAGATATACTTTACATTGTTAATTGTCCCTTTAAGTATGTTACATATGTATGCATGCCATGTCTGATGGAGCAAAATCTAAAGAATCAGCAACAAAAATCATTGTGTCCCTAGCTTTAGAAGTGTATGGAATGCTGGTATAGACTGTCGAGAAACCCCTAAATCTGAGATATGGAACCTTAGTTTTCTTAAAGTGTGTTTCTTGTACTAACATAACCTGTATTTGTAGCCATTTCATATCCTTTAGAAGGTTATGGCGTTTGAGTGGTGAGTTCAGTCCCTTGGCATTGAAGGATTAAACCACTAGCTAGTCCTGTTCAAGTGGTGAATTGGAGCCCAGTATGTCGTTAAATAGCACACAAGCCATTTGTTCTGAATTGGTCACTCACTGATGTGGTTGTCCAAGTGTTAGAGAAGGTGGTCATTGACACGGTGTGTCATTTTGTTACGTGCCTGCTCAATGTTCTCTAGCTTAGAGTTGGGGACACTTTCTGCCTCACCTATCACTCATAACTCTGACTTTATGTCCACAGTGTCAGCTCTTTGTGACTCCCAAAGCATCTTTTCCATTTTGCCCAAGTCATCTTCAGTCAGGAGAGAGGACAAGATGGTGGATGTAGAGATTAATCAGAGGGTGTGGATATGGGGCTGAATCCAGACAAGTCAAGCTGATTGGGCTGGGACTCCTAGCATCCACCATCTCGAATGTGCACACTTCTACAAGAACACTGGATTTCTTGCCCAAAAAAGGAGACATTGTGCTGTGTATTTTATGAGAGTTGGAAAGGGAGATTATATCTCTATTTCAATATTTCATCTGAACTCTGCAGCTCCAGTAGGTACCCCAAGCAGGCACCCAAGGACACAACTTTATAGTCAGCGAACTGCTGAAGATTTCCAATTGTGCATGAAAGTGTACTATACTTGCTGGACTTGGCAGGAGTTCCAAAACAATGAAAATTCTCTACACCACTCATAAACAGTGTGCCATGTCTGATGATTAAGATACATGGTATATTTAGGTTCTTGACACAAAATAATCAGTTCCCATAAGTTTCACCAACTGTTTATGTGGGATACCCTTTGTAAAAAGGATATTTTTGCTTCCAAATGCACATTTCTTTTTTTACTATTTGAATTTTAGTGGTTTTAAATAATCAATAAAAATAACAGTCCATGTCAGCAGTAGTACAGGTGTTACACAATATCATAGTAAATGGGGGCATCTCAAAAGTTTTTTTTTATGATAGTCATGCCATGGAAAGCTTCACATTCAAACTTTATGCCTTAGGGTTAAAATTGGTGAGAACTAGCAAATTCAGTCCAATAAAACCATTTTTAATAAACCTTCCTTTTCAGTAGTGAGTTTCATCTCTTCAAATCTATGGTCCTCTGTAGTTTTGAATAGCCAGTTTTTTTTCTGTGGATTCTCAATTTTTATCCACTTGAGTAGGATTAGTTGCAGCTCTCATTTGCACTTAACACATTTAGGGATTCAGATTTTCTCTGACCTCAAGCTAACAATAGAGCAGAAATATAAAGACCTATTACAAGCTATCACCCATGATCTACAGAACTAGACAAAGCAGCATCTAACAGTACTGGTACCAGTGATTTTCTTATAGGCGGAGTAAGGGAATGGTGTGCAGCAGACCAGCTAGAGGAATGTCAGCGATGTCAAAATCTCTTATTTTGCATAGAGTGCTTCAGTACAAATCAAAGCAGGGCGGCTCCTGACTTGTTGGTATGCTTAATGAAGCAAGGAGCTTAGCTGCATGTCAAACTACACACTACCCCAGGGTAACACGTAGTGAGGACAGAACAATAACCATTGCTGATCATTCAGCCCCTTAGTGATTCCTACCCAACAAGTTTTGCAAAACAGTTTACCTATTGTTTTGATGATTTGTTTATTTGAGATAGGGAGAGATGAGAGAATGAAGGAAATTAGTAACTTACTATATACAACAGCTAGAATGTTTTTGCAGTGGACAAACTATTGCCCTCCTATTGAACTGAATTAGACTTTTGTAAGGATAGCTGCTTATTAGTTTATGTAGGAAAAATGTGTATGTACACAAATAGAAACAGCTGAACACTGTGACAGTCATTAAATCAGTGCTACATGAATAAGAAACACATAGTAGTAAAGCCATACAAGTGACCAAGGGATGGAAGTGCCAGGTCCAGCATACAGGAAAAATAATGATGAAAGGATAAATAATAATAATGAAAGTATAAGAATTGCCATCAAGAGGATGGAGTCCCAAGCAAAGGACTGTCTTGTTTAACGTTGTAGGAACCCAGCAGTCAATTGAAAATACAAACTATATCGTTGTATTAACCAAGTAGACAAGATTCACAGATCATGGGAGTTCATCATGTAGAGCAGATGAGTGTTGTAGTTTTATAGCTGAAAAGTAATCTCCTAAAGATCCAATGAGGTTGTTCAGGGTTGTAATTTAGTAACAGCTAAGGAACATATCTATATGACAGATATTTTATTCAGAACAACATCAAAGGGGCTTATTATCAATTGATTGTAAAGAGTTACGCCCACATTCTTGAGCTACAGTTTCTAAGACCCCACTGTGCTACAGCCCCAGCTCTAGCCTTAAAAGCTTACTATAATTAGTCACATTTTAGCTAGGTCGTAAGAGATTGTATAATTTATGACTTCTCCACTAATATGTTCAGAAGTAGTATTTTGAGGTTGTTAATAAATTAATTTGGATGAACCATGTAACATCTGCACCTCTATTTATAAAATACTTTCTGGGTTTTGGTTAAAGTAGAATTCAACCCTAAATTTTAATAAACCCTACCCCCATCCCCACCAAGACCTCCCTCCATCCTCCCCCCAGCCTAAGTGTTAACCCAGCAAATGCTGCACCACTCGGTGCAAATTAAGCCATTCAGACTTCACAGGTGCCATCTTCAGCCACTTCAGTAATCTTCGGAATGAGGCTGGTGCTTTGCCAATTATCATGAGTTTTGTCACTAAGCAGAAAATTGCTCCAACTGCGCATGTGCCGATACACCACTCTCATTCCAAAGATTACCAAAGCAGCTGAAGATGGTGCACATGAAGTCCGGTGCCTGAATCTGCAGTGAGCTTTAAGTAAAATGTTAGGGGCATTTGCCTGGGGTAACACTTAGGCTGGGGGGAGGAGGGAGGGGGGTGAAGCTGGAGGTTGGAGGGTGCTGGGCACATACCTCTTCTGTCTGCTACCCCCACCCTGCTGCAATTAACCGCTGAATGTTCCTGCCCATCCTTATGATGCCATTGCACATGCGTGTGCTTGTCCATATGCACATGGGGGAGGGGACAAGAATGCTCCTGGCTGCTTTGGCTTGGCTATGTAACCTAGTACAACATACTGATATTACATCTCTCAAAAAACATTGACAATGCATTCTTTTAAATTATTTATCACAAATTTTTGACATTGTCTACTCTTCAGGACCCAAGATTTGTTCAAGTACAAAAAAGAGATAAAAAAAGAACTGCACATTTGCAAATCATATCATAGACACTGTAGACAATTGAATTAAAATGATATCAACATTTAAAAAAAACTAAGAAAGCCAAAACAGCATTTCCACAACACAATTCAAGTAAAACATGTTCATAAAATGTACTTATCATAGAACACATTTTTAAAATGTGCAAGCATTTGTCATTCTTGGCCATTACATGTTCCCAAGTGTACACATCTTGGAATTAAAAGAATCACTTTGTGTATAGGGTAATTACACTATTTTAATTTTTAAGGCACTTCACTTTGGTAGGCAATTAAACACTTCTTGATGCTTAATCTTTGGAACTGAGCAATAAATAACACTTGAGGAGACTTCTGGCTCTTAAGTTAAAGATACCAATGGCGGCTTTTTGCCAACACTGGTCTTCATCTTGAATCTTGGCAGAAGTGTCCCTTGGCACACACAACTTTTTAAAGTAAATCAAGTGACTGATATGAACCCTGGATATTCATACTGTTGTTTATATGATACAAAGATACTGAGATGTCTGTTTCCCTGAGATGCCTGTACTGAACAGAACCAATCAAATCTTTGCTTTAATTTTCTTAGAGTAAATTATTAATAGGCGATTGGTTGCTACTGTACTGTGAAATGGGCTTTCTCTGTTTTACAAGGGTAATTAATTGCATGTGACTGAGATGGCTAAAATCAAATTGAGAAATTGTACAATAAAATAGTAAACAAAAATGTAATCTATGGTGACAAAGCCATTGTCTTAACTGCAAAAATATAGGAACATATTAGGAAATTACATCATTATGAATCTTAATTGAAAATTGAACTGCTCCATAATTCAATTGCAGAAAATTGCAATATTAAGATATTAGGAGCAAAATATTATTAAAATAACCAACTACAATTGTAAACAGTGTCTGAGGAAATAATATAAAATGTGATTAAGCTCATGGCATTTCTTGCCCATGAAGACTACAAAATAAAATGACACCATAGAACAATACAGTTTTGCAACTAAACAAATATGTTTATAAATATTAGGCTTTTGTAAAATGTTTATACAATTTGACACTGGAAATGTTTATGAAAGTCTGCCTGAATTTAGAGAAAATAATTGAAACTAGAATTGAAAATGGAAATAAATTATCAGGCATCACTGGGTATGTATTACTGATTAATTATTATATACTCTTTTGCAAAAGTCTAAACACAAGATTGAACTATCAGGAAAAATCAATGTAACATTAGCTTATAAGAAAATATTCCATGAAACTATCATATCAGCTGTGTACACATTCTTTCATATCAGTTACTGGGACTAGATCTAAATCCAGAATTTTCCATTCCATTGGTCCCTACTCTACACCTTAGATTTCAAGCAGCATTAAACTAGAATGGACAATGGAGCTTTTATATTCCATTAAAATAATAACATTAAAACAAAATGGTATCCACCATCTTTTTGATCTGAATCTTAAGTATTCTCCTAAAAGCAGACATTGATATTAGAAACAGACTGCCAATTGCAACCTAAGGGAGCACTAAAAACTGCTAATCCTGTCTTGCATAGTAGTCTCAGAGCCAAGAGTACAGACATTATAGAGGTCTAGGGCAGCAGCAGTGCAGTAAAGTGAATTGTGTGGCTTCGGTCAACTAGGTGTAGTCACATTGGCTCTAAATTGATTTTAAGAGGTTATATTGCAAACTACTTAATCAGCAGTTCAGGAGGGTTCCTGTGGTACCCTCTGACACAGGGGGTCTGGTTTCAAAGGCTTATGATTAAGACAATATGGGCAGAGATAATGGATTCCATAAGTCAAAAGCTTACACCTTTTAAAAATGTGAAATTAGAAACAACGGAATTTTCATCACAAATTTTAAAAAATAAATAAATTTCCTCTTGTGGTCAGTACATGTTTTTAAAAATTACACAGTAGCAGATTTTCTGTTTGGAATGAGTTCTATAAATTATAACAAATTACTCTTGAGAAGATATTTATCAAAAGTAACTCAAAGTTGCTTTTAGTTACTTTTGATAAATATACCATGACTTGGATGAATGAGAATTTTCATAGTCTCTTGAGAAGAGTTGATAAATAATAAGTCAGCATCTTGGTTTTTTTTTTGTTTTTTATGGATCAATGAATGAGACTGCTATGTATCTAGTTCCATTTGTGACAGGAAGACCTTCGTGTAAGTGTGTAAGACGTCCTGGGTGCATAAAACTCCAGCCTTTCCTTGTAGACTCAATTGAGCAGTTATATCTAGCGAACCTACATCCACCTCCCTGCAAAAACAAAGAAGGACAAGTTTTAGAAAATGGTCAACGTGAAGGAAATGTCTAAGGGAAGTGTCTTTACAGTAAGATGGGTGCAAAGAGACAAATCTGCGCACCAAGTAATTTAAGACATGGCATGGAGAATATCCAACTGACCAAAGTAGAAAGAAGGCCCAGGACTACTACTATGAGCCTTAAGTTAAGGAATAGCTGTGTTTTGCCATCAACATGGATTTAACTTAAGGTACTGTTGTAGTATAGAAAAATATCAAACCATTTAAATATAAAGAATTGTTTGCTAGAATAAGTAAATGGCAATTCATAACTCACATGTTAATCAAACTATTTTGTTACCATATCCTACCTCAAAATCTATATCTTTCTTGTTAAGTGCAATATTGATAGTGAAGGTTGAGGCATCATGATGGGGACGGAGAAATGCTTGTCGATCTGGAGTATATTTTACAACAAAATTTAGCATTGCATGCCCCTAAAAATATAAGAAGAAGAATGTCAAACATTAATCATCTATTTGAGAGTGGTTGAATATAAATATGAAGTTCAATACATTAATTTATTGTGTGCAACTTCATCTGGCAACTTCCCAAGAACTGCTTTTATTGACTAAATTGAGAAGGCTCATTAAAGTTTATTTCTGATTGACTGGTTAATACAATTAGCACTTGGGTTAATGAACAACCCCGTACAATGTATAATAATAAAATATATGCGTGTGTATATGTTAGAACAGAGCTTGCAGGTAAAAACTGAAGAGGAGAGAAGTAGTCATTCAACAAGAGTTACGAAATATGTTGGCGCTATTGAAATACATGGTAGTAATAATAATAATAACACAATAATATAAACAATCTCAAGTGTCTGAGCTTCTGAAATAGGGAAATGTTAGATATTGTCATACCTTTGTGTAATAGCCTGCAAAAACTTTCAGCGTTATGGGAGCAATGTATTCCCTTATAAAATGGAGCCATTCCTGATCTAAACCAATCTGATTCATGTGGATATCATCAGTCGGCACATTCTCATATCCACCAGTTATTCTTTTATCCTAATTTGAAATTTAGAAAAAAGGTTAATTCTTCTGTAGCTCGAAATGCCTTAAAATATATGAACATCACTTCTATATGCAAACAGAATTGCTAAAGATTCAACTTTAAATGCTTAATTACTGTTTAATAATCTTGCAAGAATCATGATGGGACTAGAATAGGAGATGCAGAGTGGGTTACAAAATAAGTGGACCAACAAGTTATAGTTCACGCTGAAGTACAAAATTTTAAATATTATCAGAGAATTGTATCCATTATCTAAACCCCCTAAGCAATAGCAGAGAGAAATATGGTTAGTTTTCTCGCAATCACTTTCCTACATGCAGAGATGTTTATATGTGGAGACGTCTAAATTGTGCATTCAACACTCAATGCCTTTTGTCCATTGTTAAACACAGGGAGAACTAATGCTTGCTTGCAGGATTATTCTTTCCAATGACTTATATACAGTATATAGTTGTATAACAACAATTCCTTCCATGGCCTCCCTATTCACAGCATCTAAACATTTAACAACTACTTAGGGGGAAATTCACTAAAGAGCGAAGCGGCTAATGCAAACACAAATTCACTTGCGTGACATCATTTCAGAACTTCACATTCTTACACCAGGCGAAGTTGCTCACTGACGAAGGGATGTTACTATGGATTTTACTCAACGTTACCTCTTGCGCAAGACTTGAGTTCACCACCTCAGACCAGGCCAATAGAGTAGATGGAGTTTCTTTAAAAAAAAGTCCCAAAAAATGCTGGTCTTTTACTTTTTTAAGGGTGATAGGCTGAAAAAGGTCATAATTTTTTTAGGGTACCGTCCTTCACCCCTACATTTCCTAACATTTAGCAACTCAACTATACAGTAGACTTTATTCAATATAACTTTATGTTGTCCAGCCTCAATTCTGCCTTGACAAAGGCCAAGCAAGAGTACTACAGTACCCTTATAAACAATCACAAATTCAACCCACAATGCCTGTTTTCTCTATTCAATACTCTTCTCAATCCCTCATCAACAGTGCCTGTCAACCTGAAGCACTCTCCTCAGGACTTTCTGATTTCTTTAAAGACAAATTAGAGTCTTTCCGCAATCAGATCCCTACCACTTCTAATGCAAACCAGCTCCTCCTTCCATACGCACCCTTCTGCAGGTTTTAATTCCTTCCCTCCGGTAACAATGTCTGAAGTGTCCAAGCTTCTCTTGTCCTCCCCACTCACAACTTGCCCCCTTGACCCCATGCCTTCTTCTCTGCTCAAAAACTGCAGAGCTTACAACAGCACTTACTCACATCTTCAATTCTTTTCTAGCTTCTGGAACCTTCCCTTCTCCTTTCAAACAAGCCTGTGTAATGCCTATTCTTAAAAAGGCCACACTTGACCCATCCTGTCTGTCAAATTACCGTCCTGTCTCCCTTCTACTGCTTGCCTCTAAACTCCTAGAGCGTATTTTATTCTCCCGTATTACTAACTTTCTACACACGCATGCTCTGTTGGACCCTCTGCAATTTGGTTTCCGGCCTGCTCACTCTACTGAGACTGCTTTGTGCAGGGTTACAAACGATCTTCAGGTTGCCAAAGCCAAGGGTCACTTCTCCATCTTTATCCTCCTTGACCTATCATCTGCATTTGATACAGTTGACCACTCTCTCCTGATGCAGATTGTGTATTTGCTTGGTATCCGTAACCAGGCTTTATCTTGGCTCGCTTCTTACCTTCTAACCGATCATTCACTGTCCCCTGTGGTAACAAAACCTCATCTCCAGTTCCACTTGATGTGGGGGTGCTGCAAGACTCTGTACTTGGTCCATTGTTGTTCTCCCTGTATACTCTGTCTTTGGGAGATCTCATTCGATCATTTGGCTTTAATTATCATCTGTATGCTTATGATACCCAAATATATGTATCCACCCCTTCATTAATAGCTGAAACAGTGGCTCAAATCTCTAACTGCCTCCTAGCTATCTCAAATTGAATAAACCTACACCACCGCAAACTCAACCTAACAAAAACTGAACTAATCATCTTTCCACCAAAGCCTGGTCCTACACCCCTATTTACTATTTCTGTTGAAGGCATGCTCATCTGGGGGTAATCTTTGACTCCTCTCTCACCTTCTCTGATCATATTAACACCACTGTCAAAACCTGTCACTTTTTCTTACGCAATATTGTCAAAATCCGTCCTTTCCATTCACCTGCTCTGGCCAAGACGCTCATGCATGCTCTCATCCTATCCCGACTAGATTATTGTAACCTTCCACTAACTGTCCTCCCTAACGCCCTTCTCTCCCCCCTACAGTCTGTATTAAACACTGCTGCCAGAATTATCCTCCTCTCATCCAAAAGGGTACAGGCCCCTCCACTGCTGAAGTCCTTATCATGGCTTCCTATAAAACAAAGAATAACTTATAAACACTTCCTCATAACCTTCAAAGCCCTTCATTCCTCTGTACCTAACTACATCTCATCTCTTGTTTCTCGATATGTTCCTGGCAAAACTTCCGATCCTCTCAGCAGTAGTAGTGGGGGGGTACAACCAAGCATTTGCTCTGTTTCCTGTATCAAACCCTTCTCTCTTGCCACTCCTTATATTTGGAATGCCATTCCTGAATCTCTGCGGAGAGAATCCTCTTTCTGTGTTTTTAAAACAAAACTCAAAGACTACCTCTGGGAGCACCTGGATAACATCTGAGCTGGGAACTGTCACTTGTATAACAGTGTAACAAACTGTAACCTACAGCACCTTAAACCCCTCTGTATGTTACCCTCCCATTTAGACTGTAAGCCCTACGGGGTAGGGTTCTCCAGCCTTTTGTTTCCTTGACACTGAGGACTTGATCTGTAGTGTAATTATGTTTGTTACTACTAATTTATTGTTTTGCTGTACAGTGCTTTGCCCTCAAGGATCACTATACAAATAAAAATATACATACATACATACATACAGTGGGCACATGTGTAGGGCAATAGAACAACTTTATACTATTTATTAAAGGTTTCCTGGGTTTGTGTAGTGTAATGTAGTGGCTGTAGCAAATGCGTTCATTATACTTTAAATTGACGTTGCATGCAAATTAGGCATCGCTAGCGTAACTTTGCTTTGCCTGACAAAGTAACTTTAGCGCAACTTTGCTACCGTTTGCCTTGTGAATTTGTGTAGCGCTGGCGAAACTATGCCTGGCGAAGTGCGGCGAAGCTGTCGCTGGCGCAACTTCGGATCTTAGTGAATTTGCCCCTTAAAACCTTAATGGGAACTTGGAGTGTACAGAGCAAAGCACATTTTCCATCCTTCATTGGTTAATGAGACATAACAGAGGCAATTCTTCTCGGACAGTTCTGTATTCTACCACAGTTGGTTCAGTACTTGCATTATAGCATTTCAGGAAACTCTAAAGCAGTTCTGTTTAGGTACATGATACAAACATATTTGTAAGTATTTCTGTTTACCTTGGACAGGAAAAAAAAGGTTCTGGAATACATTATACAGTACATGGCATCACCTTTTATAATGATTGCATTTAGGTATAACCACACCTCTAGTTATTGCAAAAATAGCATTTTATGTCACTTTGGAGCAGTATTCTGCAGTTTTAACCCACTACCACCGACCTGTGATAAATAAGACCTAGGGTATTGAGGGTGGGGTATTTGAAAATGCACATTAAAATCTACTTGCATCCCTTGCAGCGAATAACATCTACCACAGACAAGATGTACTGATCACAGAAAAATGTCCTACTGTATGTTTGCTGCCAGACCATTCACCAAAATGCTCCATTTCTTCTACAATTTCATCACAGGCCTTTTCTGAAAGCACTGGAAACCAGAATACATCTGGACATGGCTGAAAAAGAAATAGAAACAAATTCATGAGCATATTTATGGTTAGGAAATAATGGTTAGGGAAAAAATCAGTTTGTGGATTCATTGTACACAAGCATGCTGTTGGTTTTTCTAAAACAGTGGGGATGAGAGTTTCTCAAGATTATTTGGTGACAGATTCCCCTTCTATGACTTAAAGGACCAGTAACATTTTTTTTTTTTTAATTAGTTTGTCACTAACGAAAAAAAAAAAAATTCAAATATTATCAGAGCATTGAATCTAATATCTAAACCCCCTAAGAAAAATTGTGTTACTGTTCCTTTAAATTTAAGATGCAAGAACAGAGTTCAACAGGCCACTGAGAACTGTAAATACTATATATTTAACTAGGCAGGTTGTACATACTTGTCTCTCTTTATAACAAATTGCACCTGGCAGCTAAGATGTTGGACAGTGCCCAAGACTTTAGGTATTTCAGATGGGGCTGCAGCTGGGAATGGGTTATCCTATGATGAAGCCTTATTTAGTAAGTCACTTCTTCCAATCAAATCTTGTATTTGATGTTTAGAAAGGTGAAGAATGTATTAATTCAGCTCTTCTTTCTATCCACAGAAATTGTGTGTGTTAATACCACTCAAGTGACCGGCTAGATTTCTTTCTCTCTGGGTAGTAATAACACACAAATATCCAGAAAATTACATTAAATAAATGTGAAGTGTTTCGAAGATATTTGTCATCCTGTATCAGCTGTAGTTCATCCCGGGCTGACAAAAAATTCCTAGAATCACCCTGTGTGTCTTTGCGCTTAGTGTAAAAAAATATTTTGGCTATTTACTGTAAATGTTTCATTTATATAAATAACCAATATGGGGCTCATGGGGTATTTGCCCAAACACCAGCTATGCCAGGTGCTTCCAGTGGAACTCCAACACCTTTCACCAGTCTCACCTGTTCCTCACAATTCACTCCAACCCTTACTTGCAGGGTACCTGCTGGGCCACCATAATCACTTCTTGTTGGGGCTACAGCTGTGCATTCTTACTATCCTGCCTGATCTCACTCAACTATAGCATGCTATAAAACAAGCTAGGCCCTTCACTAGCTAATTTTCCTACCTCTTCTTGTTGGGTCCACCGCTCAGGTGACTTCCTGTGTGTCACTTCATCTCCTCTCCCCCACCAACCTCCTTAGACTCCACCCTCTTGGGAATTTCCCTACACTCTATGACTAGGGGTGGCGCGAACCGCGGAAAAAAAGTTCGCGAACATGTTCGCGAACTTGCGACAAAATATGCGAACGGTTCGCAAACCCTATAGACTTCATGCACACACAGGCAGAGTGAAAAAACGCTGCAGGGCTTCGGTTTTTATAGGGAAGGGGAGTGGTCCAGGGGGGAGAGCTTACTGATTGGCTGCCATGTATCTGCTGGTCTGGGGGAGAAATGGCAAAAAAAAAGCGCCAACTAAGGCGAACCCAAATTGGCGAACGTCGCGCGACGTTCACGAACTTCCGGCGAGCGCGAACAGCCGATGTTCGCGCGAACAAGTTCGCCGGCG
This sequence comes from Xenopus borealis, assembly GCA_024363595.1. Taxonomy (NCBI): domain Eukaryota; kingdom Metazoa; phylum Chordata; class Amphibia; order Anura; family Pipidae; genus Xenopus; species Xenopus borealis. Next base: position 104,920,024 of record CM044440.1, read on the forward strand.
AACAGTTCGCGCCATCCCTATCTATGACACTATTTGTGCTCCATAGCTCCCTGTAGTGCACCCAGCTCCCTCTAGAGCACCCTACATTGTAATTACATGTATTGTATTTCTATGTAACTCATCTCCACCTAGAGAAAACTAGAAATTACCCCAATGTTAAATTAACATCACTTTTCCATTCCTTACAAACTGTGCTCAGCATTGATCTAACCATTCTTGCTCCTTATATGACAGTGATTTAGATTCATGACTGCCCCTGACACCGCAACCAATCGGGGTGGAGGGTGGGTGTGTGTCTATTACTAGTGAGCATGTGGGTGTGAGTTCTGACTTAATTCTGCCAACATTCTTATCTGCTCTCAATATTTTCTGTTCTGTCTTTAGGATGGCATTACCTATTTAGGATGCCTGCTTAAAAGATTACTTCATCTACAGTTCATAAATCAGGTTCATGTGCACTTTGACCTTGCCTGCAGCTTTGGTTCTCATCATTCCAACACTCTATCTACCTGTCAGCAGAGAAAGGCAGCTGCGAGCAGTGAGAAAAATCACTTGTTTGGCCATAACAGATATTTCTCAATGTAAAATTATTTTATTTGTTTAGCTATATTAATTTTTTTTTTATCTTCATCAAAAGTTTGGTTTTGGTTTTGTTATACAAGATTGGAAACAGCTTAGACACACAATATCCTTACCTGCTCCACAATGTTTTGGGTAAAGATCTTTGAGTAGTTTGCATTTAAATACTTTTCTCTCCAGTCCTGAAAAATATACCAGGCCAACAGGGGAGAATAAATTTCATTTTGATCACAGACATAACTAAAAAATGATCAAAACACAGTTGGGGGATTGTAATACCGTTTTGTTAGCACAAAAAACATTTTTAAACACATTTGCAAATGTTAGAGACCAAAATGTTCATTGTTTGAGCGCCTTTTCTGACTGATTTGAGACCTCAATGTCTTTCTTGCAATTTTTGGGCTTTTGCAAATATGCACAGTGTATGTGATAAAATTTCTCAACAGCAATTTTTGCGACAAAAAAAAAAAACTTGAGGGTAGGTGTTAACACTAGCTTTTGCTTAGCGATAATGTAATATTCACCAGCAAATTATTTTACATTGCGAGCAGTGCTAAACGTTTGTAAAAAAAGTCATAAACAACGATTGTGATTTAATTATATTCCCTCCAAGTGTTGAGCCAAGGCCCTTAAGGACGTAGACAATTTGGGAAAATATTTTCATAGTGCTTACTGTAGTAAATGGCATTTGCATCCCATTAAAGGGATACTGTCATGGGAATGTCAAAATGCATCAGTTAATAGTGCTACTCCAGCAGACTACTGCACTGAAATCCATTTCTCAAAAGAGCAAACAGATTTTTTAATATTTAATTTTGAAATCTGACATGGAGCTACACATTTTGTCAATTTCCCAGCTGCCCCTGATCGTGAGACTTGTGCCAGCTGTTTTTCCTTCTTAATGTAACTGAATGTGTCTCAGAGAGACATGGGTTTTTACTATTGATTGTTGTTCTAAGACCTACCAGGCAGCTGTTATCTTGTTTTAAGGATCTGCTATATGGTTACCTTCCCATTGTTCTGTTGTTAGGCTGCTGATGGGAGGGGGGAAGGGATGGGGTGATATCACTCAAACTTGCAGTACAGCAGTAAAGAGTAACAGAAGTTTATCAGAGAACAAATCACATGACTTGGGACAGCTGGGAAATTGACAATACGTATGTCTAACCCAATGTCAGATTTGCTCTTTTGAGAAATGAATTTCAGTGCAGAATTCTGCTGGAACAGCACTGTTAACTGATATTTTGAAAAAAAAATGACAGTATCCCTTACAACAATTAAGAAGCAATGGGTATGCGAAAGCATATCTGGGGTTACAAAGTAGGGTAATAAATGATGACCATATCCCTTTAATCACACAATAACTGTTTCTAAAAGAAAGGAAAACAAATAGTTTACCAGGCCCAGCAACAAATATAAGCAGAATCCAAACTCTAGATAGTAATGAACTAATGAAAAGTAAACAGAAAATAGACATATTAACTAAAAGGGAAACATGTTTTTGTATGGATAATAAGCAAAGACAGTTTGAAAAAAACACATAAATGCTAGTCACTAAATACATGAGACACTTGACATATGTCCTTGCATACATACCACAGGATTTTCAAATATTTGCCAGAGGTCATTGTTATAGTGAGTAGTATTGTAATTGGCAGTTGAAATGAGTCTTCCAAAATCCTGTCTGTTTGTTATGTACATGAAAACACCCTACAGCAAACAATTTGACATATTAGAGAACAGGCTAAGTAGACAGGGGTCACATGCAAGAGCTCACAATAGAGAAAATAATGATTCCAGAAAACAAGAAGATCATGAAATAAAATCTCTTTATATAGAAAAACAGATGAGAATTTGAAGTGGATGTCAGACTGGGAGATGTTTGTAAGGGTGAAAGACTTGCACAAGTTCAATTATAATCCAAGAGGAGAAACCTGTGCATTGTACCTGGAAGGAAACACATTGGCATCACATTGAATATGTATAACCTGGAAAGTGCTGGAATATACCTCCCATCATTTAGAAATTGCATATTAGTATATTTTTACACACCGCAGATTTGCCTCGTCATACTACAAACTCCACCTACACCCCTCTTAGGACAATTGTGGTATATGTTATAAAAGACACAATATAAACCTATTTTATTGCTTATAATTGTCAAAACACTGCTGAGTAGAAAAGTAAGAAACTAATGTTAAATTGGTAGATATTTGGGAGGCAGACATTAATAAGAAAAGCTGAATTGTTATGAAGAATCTGGGGCCCGCTGGAAAATTATTATTCTCAGACCGAATCTTTTGTCAAAATGTTTTTTTTTTATATATACATCCAACTTTTATACATAAGAAACAAACAGTAATTTAATCAGGGATGGAAACATTAATTAATAGTGATGAATAAATAATTTGCCAGCATGTTAATTATGGAGTAAAACTGAGACAGAGAACATAAAGGAGTAGGAGCAAAATAATTGCGTGTTCAACTGCCTTGATGATTTTTCTTTACAGTGAACAAGACTTTTCGTGGGCAGTAGAACTTACTCATTGATCTTATGAGGTATGTTTTCAGCTTGGCTCCTTCTCTTAATTCTGCTGTCTGTGTTGTACACTTATCTTAACATTCTAATTGGCTTTATAAAAACTAGCATAGGCAGCCAAAGACAAATGCCCATGAACCATGTAAGAAAGCTGATGAAACTATTTTTAAGTTTGATGAGTTTCCCACTTTTTCCTAGTTATAAAAGTTGTCATTCAAGGGATATTCTCTAATCATAACTTCATTCTGGAAATAGTTTCTAGAAAGTTGCTGAATTAAAGGAGAATCCAACCCTTAAACCATATATGGATAGAAAAGTTGTATATGATTTACTGAATTTACTGCACCAGCCTAAAGCCTAAAAATAACAGTATTGATACAGGCTTTAAAATAGTGATGTGCAGGCTGATGTGCAGACTGAAACCCTCCAGCCTTTGGATTTACCAAAGTGTCTGGCAGGTTAGGGCCAAGTTCCTCTCAAGATATCCTGGTCATAACCAGGCATGAGTTGAGCTCTACTGTCCACTTTCCCCACTGCCCACTTTCCCTGGATTTCACCTCTGATGGCCTCTATTTCTATATACACAGTCTATCCCTAAACTCAGGTAAGTTACAAAAGCTCAGTGAATACTCAATGAATCAGCAGAAAAGAAGATGGGGAGCAAACTAGAAGTATTTTTGGGGGCACAAATCTTCCCTGCTAAAGGCCTGTTGTTGCCTTGGGCTGGTA
>CM044440.1:104938892-104952012 GCA_024363595.1 Xenopus borealis
GTTGTCCAAGGAAATTTTCTAAACAAAACTCATCTTTTAGTGGCTGAGGGATGTTAGGAGTAGAACAATGGACAATAAGTATGTACAAAAAAAACTGAATACTTACAGCTGCAGCAGATAAATCGATTGTGTCTAAATCACAAGTTCCACATCCAGTTTCAGGTGTCCAAACATTGGGAATGTAATTACCAAAGTAGTTCAGCTGAAGCTATAAGAAAAGAATAAAATATCTTAAATTATTTATTGACTCTCATCAGTTCAGTGATTTGGCAGGAGAACTACTGCCAAGTCCCCCCCTCACAAATGTATGAAAGAGTTTCTGGTTTCTGCTTTCCATAAATATATACTACATTCCATAAATATATGGAATGTAGTGCCAGGCAATTACATATTAGGCTCTCTTATTTCAAGGTTGAATATACTGTACATAGAGATTACTTGATGTCTACTGGACTTGAGAGTTGAGTTCTTACTGCAGTAAGTAAGATTTTAAATGTGCCAAATAAGTAACAGTTTGTTATTGTTCAAGTCAAGTTTCAAGTCAAGTCAGCAGCATATAGCAGACCTAATTATTGTTTATCAGGTTCTTTGCTGCTGAATTCCAAGAGGGGACGTAAAAAATGCATCCCTGGGAGACTGTTCTGTCTAGCTTACACCTTAATCCTAATGTGGCACATGTAGGCATGTCATTTAAGGAATCAGATGCCAGTCACAGTTTAGGAACTGCTACAAAGTGAAAGGACAGCTGAAAGGCCCTTTTCTTTCTAAAATACCAAAAAAGGTGCTTCATCTATAAAACACAGAACCCAAGCAAAGTATGGATCTCCAAAGAAAAAAAAACAAGCTAAATCAAAAAGCGTTGTTCATAAATTGGAAATGCACAATGCACGAATGAGGAATTTGAATAAATACAAACACTTTACAGACAAAACCTAAAGGCTGCTGCAGTACCATATACACAATGCAATTTAAATAAATAAAGGAAGTTGAGCTCATAGTCCTAGTAAGATTTTCAAGGGTAGACTATAATTATGTGTGACCTTGTTCCTGCTTGATCATCACTACTGCCTGATCTTCAATTACTGAGGAACTCCTTTTGTAATTTTCCATAGATCAGCACTGTCTTTCCTTGATCTACAGAGGCTTTGATCATAATGGACATTTTGGGAGCACTGGGGAGCAAACAGAACCAAGTACAACAGTCCCCTATATCAATGCCTACAAAGCCCTTTGACTCTTTGGGGCAAATTCACTAAAGAGTGCAACTTCACCAACGTCTGCAACACATCACCAGGCTTAGATTCACCAGGACAACGTTAATTCACTAAAATGCGAAGTTGTGTCCTTGGCGTCAAACGGTGGCAAAGTTGTGCTAGCGTTACTTCGGCAAGCAAAACGAAGTTGCACTAGCGTTGTCTAATTTGTATATTGTGGGAAGATAAAGTTCTATGGACGTATATGTTGCAGCAAATACATTACATTACACAACCCCGGAAAACCTTAATAAAAGAAAATAAAGTTGGTATATTGCCCTACACATGTGCCCACTGTACAGTTTATGTTCCATATGTTAGGGTAAAAAATGTAAGATCTTTCTGCCTGTAAAATGAAAAGACTAGCGTCTTTTGGAACTTAGAAAATTTTCAACTATTTTTTGATGAACTCTATCTACTCTATTGCACTTTGCCTGGTCTGATGTGGCAAAGGTAAGTCTGGCACAAGAGGTAACGTTCAGTAAAATTCACATCTTAATTAATTTGCGTAGTAATGCTCTTTTGGCAGAGCAAAAATTCTCCTGGTGTTTGAGTGCAAAGGGGCACCTTTAGTGAATCTCCCCTTTGGGTCTACCAGTCCTTTATGTTGCAGACTGCAGTAAGAGGTTACCACACTGCTTGTTCTCTATTTTATTTGCACCAGGGAATTTGTTTCAAACTATTTTGCTTGTCAAAATAAGATTTAAAGAAGCTCATTTAGCAATTTATTTTAAACACATCAATAAATTATATTTTTGTGGGGTCATATCAACTACAGTTCAATACATAATTCCTCAGCACATCACTTACTTGATTTTCAAGAGTGCATACACTTCCTGGATGCTTCAAAAACCAAATAGTATCCAGAGAAGGAGCAAACCTATGGCCAATCCCATGAAAGCTTGTGCTGTTTTTTCTGCTGCAATAAATGGATTAAAAAGGCATTGGCCATAGGCGTGCTCCTTCCATACAAAGTCAAATAAACTACAATATGTGACAAATCCAAAAACAGCCGTACTTTATGATGTAAATATAAACATAATTATTTGGTTAAGATTACTCATACTAATCATGAACGGTGTTTTTACGTATCTGTAGGTATTTAGTTAATAAAATCCTTTAAAAAATGGTCATCACCCAGCTGCTGATTCATACAATTTATGGCCAGAACCATAATAATACCAGTTAGGTATTTCATAGCAGTGTAGGAGGAACTAAAAAGGCACAAATATATGGTCACATAGGGAAAGAAAACCTTTAGTTCCATTACATAGCTGAAACAGAAGAAAGTACAGGAAACAGCCTTGTTCCCTCACAGTAAATGTGGTAGCAGGCATGTCATTTTACAAAAATGTAAGTGATTCAAGAAAAACCATCTCGGTCTCATCACTGTATTCAGCAAAGGTCAGAACATATTACTTCTGGGCCTCATGCCATAGCAGCAGAACATCCTACACATTTTCTGCAACTACTCAATTCAGTTAGTACTAGATTAGTCAGGTCAATGCAGTGCTGCTCTCCATTTAAGCTGGCCAAACACGGGCCGATAAAAGCTGCAGACAGACTTACCCGACCAAAGGGACTAAAAATGATTGCAGCCCTATCTATTCGTTGATGCAGCCCTTTAAAGATTCTATCAATCTTATCCTATTGTTTTTTAATATTTTAAAATTTTTAGGAATCTTAAGTCATGGTGCTTCACATTATATAAAGATCCTTTATCTATAACACCCAAATCTCAGTTTAAACCTTGTATTACTGTGACATGCCAGTGCAGGTCGAGTCCATCCTTACTCTGCTTAGTAATGTAATGTACAACAGCTCAAAAGGTAAATCACACAGTCCCAGCCTCCCAGGGTTTCACACTTTTGGGGGAAAGCATGTTTTTTTCAAATGCTCCAGTTAATATCACTGCTCCAGCAACTTCTGCTCTGAAATCCTTTTTATAAAAGAGCAAACACATTTTATTTAATTTTGAAATTTGGCATGGGGATAGACATATTGTAAGTTTCCCAGGTGCCCTAAGGTCATGTGATGCTCTGAAAAACCTCAGTCACTCTTTACTGCTACACTGCAAGTTGGAGTGATATCACACCCCTCCACCCCAGCCGTCCATCAACAGAACAATAGGCAGCTAACCAGATAGAAGCTATTTGAAGGATGTGTTTCCATTGCTAAATGTGGTGGTAGACCTAAGAATAGCACCCAAGCAGGAAAAAGCCAACTAATATAGTCCTAACTGAAATGATGCTTGAGTAGTTGCAGAAAATGTGTAGGATCTGTTGTCATGGCATGAGGCGTGACAAGTCCTGGAGGCTAGGAAGCATGACATAGGTGATGGTAAATACAATGAAAAGGAAACGATAGCTGTCTAAAAGCAGTCCCATCCTAAAGTGCTTCTCAAAGCTCAGAATCAGACACAATACTCCAAGATGGCCATCTCCACACCAATATTGCAGCTAAAAATACTGTACATTTGTTGGTTCAAGATTAAAATTTTAAATGGTATAGTAAATTATTTGCAATGTAAACAGTGTAATTTAGAAATAAAAAGTAAACCATGAACAACATTACAGAATCCTTTAAGTCTACAGTGTGTGTCAAGACAACTTGTTACTTCCTAGAAGCTTTGAGTTGCTTACACACTCCCTCAAAATTCAACTTGGCATAGTATGCTGCCTCCCAGACACACTGCCATGTAAATTATTACAATTCTATGCAAGGGGAAAACATTACTTTGGGGATTTACATATTGAAAATATATAGCAGTAAATATGTGTCTCTGAAATAAAACACACACTTTACACTCTGTAATTATCCCTATGTATAGTATTAATACCTTTGGGACTTTGTATCTTGTGGTATGTATTGTTTAAACATGACTTGTAAAGAATAACTTCCACTACTGACATCATTCTCCCTGCTTAACTTCCAAAGCCAAGATTTTATGCTCCTTCCTTCAAATACCCAACACAAACACTTGTCTCTCAAATAAAGGAATTTTCCAGAACTGAAACCTTACCCAATATCTGGGCTTTGAATTTGCAGGACATTATTAAGGCCCTTTCCCTTCTTTATGAAGTTATGTCCTCCAACCTTTACAGATGCCATGACAAAAGCAAATAAGCAATACATGTATTGAGTCTAGACAAATAGCCCTGGCAGACAACTCGAGTTTGAGCCATTTCATTTGAATGTTGTTATATTTTAAGAAAAGATTGGAAGAACACACTTAAAAAAGTGTAATTGACATGGTGCTGAGCTGTTTTTAGAAGTAAGCATTACTATATTTCCTTAGGAATGGAACAGGCTAATAAATGACCTGTATTTTGCAGGAGCATTTCATCATATACTTGCAGATGGTAAAATGTCTCTTATTTGAATGGATAAACCTTCCCAAGATGAATTATTTTCTTCCTATGGGATAGACTGAAGACAAGCATGATGTAAACCACTAGGATTTTAATGCCATGCCCATAGTGATGGGCGAATAAATTTGCCCTAGGCGAATTCGCTGCGAATTTCCAACATTCGCCGATGGCGAAAGTTTCGTCGAAACGCTCACAAAAATTTGCAGCGTGTTTCATTTCGCCGCGCGTCGAGTTTCGTCTCGCGCGTCGAGTTCGCCGCGTGTCCGTGCAGTGAAAAATATTTTTAAAAATAAATGAATATATATTAAAATATGCCTTTTTAATTTTTCACTATTTTAAATAATAATCACAGATGTTTTTAAGAAGCTGGCAAAATGGGAGGCCTTTTTTTCTTTTGAAAGATAAGAGTCCAGTAACAATGCAGGGCATGTGTGTAACTAAGTGAAACACGCGTGTAAATTGCTCTTCTCATTGACTCCAATGCTATTCAGCACATTCACACACAAAGCAAAATATGCCATTTTTTTACAATTTATTTTCACATTTCCATACCTCACAACATTTTGGAAGTAAAAAGAGGGACAGAATTTTTTTTTTTCCATACGTAGCGCTGCAACATTTTGACCACACCCATTTTGTGGTCACACCCACTAATTAACATGTTCGTTTTACCAAATTTGGCAGGTTATGAAAGTTTGAAAATATTTCTCCTTATCTAAACTGTTACAAATAGAATCAATTACTTATTTCATTATATCAAAATTGTTAAAAACCATCTTTTTTGCACCTTTTAGCTGTTCTTCTAGGCTCTCTGCCAAAAGCCAATTAAGTTAGAAACTTGGTTTCTTTTCCTGGCTATTCTGTTCAGAGAAAAGAGGGACTTTCCAATACAAATGAAATGAGGGACTGCAGGTTGCGCTGTCAAAAGAGGGAATGTCCCTCCAATAAAAGGGACCGTTGGGGGTCTGCATTTCACATGGCAGTTTTAGCACATTGCACTGTGTGTCAAAACTATTCTGACGCGCACTTATATCAATATAAGTGCGCGTCAACTTGGGCGCGCAACAAAACATCAGTGCGACTCGTTTCGCAAATTTGTTCGCCAAAGCGAAACGCCACAGATTCGCCCATCACTACATGCCCATAGTATGCAAACCTATGCACAAGAGTAAGCATGGTTTAAGTACCCTGGTATTTCACATTAACTGGAAACACTTGTTCCCAGAAACATGCACTTGTTTGTAGTGTTGCATGACTCTGTCCAAAATTCCAGAAGCCTTCAATAAAAGGTTATTGCCTCATTTCACTTTCAGTACACTGGCCTACAACAGGCAGAATGAGACATTAACATCCACTGCATTCAATGTGGAGTTGTGCATCATAAGGAGGCATATGATGGATATTTTTATAATTAGGTATGGATGTGTTAAAGCTTGTTAATGCCCACAATACCATAATCCTTCTAGTTTCTCACTAAAGCTATTTGGCACTTTCACCAAAACCCACTTGAAGTAGTATTGTGCATACATTCAAATCAATTCACCAATCCAATCAATCCAAAGAACAAAAATGTCTATGTGAGCTGTTCCTTAAACCTATGTGATTTGTCTACATATATTAAGTTGTGCCATGTTAAGATGAGGTCTCTGTGGGCAAAGCCTAATACACGTGATCCCCAATTAGAAGCTCGCTAGCAACATGTTGCTCACCAACCAATTGGATGTTGCTCCCAGTTTCCTAAAAGCAGGTACTTATTTTTGAATATCTGGCTTCGAGGCAAGTTTTAATTCCATAAAAACTAAGTATACTTCCAAGTATAGCTTCCTATAGACTGCCAGTTCACAAAGAGACTACAAAAAAGCCAATCTTAGGCCCTAAGGTTACCAACTACCACCTTCAGGGCAAAGGCACACAAGGGGATCCCAGGATCACCCAAAAACAAAAACTCAAAATGCTCACATAGGAATGGGAAGCACCCAATTATGCATACAAAGGAACATCTGGAAAGGTGCCTGATGTGTGAAAGTCCTTGCAACTGTAAACTGAGGGCCAGTAGATGTCAGTTTTGTGGCCTTATCAATATAAATATTAACATTTAGGCAACAAATTTGGCAAAATGTCATCATGCCAGAATGTGCCACTGAAGTTATAGTCTTTCTACCCAAGCAGTACACGTTTGTTTAGCAGTATTTCTAAGTGCAGTGGTGAACTGGGGAAAACTAATAGCATATATTAACAGTCAGAAATTGCTAGCCACCTGACAAAGATGATGCTGAAATTATATTACATGGAAACAAACCTCCAAGTGGGCAATTTTTTACAATATTCCATATTTACCCTTAGGAAAATGGTCTATTTTCTTGGCTACTCCCTTCTTCCTCCTTACTTTTTATTGTGAAAATAAAACGTATGACTGAGAAAATCCTTTGAGGTTGGTTTTATTGAACATAGAAAAAAAGACATCCAGACCTTAATGGCAAACTATTCCCAAGGTAAAAAAAGAACCCCAGGATGTGAAAGATGCAGTTCCACTAATAAACTCACACATTTATTGAAGGACATCTGAGCCCAAATGCTGTCACCACTGTAATCTCTAATTCATTTTCGCTTTCAGGGCTCAGAAAATATTTGGGTTTGATGATGAGACAGAAACCGCATGAAACTAAAGTTAGTAGGAAAGCAGAAAATGTTTTCCATATGACATCAGTCTGTTATAGTCTAGTCCTTCACTTGTAAGGCTGATTTTCCCCCTCTAATGTAATTTCCTTTTTCCATGTTGCTTGAATAAATGGACTTGTCAGTGGATACAAATGTCTGACTAGGGAAAGATTAATCCCAGTGAAGAGGGACATTTTTGCAGGAATCTAAAGTCACATTTCTACTTGTATGGAATCTCACTTAGCCTCTAAGGAGCTGTAAGAGCAGACGGGATTTCCGAGTAAATATGCAGTTTTACTCAGGATTAAAACGTCATCATTTAATGTTGAAGTTTTGTTTCATTTACCACAATGACTATGAGCCATAATAAAGAGCCAATTGGCATCATTTATTTATTTTTTATATAGAGACCTCCTTTACTGAATGTATTGGACTACTAATATTTATTTAAGGTATGTATGGATATAGGATCTATTATGCCGAATGCTTTGGACCTGGGTTTTTCCATAATTTGGATAAGTATACCTCTAAATATCTGCTAAAAGTCTGCTGACAATCATCTAAACAGTTTTGCCACCAATTTGGAGTCAAGCATTTTAATAACAATCAAGTACAGAGTGCTTTTATATTATTACAGAGAAAAAGGATATAATTTTTAAAAATTAGAATTATTTTATTATAATGGACGCTATGGCAAATGGTCTTCTGTCATTCTGAGCTTTTTAGTTAATAGGTTTCTGCATAACAAAAAGTGTACCTGTATTGGGAATACTAATGCTATGCATGTGAGGCACAAAGAAGTAGAAAGTACTTGGTACATCTCTAGGTCTAAAACACATTTCCCCAACTGTTATTACTTCCCATTCACACAAAAGGGAAATGATCTGCCTATGGCTTAACGTAAACATAAATGGGGAAAAAATCAGTGGCAATTACTATAATTAATGATATTTCAGAAGGAGGGGACACCCAAGGTAGGCAACAATCCCCCTTGAAAAGTAACATAAGGACTACTGTACCTTTGTTGGGCCATTTCCATGTATTAAAACTGGCAAGGTGTCGTACTGTGAATTTTGTACACGTGCTTTTCCATTTTCAAACGCTAAAATAGTTTCATCTGCAATGTAGAATATTAAGTTAAAGCACTTATTTTAATTTTTGTAAACACCATAAATCCCTATTTAATCCCTCTTTTGCAAACGGACTCTAGTCTTGGGACATCAAAATTATCTCCATGCACTAGTTGTGTCTGAATAAGCCTTAATAAAGTAATATATGTGGACAGTTATAAATACGTGGTTATTAACAAAACTAAAAACAACTAGAGTTCCAATGCGGTGTAAAATAAAATTACAAAAGACAGGGCACACACACACACACATATACACGGCTGTACTTTTAAACACTGCACCCAACACAAAGAACTAATTTGTCCATCAGTTTTTTCTTGACCTTTTAAGAAAAAACTGGCAGCCATATTTGTTTATCAATAGCTAATTGAGTTCTTTCAGATGTTAACCAGGCCAGGTGGAACATTCCATGGTCAGCCCCATGGTGGTGGTAGGAGTACCTAAATATGAGGACAACATTTTCAGATTAGGTTGACTTGACCTCATATTTGGTCAGCACCTCTGAGGAAGGTTGGATCCCCCTTTCGAAAAGCAAAACTACAATACTACAAGTAACCTTCAAAAAGGGGATAGCAGAGAGCAAGACAGCAAAGCACAAACTTAAGTTGTTGAACTTAATGTGAATATGACATCTCCAAAAACATGTGGGATTGCACTTTCTTTCAAACAGCTGACATTTACTGGCAACATTTTACTAATGGTTTCTTTATGAATTTGATGGCAATGTATATTTAGTAATTGTACAATTACTTGGAGAACCCTTGAAACAGTTCCATAGATGAAGTAAATGATATAACAACAATTTAAAACTATATAGTATGATAGTGTTTTGAAAGGAAATGGTGCAAGATCTTATTTCCAGGATAAGGAAAGCCTACTCTGCAGTGTAGTAGCTGCATATGGGATTATATTATATGCAGTCTCTATGTTTCTATGTACATTTCAGTCCCCAAATGTTGCATTTTTCTCATCCTCACAAATGAAATTATGGAAGAACACAGTAATAAGGTATGGAGTAAGTAAGGTATAGAGATGCAAATTAAAAATCCCTTTTCCAGAAACCCCTCAGGTCCCAAGCATTCTGATACATGTCCAATGCCTGTACTGTTTATAGCTCCTAAAGTCTGTATTAGGAACATGCAGCAGGGGAAAGGCTTAGCTAACATAACTGTTATCTGGTTTCAATGCGTTTATTAGATAAATAAGTACTGTATATCTTCACTGATTAATCACTCAACCAAACTGCTTTAAATTTCATTTCAAAAGACCCTAAACCTAGCTGAAAATTAAAGTCCATCCAACATTTGAATGCACCTTTTTATAAAAGGATTTTGGAAACTTACTAATGGGTTATATTCCCTTTTTTTAATTAGAATTTCTTATATTTACCTTTTTGCAGCGGGCACCTGCGATTACTTTAATACAAGCCTACCTTAAATATTACTAAACCTGGAAACCTTGATGGATAATATGAAATGTATTTGAATGGACATACCAAGTGCCCCATTTATGTTCTGGAAAAGTCTTGATTTGTGATCCAGTGTGATATTGATGCGGTCCTAGAAAGAAAAACATAAGTGTTATCTCGGTACTCATTTTAGCAAATGCTTTAAGAAACAGAGAACCAAAGTTTAGGCACATGGAGGGGGTTCTTGAAGGGGCCCACAAGGTTTAAGAATACCTAGAATACATAAGAAGAGGGACTCTTCATCCTCAGCCGTTGTTATATACCTTAATGAAACACAAGCATTTATTAAAATGTTATCAGATTAATAGGACCTTGCCAGCCTAACTCAAGGCAATATTCTAAAACGAGAATTCCAAAAGAGATCGCTATTATGCTCTACTGTTTCTCACTTGAGATCAGAACTACGTCATTATATCCAGCAGTGAGAATAAGGCTGCCTCTAAGTACAGAGTAGTGATGGGCGAATCTCCCACGATTCGCTTCGCCTAGAGATTCGCGAATTTCTAGAGAAATTCGCGAATCGGCGAAAAATTCGCGAAACGAGTCGCGGGACGATTTTGTCGCGCGTCGCGGCAACTTTGACGCGTCGCATCGTTTTCGGCATGCGTCGCGTCATTTTCGGCGCGCGTCGCGTCGAAATTTCGCCTGTGATTTGCGAATTTATTCGCCAGCGGCGAATCGCGGGAATTCGCCAAAAATTCGACCTAGGCGAATAAATTCGCCCATCACTAGTACAGAGATGTTGACCCCAAACTCTGCTTCCAGCAGACGCTGCATCTCCTGCCATAGGAAAAGTTCATCAGCCCTGCTGTCAGCCCTGAATCTGCAGTGTCTCGATAATAGGAAATTCAATCAGGCTGTCACCTTGCACTAACAGTAGTAGCATCTGTACCAATCAACTCACTGTGCAGTCACAGGAAAGGCAAGGTCCTACTGTTGCTGCACCAAATAAAACATAAAATAAATTATCATATATACACTGTTTTGACCCAGAGGAAGGCAAAAAATCCAGCCTGAAGTCGGTGCCAATTATGCCTCATGAGGGAAAAAATTCCTTCCTTACCCCAATGGTGATCAGAAACATTCCCTGGATCAAACATTTGGAATTAACATGAATTAATACAATGTTGACTTTCACACTTTTAGGGGCATATTTAAGGGTCCAAGTGAAAATTCGAATAAAAATTTTGAGCTATTTTTGTGTACTTCGACTAGGGAATAATCCAAATTCAATTCCAATTTGCAGAAAATGTGAATTTTGAAATTTATCAATGTCTCTTTTAAAATTCGCCTGACCATTCGCTATTTAAAACCTGACAATTTGCTGTTTTAGCCTATGGGTGACTTCCTCGAACTCCTTGGAGTCAATTGGTCTTTTTGAAATTCAAAATTCGACCCTTGATAAATCTGCCCCTAAGTGTATAAAGATACAGAAACCACAATATAACAGTGCATGTAGGTAGTGATGGGCGAATTTATTCGCCAGAGGCGAATTCGCTGCGAATTCCTGCGATTCGCAAAACGCCAGCGAAAATTCGCCAAAAAAACGAGTCGCGCGGCGTTTTTGCCGCGATGCGACAAAAGCGACGCGCGTCAAAAACACGACTCGTTTTGCAAATTTTTTCGCCAATTCGCAAATTTCGCTGGAAATTCGCAAATTTTTTGGCGAAGCGAAACGGGGAAGATTCGCCCATCACAACATGTAGGCATCCACATTCAGTTATAAATAGATAATATGAGAACATATAGAAGAAAAATTCCTGAAATTTTCACAAAATATGCAAAAAAAGGGGGAGGGTATCTTTCTACCTGCTCAGAAGATAAGGACATGAACTTCTTCTTCTCCTGACATCACATTCCTCTCTTTCTCCATCCCAAAGCCTGGCTTTCCCTGCCTTAACACGTTCCTTCTCACCCAACCACTGCTACATCTGATTATGCCAATCTTTAAACATAAACCAGTAGCAATTTGGCTGCTGGTAATTCAAATCCCTCGTCATGCAGCAAATTTGCTTATAACTCAAGGACCTTCCTTTAATGCTTGGCATGGAATAAGATTTGAAAGAACAACTCATGTAGGAACTTCTGGTTCTGAAACAAAACTGGAATGTATTTGTCCCCATTAATTTTAGGTAGACTTGCTTCATGTTTTCTTTGTATCTATAAACATAGAAATCCAATTTAAGCCATTTCTGACAGCTCTGATGGAACTTTGTTTCCCAGTTAAAAATCCAGGCCAATATTTTACTCCTGCATAAAGAACTTTTTATTAAAGTTTCCACTATTCATATGGCAATTGTATAACCAAACTGGACAATGGAACATCTTAATCCTTTAAAGAATGCTTCACAATGTTTGGAAAATAATCGCAATGGTAATTCACAATATTTTTTTATTTTTAATAAACAGCCTAAAATAAAAAAAACTATTGTATGAGATATATCATCACATCAGTATTCAGTGAAGTCATTCAGAAGTGCATATGGGAACTTTCGCCTTTCTAAATGGAATTTAGGTTTGGCAACAAATATAGAAGCAGACAGTGCATTCAAACAGCAGGTTAAGTTCCCTCAAACACAGATTTTATAAATCAGACACAAGTAAAGACTTGCAGCTGCAGCCTGTTTCTTACTGGCATTTAATGTATAAACAATATACACAAAAAACACATTTGCAAACATAGGTGCCAAAATGCACAACCAAAGCCAAACCCTTTTATATTCATGCACTAAAGTAAATCAGCTACACAGTTTTATATTTGTCTACAATGTCCCTGTGCATTAACTGTACACAGACTACACTGGGAGCTTTGACAATTTTATTATGGTACAAAAAAGTTAATTTAGATTTTCTCTAGAAGACGCATACAGCTGAAAACTGCCTGCATTTACCAAGAACAGGAGGGAAAAGGAATGAGACTATATACGGATTGGCCAGAATCTGTAAGATTTACTGATATTTGAGATAACTGAAGCATATTTATGCTCACGCAATATATTTACACACACAAGATAGCTTTTTATTTTTGCGGAAATATTAAGTGACCCATACACTGGATAAAAAGATATATGAATTATATAGTTTACACTACTGTCCTAGGCGCTGGATCTCAGCTGATCCCTTCTTTCTGTCATCAGTGTATGTGCCCAATTGTCCTGCACATTTGCCAGCTGCTGCACAGACAGGCCCCCATTTCCCCTCTGATGCAGCAAGTATATGGTGGCAGACTGGGGGGATTAT
>CM044440.1:105019977-105033602 GCA_024363595.1 Xenopus borealis
GTTTGGCAATAAACCCCATGCTACTCCTAATGGCAGGAGAGTAATATTAGGGCAGCAGACCAGTTGGTTTCCAGATGGTGGCTCAGTAAAGCTCCAACTCATGTGCATTGTCAATAAATGTTAAAGTGTTCCGGTTTTGTTGCAAACAAATGTGTATATTGGGGGGGGGCTGATAAAACAGTAAAAAGACTACATATACCATAGTGTTTTATGAAATTGTGTGTTTTTATTATTCTTATTATTAAAAAGCTAATAAATTGTACATGAGCATATAAGTATAAGAACATAGCAAAGATAAAAAGAAATACACTTGTACAACATCCTGTACAAACATGTTCTCAAGAGCAACATGTTGCTCAACAACCACTTGGATATTGCTCCTGTTAAAGTTTGTCTCTTAAAGAAACCATAACTCTTACACTCCAAGTGGTCTCAACAGCTGCTCAGAGCCCACTGAGCATGTGAGTGTCACAGACACTTTCCATGGTGACCCCCTGTGACAAGTTTGAAGTCCTGGATCATTGCTGCTATTGACAAGCTGAAACTTTAGGCTGGTGCAATAAGTTCAGTATATAAAATATGGCATTTTCAGCCATATTCATTTTTAGAGTTTAGTTCTCCTTTAAGGATGAACAAGCAATGAAGCCATGGTAAATGTAATCACAAGTATGAACGGCTCAACTACATTGGGTTGACTCAATGGGTTGAACTCATGGGTCAACTCATGGGTTGAAAGATCAGACTGAATGGTATATGGAATGGAGGAGTCCTATTGACTGAAAAACTCCTATAGGTTAGCACAACAATGTAGATTTAGTTTGACCACTAAAATAAAAAGAAATGGTAAAAATCTTCACTGCTAACTCCCATCATCCCAACAGGTCAGATCTCACTAGATTTCTAGATACAGTAGTTTTGACAGACACTTTTGTTGATTAGTGATGGGTGAATCTGGTGTGTTTCTCTTCACCAATTTTTTTGTGAATTTCCTGATAAATTAGCGAAATAGCGAAAAAATCAAGACAATAGTGAAATCAGAGAGTTCACAAAAAACATTTTCACAAAAAATTTGTGAAATTCAAACGTTTTCACAAAAAAATTGTGAAATTTTAATGATTTCCACTATAAATTTGTGAATTTGAACAATTTCACTACAAATTTGTGAATTTCCAATGATTTCACTAAATATTCGTGAATTTCGAACGATTTCACTATAAATTCGTGAATTTGAACAATTTCAAAAAGGCTGTTGTATCAGCCGAAACGTCAGCTTCTTTTTTTTAATACATTTTTAAATTTTTAAGACCTGTGAGTGCGGTCTGCTTCTATATTCCAGGTTACATTGATTGAGATCTGCACCCAGGCATTTTTGGACTGGATTATCGTGAGTGCCGGTTCCCTACCACTTCTATATATTTATATATATATATATTAGACAATAATACATGAAAGTCAAGTTATGCAACAGAGGGGGCATTAATATACTGCTTAGAATATTCCCTTACACTCCAACACATCAGTATTATGAATTAAAAGAGATCTCAAAATCAGTACAAGTTACTAGTTTAATCCGTAACCGTAAACATTAATTTAATGATCTATTGTTTAGGTAAGTCAGTAAGTTTCTGATCAAGTGAATTTTAACAAACACAGAAAAAATGCAAAATACAAGACAAAGTATTATGTTGCTGTAAGTATCTAGGCCACCTAAGGCTTCAGAGCCATGAGAGCACCACCTAAAAATCTCCTCTCCTGCAGGCCACAGAGTGTCTGAAAATTCCGGTCTGGTCACACAAATTGGAATCACTGCATTTTAATAACTTTGCATGTGAAAACCTTGGAAGAAGGCTTTCTCATGTGATTACTTGGGATTGCTGTATATAAAGGATTTTACATTCCAATGGATGCAGCCAGCAAGTATTTTTTGGGCACTTTTTGCAGGAGGGCAGTTTTTCTGGAGAAAACATCTGGCTCTAAGGAGACACTGGCTCTTTACAAAAATCAATTGATGCAATGCAATCTAAACAATTGAAATTGAAAAAGAAATTTTATTTACAACATCATTTATGTACAGAATCACAGTATAGAACAAAGTACAGAGTACTTTGCACACAGTACAGAGTAAAGCTCTTCAATATACTGTATCTATTAGAGGTAGATTGTTATGTCACGTAAATTACTTCCAGGAAACATTCCCTTATTACAATAAATAAACAAAGAGAAAAACTAATCATCATGACTTCTCCAAAGCTATGAAGAGAAAAAAAGTACCCCACTTAACAACTCATATAATTGGTCAATTAAGGTTAACAAAATTTCTTTAATTCAACTATGTATAAGTTAAATGGTGCAATTGAGAATTTGGATAATGTTATTATTTACAAATAATTCTACCGCTAAAGTGCCATGCAACACTAATTCATTGATTCATTCTAAAAAGATTACCAAATACTGATTTCATTAATTTATAAAGTGCAGTGCTATCAAAAATCCATGATCATTTGTTATTAATTAATTCATCATTAATTCATTAAATTACAAAAAGAAAAAAATTAATGATTAGGCTCCAATCAATTCCAACCAATATCAGGTAAGATGTAATTATCTTAATGGAACCTTCCACAATGAAAGTGCTTAAATTGTTTAAATATAGAACGCTGACGCGCGTTTCGCAATGTCTGCTTTGTCAAGGCGAAAAAGACAAAGCAGACATTGCGAAATGAGCGTCGGCGTTCTATTTTTAAATTTTTTTATCTAAGATCCTTATCCTAATAGAATTACGGAATCTTTACTGGTGGGGAGGTGGAAACCGATCGGCTCATTATCTTATCTTCTCTCCAACTATCTGCCAGGAGTCCGTGGATTTGTGTTTTTATAGGGTAGAATAGCCTCTTACCGAGTTAGGGCTTAGGTAAATACTGAGAACACAGTCCCGGGTGCTCTGCCTTCTCCAATCTTTGTGGTGTCCCAGGTTAGAAACCAATTAAGTAGCAGCAATTGGGACAACTCCACCGCTCTTTCTTTCCCAATTTCACCTTTTCCTTTCATGAACCGAAGCATTCAATAATTCATTATCTTATCCTATTTATTGGTCAATTTTTCATCGTATTAACTTGCACTTTCATTGTGGAAGGTTCCATTAAGATAATTACATCTTACCTGATATTGGTTGGAATTGATTGGAGCCTAATCATTAATTTTTTGATCATGGATTTTTGATAGCACTGCACTTTATAAATTAATGAAATCAGTATTTGGTAATCTTTTGAGAATTTTTTAGTAATTTAATAATCAATGAATTAGTGTTGCACGGCACTTTAGCGGTAGAATTATTTGTAAATAATAACATTATCCAAATGCTCAATTGCACCATTTAACTTATACATAGTTGAATTAAAGAAATTTTGTTAACCTTAATTGACCAATTATATGAGTGGTTAAGCGGGGTACTTTCTCTCTCTCTCTCCTCATAAATATAATCAGAACTGACGGTTTGTCAGACTCCTGCAATAATCCACAGGATAGAAACTAATTGACATCAAGGAATCATTTTTTTTTTTTTTTATTGTAACCACATGTCCATCAACATTTTGGGGGGGGGGGGTACACCCTCCCTTTGTCAGGAAGAAAGGACAAAGGGAGGAGTATAGCCCCACGACTTTCTCCAAATATTCTACTTGCAGTTGATTGATGTGTGCCAACCATCTAGGGGGAACCATGGCTCCTTTCTCTTCCTCATCTTCTGGTGTCCCATTCAACATCATAAGCAGATTAGGTTTTCAGCTTAGACAGATCAATTGCAATTTGACATCATTACAGGAAGATCTGACCCATGGAATGACACATATGATATAGAATGGTAGAAATGGGCTCCACTGCTTGAGTACGTATGGCTAGCTTTAGCATTTTCCTTGGCACAATCAGCTGTAGCACCATTTAAGAATGAAATGAGCAACCAATACAATAAATCAAAATGAATGGGGTGTTAATTGCTATAATTATATATATATATGAGATCACCCTTTTCTCTATTAGAATCATCTGAAAAATCTTCAAATTACTTTTGATACTACGCTCAGCTGAAAATGTCTGTGGTTTTTAAGCCGCTGATATAATGTCCAAAGTCACCACTGTGCCATTACCCTAAAACCATAGCAAATTAAAAAAATCAAACTTGAGTCACTGTCATTTAAAATAAGCCACAAGCATCACATGTGCGAATCTGAACGGTACAATAAATTGGTAATGGACAGAAGTGAAACATTACGGACAGTCACTACTATAACAGGTTGTATATATCTTGTTGTTTAAACTCAGTCTTCCATTTCAATTATCCTTTGTTTCAAAAAACATGAAATCCTAGGAGGAAAAGAAGGAAGGTCATAAGCTTGATGTACACAATACTGCAGGACCAAGTTATTCTCTACTTGTTATAGCCTTTCTGCATATGTTTTAATTCTGTGCACAGTAAAATATATTGCCACGATTCATTCCAGGGCTAGGAAATGTTGTTAAACTTCAACTGACAGGCCAACATCTCAATGGCAGCAAAACCAACATTCTTCAAGTTCCTTTTATTATTAACATTATTAAAATGTATTTCTATAGCGCCAACTTGTTTCTTAGCGCTTATATATGAGTGACAGTAGCTACAATTGTTTAAACAGGGTAGCGGTAGCATTCATCTAAAACCAAAAGAGCTTGTTGGCCACATTTTCATGAATATTGGATTAATTTCTGTGTTGTACCAATGAGGGTACTGGTATGTGGGATAAAGTATTCAGCTTCTGGAGATACAGGTATGGGACCTATTATCCAGAATGCTTGGGACCTGAGTTTTTCCAGATGGGTCTTTCCGTAATTTGGTAGCATTCATCTAAAATCAAAAGAGCTTGTTTTCCAAATTTTCATGAATATTGGCTTAATGGCTGTGTTGTACCAGTTAGGGTACTGGTATGTGGGATAAAGTATTCAGCTTCTGGAGATACAGGTATGTGACCTATTATCCAGAATGCTTGGGAATTGAGTTTTTCCAGATGGGTCTTTCCGTAATTTGGCTCTTCATACCTTAAGCCTACTAGGAAATCATGTAAACTTTAAATAAACCCAATAGGCTGGTTTTGCTTTCAATAAGGATTAATTATATCTTAGTTTGGATCAAGTTCAAGGAACTGTTTTATTATTATAGAGGAAAATGAAATACATTTTTAAAATGTGGATTATTTGATTATAATGGAGTTTACGGGAGAAGGTCTTAAAGTAATTCAGAGCTTTCTGGATTACGGGTTTCTGGATAACAGATCCCATGCCTGTACACAGATCAGCGATCTAGAACACAACAAATTTCACATTATGGAAATTGCAATGTGTTATGTGTTGGGTCACTGTCCAACTCAGGGGGAAACTGGGCAGCAAGTATGGATTGCAAGCTCTACTGGGATAAATGTGCCTGTAAATTCTGTGACTATATGTTTATGAGTCATATAAATATGTGCTCATTATTGACAGTGATACTGACATGTCTGAAACTTGTTAGTATCATTTTAAGCATTGAGAATAGATTTATAAGAAAAATGAAAATGAACTTACGATGAGGAAACAGGCACCAAGCATGGTAGCTTTGGTTTTGATATCAAGGTCCATTGGAAACTGGATTCCAAAGTTATCACTATCTGTGAATATTTCTTTTACACTACCAGTCCACTGTTTGGAGATCCTTCCAACCACTGAGCTCTCATCCATTGACTTTACCTAGGAGGAAAGCAAAATACACAAATGAACATTAATTCTTGCCATTAGAAACTGTAGTGTGCAAAATATGTTGCAAATAATGGTATATGCATTCATATCAGTTTTTGTAACTGAAGTCTGGCCAGGATTTGTGGCTACAAAGGACACCAGGGCACCAGGATTTCAGGGGAGGCATGCCGCACTGCCGCTTACAAATTAGAAATGTGCATTTGAGCAGGGCCACCATTAGAAATCACAGGGCCTCATACAACAACATTTTCTGGGACCCGCCCACCCCAAGCCCCACCCCAGATCATGCCCACCCAGCACCACAGTTAAAAGACCACACAGACATATGTGCTAAAAACGATAACCATCCACACACGCAGAAGTTATAAAGAACCATTAATGGTCAGGGTCCCCTTATAACATATGGGCCCCCCATAAAAGTTTTTTTTTTAAACATTGGCGCCAGGGCCCCCCATAAAAATTTTAAAAAGAATAATTGGTAGTCAGGGCTCCTCTGTAAGTTAAAAACATTAGCACCAGGGTCCCAGTAATAAAAAAAAAAACATTGATGGCTATGGCCCCCCTTACAAGTTAAAAAGAAACATTGGGGCCCAGAGAATATTTAAAAAAAATTTAAAAAAAACTTTGGTGGAAGGGGTCTATTGAGTAATACAATAATATAAAATATATTGGTGGCCAGGGGTTTAATTACAAAAAAAAACACACGCACACACACATTGGTTTTCAGTAGAACTGAACTCATGGCTTCAGGACTTCAACTTCAAGCTCCTTTCGTGGCTTCAGGACTTCTGCAGTCAGGGACTTTGGTTGTTCAGCACAGCTTCAGTGCTGTCAAGGGGAGCCCAGCTATTTCAATAAGTGCAGCACATCCCGGCCTCCCTTTAGGCCCAGTACAATTGTACCCCCTGGGCCACTCTGATGGCAGGTGGCCATGAGCGTAGCCAGCCTAGGGGCGCCTGGTTAGTAAATCCAGGCCTGACTGAAGTTCAGTAAAATATTGGATTAAAAAGAAAATATACTTGCTTTCTAATTTCATTCTAAATGAGGTTTTGGGTTGGACCAAAACTAATCCTGCCGCATTAGGCCACATGATTAATAACTAAGCTGCTCCCCTAGCTCATTAATAATTCAGTAGCTTTCTATTCAAGCATAAACTATATTATACCATGATCTTCATTGTCCAACTCCAGGTCTCAGCATTAATATCACCCTACCTGCGTGCAAGTACAGGTAAGTCAGTTGCTCAAATCAGCCTGGAATTTCACAAAATTGATATACATACTGAATTTTTATCATAAATACAATATTTGTATGTGCAATGCTCATCTCATCTGCATACTATAACAATAGTTATTCATCCTGGGTTATATTGTGTCGTAATTTTATGTTCCCACTCCATACTTCAAAAGTTTTAAATGCATTTTTGTTACCTCAAAGTTAACATCAGTGCAACAACTACAAGGAACGCAAGGGCCGCTGATTTTCAGAACACCTTGTTCTCTCTCGTCCTGAATAGTAAATTTAGGCAGACAAGGATGCCAGTTCTGGGCAACATAACCGACCACTGTCCCAGGAGGAGCCTGCACTTCAAGCTGCAAAGAAAAATGAAAGTTTAGAGGTTATTTAGCTCATGATGAACCTAGTGTGCTTGTTTGAATGCAACAGGGAATTCAGATTGTAAGATAGAGAGGGTCAAGGAGAGATGTGAATAATGTAGTCTCTGTAAAAATCTGTATAAAAAAAAAAATAAGCAAAATAAAAAAAATGTTGAATAGGAATCATCCCTCTACCAGATACTAGCAGCAAAGCAGTAGCCCATTAATAATTTGCTCTAGCTACAGTCTGATTTAATAGTGGGAAAAAGAGCCTATAACATTTTAAAGACAAACTCAAACATTTAAGAAGACAATGATGTATAGATATGGGATCTGTTATCCAGCATGCTCAGGACCTGGTTTTCCAGATAAGGGGTCTTTCTGTAATTTTGATTACCCTACATTAAGGGGCAGATTTATCAAATTCACATGAAGGATTCGAAATTCGGTCGAATTTTCAAAAAGATTTGAATTCGGATTTTCGATTGTTTTTGAAGACCACTTCTGGCCATAGAATTTAGAAAATTCGATCGAATCGAATGATTTGTATAATTTGAATAAAATTCTATTTGAATATTCGACAGTCGAACAACTTGTCCTTTACATTTTTATTTGACTGCCTAGTTCGCCAGATTCAACCTACCGAATTGGATTTAACTATTTTTGATCGAATAAAAAAAGTTGATAGAATGATTCAAATCTATTCTATTTGATCAATCAAATTGCGGTAAGTCCTTCAAATTCGATATTTGAATTTCAATGCGACCACAATTCGAATGGTCGAATTCCAGGGTAAATTCACCCACGAATTCGACCAATAGTAAATCTGCTCCTTAGTCTTTAAGTATATAAAAAAAATTTCGTACAACATTCATTGCATGTATGGTGGGAGACGGATTGGTTGTGTTTTGATTGGGGGCCTTTGAAGGCACCCGTACATCTGCCATTGTTAGTGCTCAATCGTCAGATACAAGTAGAATTGTATTGTTTCTACCTGAATATCTGCCGATTCAGCTCGTATGTAGTGAAATGAATGATCTTTCTAGGAAAGATCTTTTCCAGGAAAGATCATAATTGTAATGTCTATGGCCACCTTTTGTCACATTTGGCATCAGGAAGGGGGAGGAGGCTCCTGGTTGCAGAGACAAAGGGAGCAGCACAGCACTACCTCTATATTGTAAATATATCTACAATTCTGTTCTTTTGGGCTTAATGAAGTCGTTTGCACATGGATAGGAAACTGGCTACAGGATTGGGTAAAGAGGGTGGTTGTTAATAGTAAATTCTCTACTTGGAGTAAGGTTCTTAGTGGGGTCCCTCAGGGCTCAGTATTGGGTCCACTTTTATTTAACTTGTATGTATGTATATCTTTATTTGTATAGTGCTTATTTGTATAGTGCTTGTATAGGGCAAAGCACTGTGGGTATTGTAAGTTATGTATCAGTGTTTGTAGATTACACCAGACTATGCAGCCAAAGTAATTCCATCCAGGATGTGGCATCCTTGCAACAGGATCTTGACAAACAGACAATCTTGGCAGCTAAGTGGCAAATGAGATTCAATGTTGATAAATGTAAAGTCATGCACCTGGGATGTAAAAATATCCAAGTCGCTTATACCCTTAATGGGACTGCACTAGTAAAATCTATAATGGAAAATGACTCCCCCCTCCCATAGAGTCATGGGAGGAGGGGGTTATTCTTCCACTGTACAGAAAACAGGTAAAGCTGGGGTTGGGGTTATTCACACGGGAGAACAAGCTCTCAAGGGGGTGAATACATATATAAGGGGATTGTATAATAATCTCTCTAATGCTTTATTTACCAGTAGGTCCTTACAGCTGACACAAGGTCACCCATTCCAATTAGAAGAAAGGAGGTTTCATCTAAATAGTTGGAAGGATTTTTTTTACAGTGAGGCTGTGAAGCTGTGAAGATGTGGGATTCTCTCCCTGAATCAGTTATACAGACTGATACATTAGATGGTTTTAAGAAGGGGTTGGATGGTGTTTAGCAAGTGAGGGAATACAGGGTTATGAAAGATAACTCATAGTACAAGTTGATCCAGGGACTAGTCTGACTGCCATTTTGGAAGGAATTTTCCTCCTCTGAGGCAAATTGGAGATTCTTCAAATTGGTTTCTTTGCCTTCCTCTGGATCAACTAGCTTTTCCATATAAAGATTTAAAAGGTTGAACTTGATGGATGTGTGTCTTTTTTTCAACGTAACTTACTATGTTATTATGTATTTACATGAGGACATGTCTAATAAAAATGTTTTGTCTCCAATAACAATGAATTGCATCTTATATAAGATCAAGTGCAAAGAAAAAGGAAATCATTGATTATTTGATTAAAATGGAGTCTATGGGACATCTCACACAAGTAAACAAACTGCAACTAATATTATTAGAATTTATCTACAGAAACTGGTTTTATTACAGTTTATTCTTCTCCAAGGAGATACATATGTACAGTGCAGAGTCTATGGAGCCAAGATCTCTAGATCTGACCAAGCAGTTATTATTTTATTATTATGCTGTTACTGGTCTCTTTCCTCCATATATGGTATTGTGAGAAACCATAAACATTTCTACTGCAGGGAGGGACTAAGGTCAGAGATATGAATGCACTAGACATACATATTCATGAAACTATGTTACATAAGTTGCTTTACATACTTTTTGAAGGCAACAGGGGAAACAACAAGCTGAACATCTGCACGGCCTGTTTAATTTCATAACCTCCCGACCCATGTTATCCACAATTGTCATGGTAAAGGGTCGGCTTGGGCCACAGTAATTCCGTGTGCAGCAATCATTTTCTTCTGCAGCAAAGTAGACTCTTTGGCCCATGTTGTTTTTTATCTCATATTTATTGTTTGTTTCAAATCCAGTCAGTGCTAGAAATAAAATAAAAATAAAAGAATGAGGGATTTAGAGTCAACAGCACAGTTTACACTACAAGGCAAGATCCTTAGCGTAGCTGGTAGGGGAATCATAGGCAATACAAATGCAGCCCTCTAGTGATCTAATGTATGCAATTTTTGTATTAGACCTCTCTGGATTCCAACCAACTGTTCCTGATGTTGCCAACACTCCTTTCCGCCAGTCACCGCTTCCCATGGAATTCTCCGAAGCACAAGTCAGATGGAAAAATAGACAAATACCAGAGGTCCTTTGCACTCAACCCATTATTAATACATTTCATGCCTTAAGCTACTAAAAATGCCTTACCCTTTAAATGAAACAGGGATTGTTTGTCCATATATTGCAATATATTTAAGCTGGTCAACTATGTCAAAATCATCCCCTCTTTTTAGAAATGCCTGCTAGAGTCAACCTCTAATTTTACTTGCTAAACTAAACTTTTTGCCTCCCAAGCTTCTCTTCAATTACTGCTGCTAGTCAGAGATGAAGCTTCTTCCATTGCTGTTTAAGGAGTTACATTGGTCATGGGGCAAAGACCCAACAGCATGGAAGACATTTAAACCGTGCCCCAGCCTATTGGGTGTGTGCCCTAATCCCTAAGCCTAAAGACAGTGCTGAAAAATAAGCTAGTGTACATGACAGATTGATACCAGGGGCTATTTGGGCCCTGAGGTTGGTCCTATGATGCCTCATCATACCTCTTACCATCTTCCATCAATGTGGGTTGGGGGGCACATCACTAGTGCAGAGAGCACAATTCGGCAGCTTTTTGCCACCCCTTATAACTTGTGGGGAAATGACTCCTGAGACAAGGTTTTGTGTTTTCACATTGCCCAATGGCTGGTGCACACCTCATTGATACAGGAGTGTAATGTGGGATTGGGTGTTAATTTTAGAATGTGCAAATAGCACTAGGTAAATTTAAAAGCTATGCCAGGTCTGGACTAGGATTCAAAATAGGCCCTGGCATTTCAATTACACAGAGGCCCAAACGGCCCCTCAAAGGCCCAATAAATAATGACTGTCTATGGCATCTTAAAGCAAATCCTCTGGCATTTACCTGAATCCACAGATTGACAGTCCAGGTCTGAGCTATACTGACACTTGTTAAACATGCAATTTCAAATATCACTTGTGGCTTAATAATCAGTTATAGGATGCAAAGCTCTCTTGCACAAAATAGGATGGATGCAGCAGAGACATTATTATACAGTCTGGGTCTGGGTAAATATTTTTTTTTTCATGTAGTTAATTAGACAAAAATGTATAAAGGCTGAAGTGACCGGATGTCTAACATAATAGCCAGAACACTACGTCCTGCTTTTCATACTTGATGGGGGGGCACATGGGTCATAACTGTTGCTTTTGAATCTGAGTTGCATGCTGAGGATCAATTGCAAACTCACTGGACAGTTATGTCCCATGTGAACCTCCTTAAAGTCCCTGACTAACTCAGAATTAAGGCCCCCATGCACGGGCAGATAAAAGCTGCCGATGACAGAGATTGCAGTTTATTGGCTTGTGTGTGGGGCCCTCTGCCGGTCTTCCCTGTTCGATATCTGGCCAAAAGTCAGCCAGATGTAGATCCAGTCGGATCACAGCTGCATCTGTATGTTAATGCAGTCCTGTGATTGGACTGCCTGTATTGCCTGCATTATGATCCGATCATTGGACTATAGGGCCCATGATTGGATCAGCCTGATGTCTCCCACCTCAATATCGGGCAGAGATCCGCTCGTTTGGTGACGTCTACGTGTATGGCCAGCTTTAGAGCTGCAAAGCAGGAAGTAGTGTTGTGGCTATTATATTCAACATCCACTCACTCCAGCCTTCACACATTACATTTTCGGCTAATTCACTATGTTAGAAACATTTTTTATTTTCTACAGCCTATGCAGTTTTTATTTTTACACTGAACTGTTCATTTAAAGGAAAACTATACCCCCCGACAATGTAGGTCTCTATAAAGAAATATTGCATAAAACAACACATATGTAAAACCCTACTTCATGTAAATAAACCATTTTCATAATATTATAGTAGCATGTGCCATTGGGTAATCATAAATAGAAAATAGCCATTTTAAAAAATAAGCACAGCCTCCTGGGATCCTAGGATCGAATGGTGCACACAAACATACCAAACAAACTATAAAGTTAGGTCACATGAGCCAATTAACAGACAGAGTTGTGTCTTTTGCTTCCACACTTCTTCCTGTTACAGTTAGAGTTGAAATATTTCTGGTCAGGTGATCTCTGAGGCAGCACACAGACCATCATGAAATTGAGGTTCAAGGCAAGAGATGTAAAAGGGCAATATTTACTTAAATATATTCCAGTTTGGTAAGATTATTTAATATGTCACTTAATATGATATAAACTACCTGTTGCTCAAGTATTCATTTTGGGGGGTATAGTTTTCCTTTAAGCTAAACCATGGATATGAGTTTGGTTCACCCTCTAGGTAGATTTTCATTCTATGGCAGCTTGTGATACAATCTTGGTGGCAAGGTTTTGAAATTGATACTGAAATGTATGACTCATTTTACAAGATTCCAGCTTTTATTGATAGACTGTTCCTGTCCATTAGCTATATTTCACAAATATATCTATTACACACGACAACAAGGGGGAAAGAGTCATAGCGGCATTGGACAACTAGAAAGCCTTTGACTCGGTGGAATGGTCCTATCTTTGGTCAGTCATGCAACACCTAGGACTAGGTGGACTCAAGCACTATACGGAGCTCCACAAGTGTATATCAAGACTAACTTAACTTTTTCACCAAACTTCTCCTTGACAAGGGGTACAAGACAGGGATGCCCATTGTCCCCCATGCTGTTTGCCATAGCTATGGAACCCCTAGCTTGCGTTATTAGGCAAACACTGAATATAATGGGTCTCTGTATAGGTCCCCAAGTAGAGAAAATATCTCTATTCGCAGATGACACCCTACTATACCTGGCAAACCCAGCATCAGACCTTGAAGCAGCCTTACAAATTATAAATACTCACACTCTATACTCAGGCCTAAAAATTAATTAGGCTAAATTTAAAATACTTCCATTAGACGCTCGCAACCCTTTCTTGGCACCATACATAGGAGAACTGCAATGGGCATCATCATTTAAATACCTAGATATCACTATACACAAATACATTAAGCAATTCAATGAACTGAATCTTTACCCCATACTGCAGGAGCTAGAAAACAAAACCAAAGTCTGGACCAGAATACCCTTATCCCTAATAGGATGCATTAACCTCTTTAAGATGGTAATGCTCCCCAAATTCACTTATATTTTCCGTCAAACACCCATCAAAATTCCCTCAAAATTCTTCT
>CM044440.1:105094441-105115876 GCA_024363595.1 Xenopus borealis
TGCTACGTTTTATGCAATTGGGAGTGCGACTGTTGGAATTTATATATATATATATATATATACATACACACACACACAAGTCGAAAAGAATGAAGCAGCACTCGTCAGTTGCAAAAATAGTGTATTAAGTCATAATCCCGATTCAAACCTAAAGGATGTAAGGACTTGAGTTTGTTGATCCACCAAACTTCTCTCTTTTTGAGCTTAAGTTCTCTATCAGTTCTCTGTTTTGGGTACAGTTTCCAAAACCATAAATTTAAGCTGATCTGCAGTATGTCCCATGTCTAAAAAATGTTTTGAAAGAGGTAACGAAATATTGCCCAAATTGATACTAGAGCGATGTTGCGAAATACGTGACTTCACCATCTGGGTGGTCTCACCTATATAGATGAGACCACGCGGACACGTCAGCACGTAGATCGCAAATTTAGATAAGCGTGTATAGTAGCCCCGTATCTGTATACACTGTCCCGTCTGGGGATGAACAAACTCTTTGCCTTTACGCACAAATGGACATTGTGCACAACCCAAGCATGGGAACATGCCTGTCTATTTACCACCCCAGAAAGTATGTACCTCCTTGGCCTTGGATTTCATAAGGGATGAGGTTACATGTGCCCCAATGGTTTTACCCCTCCTATAAGAAATAAGTGGTGGGGTCCTAAATTCTTCTATCAAAGGATAAGCCTTTCCCAAAATATGCCAATGTTTTTGTAGCAATTTACCAATGGCTCGCCCATATACATATATATATATATACACAATTACAAGTGATTAAAAGTCTAGATAAGCTACACACACACTGGCCAGATTAAGCATATTAATAATTTAGTATGTATATGTTTACTAAAGCAGGTCTCTCTCTCTATGAAATCCAGCCTTGGGTGTTTGCACTTGGGTAAGAAGCGTATGCCCTAAGGCAGCCAGTTTCTTGGAATGTTGCATACAATTAGTCCTGGGAATGAGTAAAAGCAGCTTTTGTTTGTGATCTTATTAGAGGTCTGTGAATCTAAACATGGATCAGTGGAGGATGCGAAGGAATGTAATATGGTGGCAGCCGGGATTCTGGAGACACACTAGGGTGTGGCCGTCTATCAGTTGTAAATGAATGGATCTGTTTTCGAACGCTGCACCAGGTCAGAAACTACAGAATCTCCATTCATCACATACAAACAAGTCTATCAGAACATTTACATTTTATTTACCATCAATGACAGCAAAGAGAGTCCCAGTCACCATCATCATTTGTCCATACAGTAGCAGCACGTTACACAGCACTTTACATTCATATAAAACAACAAGGGGGTCTTACTACAATTTAACAAACAAATGGTCCCAGAATAAAATGAAATCAAGAAGGCTCTGCTTAGAAGAGCTTACAATCTAAAAGGATCACTTTTCGGGTAGCCCTCTTCCTTGGATACATTAATAAGCATCATGCCAAAAATGTGGTTACAAAAATGATAATGACATTTTGGCTTATCTTTGCCAGAAGCAGACCACCTCGATGGTTCAACAGCTTCTTTGTCCATAAATGTAAGGTTTAAACTTCATTGAAAACAACTTTCCAAACAACACTGATGAAATGTTATATCAAAGTAATTTGCATCTTTATCATTAATTTCAGTGGCTCAAGTAATATGGAGATGTGGTGGTAAGTAAAATACCTAAAAAATACGGTTTTCTTGCTTTCCATTCGTTCCACTACATGTCCTTACTAGTATCATAGCTGTATTACTTTCAGTACAGGTATGGGATCCGTTATCTGGAAACCCATTATCCAGAAAGCTCCGAATTATTGAAAAACCTCCTCCCATTGTCTACATTTTATCCAAATAATTCAAAAAATTTTTTAAATGATTTTCTTTCTTTTGCTCTGTAATAATAAAACTAGTACCTTGTATTTGATCCAAACTAAGATAGAATTAATCCTTATTGGAAGCAAAGACAGCCTATTGCTTTTATTTAATGTATAAATGATTTTCTAGTAGATCCAAATTGCAGAAAGATCCATTATCGGGAAAGCCCCAGGTCCTAAGCATTCTGGATAACAGGTTATACCTGTACAATGAAACCGTTTCCTAAGACCAAAAGGACATATTGCCTTCTTTATGCAAAGTGTTATAAATTAAAGGGCATGTCCACCAAAATAATGAGAAAAAAAAAAACAATTTAAATACTGTACAAACATGTTCTTGGTCTTTAACCAGTAAACCTACATGAGATTTGGAAAGCACATGACCACAAGTGAAAACCAGAATTTATACCCAGAAGTTATTTGTAGCTTTTAAAAATTGAGGGCCACAAATAGGAAGCCGATGTATAAAATAAAATGCCATTATATATTTTTACTCTTTTTTTTTAATGGAGACTTATTGCAGAGACTGTAAAGCGCCCCTGGCATGTAACTGGCAATCATTAAAAACACTCTCAACAGCTTAAGCAAGAACGACGTCTTGAGGAAGGAAATTACTAATGCGAGTTACGATAGAATTAACTGTATGTAAGGTACTATTGCACAGGACAAAGTGTATGGCAGCATGCCAGTCCTGATCCATGCAGTATAGATATTGGTCAGACCAGTAATTGGGCAGGTTTGAAAAAGGTATCTGTGTTAGAGTCCCAGAGCGGAGCATGTCTGTAATCTGTGATGCACAATGTTGGCCAGTGCATGGAGCATCGGCCGATGAAGAAGTGAAGAGCTGCAGCAGCTCATTTACACTTCCTTTTGTTCTAACGGTTCCTACAAAGTAATAGCAGCCATACTGTGCACAACTCCTTTTGGCCAGAAGAATGATTGGTCACTGACCCCAGTACAATTAGGGATGCCACCTTTTTTGGGAAAAAAAAAAAAATACCGGCCTTCCAATATATTTTGATTTTTTTTACTATCAATAACATTGGGGTCAAGTATTTTTACCATGTAAAAACCACTAACTACAATGGGTGCTGCCTGATGAACCCAATTGGGTAGGTTTGAAAAACTGTATCTGTGATAAGAGTCCCACAATCAAGAATTGTAGAAAAAAAAAAAACGGCCTTCCTATATAACAGTTTTCCTATTTCCTTAACATTGGGATCAACCATCATTTTTACCGGCCAGTCGGGTAACATACCGGCCAGGCGGGTAACTAGGGTTGCCACCTGGCTGGTATTTTGCATGATTGCAATGTTAAGTATAGGGAAAACCCATTAAAGCATAGAAAGGTACTTTTTTACTGAAAAGGTGGCAACCTTACAGGTAACATACCGGCCAGGCGGGTAACATACCGGCCAGGCGGGTAACATACCGGCCAGGCGGGTAACATACCGGCCAGGCGGGTAACATACCGGCCAGGCGGGTAACATACCGGCCAGGCGGGTAACATACCGGCCAGGCGGGTAACATACCGGCCAGGCGGGTAACATACCGGCCAGGCGGGTAACATACCGGCCAGGCGGGTAACATACCGGCCAGGCGGGTAACATACCGGCCAGGCGGGTAACATACCGGCCAGGCGGGTAACATACCGGCCAGGCGGGTAACTTACCGGCCAGGCGGGTAACTTACCGGCCAGGCGGGTAACTTACCGGCCAGGCGGGTAACTTACCGGCCAGGCGGGTAACTTACCGGCCAGGCGGGTAACATACCGGCCAGGCAGCAACCCAAATGATGCACAGTGTTGGCTAGTGCATGGGGCATTGGCCAAAGAGAAAGTGAGGAGCTGCAGCTGCTCCTCTTCACTTCCTATTGTTCTAATGGTTCCTTTGAACAAGTGATCAGAACAATATAACTGTGCATTTAGGCCAGAGGGTTGATTTTGTCGGTGACCCCAGTCTAATGGATGCCTGGTGCCAATTGAATTAAAGAGAAAGCCACAAGTAAGAGAGACTGGAAAACAACTGCACCCCAGTACACTGCCCACGGCCAATGAGATGCAACAGTTGCTTATAAATCCAAATTCCCAAAACTGGAATAAACAGGATACTGCCACTGGAATCATCACTGGAATCATCACTGGAATCATCACTGTAGCAGGGGAATGGTTTCAGTGATTAAAGCTAATGTACAGTTCAAGGGCGATTTCCCCACACAATGTAACGACCTGCTGAATGTGTGTTCTACTCTAGATGGAAATGGGCGATAGGGAAAGGACTCTGAGCGCATCACAGACACATTAGGTTTTTCTGAGAAGCTACACCCAGCGATGACTCTAGCACCACCGACTGTTTTACGCTCGCCGATGTGTGTGGCGAAGGGAAAGTCTAATGAGAACACTGATTGCGCATGGCATCCGTAAACACCGTAACAAAGACAGAGAAAGCATCTTAAAGCGAAACAAGCTGCCCTGGGCTTCAGGTAGCAGCAGTCAGTGTGAGGCAGGTAACAGACACATTTTCCATATACGCATCTTCCGGGAATATGTACTCACCAGCTCCCGTACAAAAAACCCGCAATTCAGTACTCAGTGAGCAGCTCCCCGCTTGTATCTGTGTGCACTATACACAGGTTTAGCGATCAGAGAGGGGAGGGGCCACTCCTCTATACGTCACGTAAGCAGGAGGCAACAATAACATGGGAGTGGGGGAGGTGAGCGAGCGCTGAGATGTAATTTGGTTATCGGTTGAAAGGAATTTGGTCGGTGGGGGTTACGTGTAATTTGAGATGATGGAATACAGCTTTATGGAAATCCTTTATAAGCATAGCATTCCCATTGGTGGGGAGCGCTTATTAAGAAACTCAGTTTCCTTTATCCATTTCATAACATACACATGTGGGGATGCACACGCCCCTCCTCCGACGAGACCAAGCAAGCCCGACGGAGGGGGGGGGCTATAGGGTTTCATATTGGGAAGGGGGGATGGACAAGAATGTCGTTCTATCTGCTATCGCTTCTGGGATAAGGCGGTTGTAGGAGATGAAGGGAAAAATGAAATTCCGCATCTATTTTAGGAAACTTTATTTCGATGCTCATGTAGTATTCCCGTCAAACGGGACATTCCCGTGTGGATGTAATTAGCGCGCACACGGGCCTGTGACGTCACCACGCGCAAGGATTACGGGAAGAGGCTTCTAATAATGAAGAGCGGGTTTGAGGAAATAGCCGCAGTACAAGGGGGAACTATACTCGTATGTCATTTAGTATGCATCCTGCTGCTGAATGAAGGGGCTGCCAGGTCTCATAGCAGCTAAAGTCAGCTATAAAACCAGGCCAAAACTAGACAAGAGGAACTTCAAAAGTAGCCCAAAAATAGCACGATATGTGCAGTGAAAAACAAAGTCTTAAAAATAAACGACAATTATGGTTTTGGCTTAGTTAGTTCATGTAGCTTATAATATTCCATGGGCTGTGCAATCCCCAACTGTAATCCTTGATTTTATAGAAGATTGGAATAATCAGCTTCAAGCAGTCTTTGGTTAACTGCAAATATTCATTTATTTTAGCAGTGTGTAGTACACTACATGTTTTGGGTACAACCCTTTATCACTTGATAAAGGGTTCTACCCGAAACGTAGTGTACTACACACTGCTAAAATAAATGAATATTTGCAGTTAACCAAAGACTGCTTGAAGCTGATTATTCCAATCTTCTATAAAGTAAAGTTAAAAATAAACGAATACATGTGAGAATTTTTAAAAAATCTTCACTGATTTGCACATTTTTCCATGAAGCAAAATTTGAAAAATTCACCCTCTTCACCAGGAGATAGGGTTGCCACCCGGCCGGTATTTTACCGGCCTAGCCGGTAAAACACCAGCCGGGGCCAGTATTACAAATTTACCGGCAATGTAGCTGCTGGTAAATTTGTAATACCCTTAAAAAGACCGATCGGCCAGCCCCCAATCCCCCATATACTTACCTTTCCTCCTTGCGCGGCGTCCTGACCATGCCCCCAAATGTCATAGGCACGCCCCTTTGATGTCATAGGCATGCCCCTTTCTGGTTCCGCCCCCAGCAGGCCAGTGAAAAAGTTTAGGAAAGGTGGCAACCCTACCAGGAGATATAGGTGCCCCATGAGGCCCTAATACACAGGCAAGAACCCGCGTTCTTTGGGAAAGAGCCCTGACTAGGGTTGCCACCTGGCCGGTATTTTTGATTGATCCCAATGTTATTAATAGGAAAAAAGATAAATTTATAGGAAGGCTGGCTTGCGTGTGGTTGTAGCACCCCCACACGTCCCTTTAAATGATGTAACAATGCCTTTGGAAATGGGTGATCATCTGCTAAGTTTCTCTCTCTTAAAAGCCGCAAGCGGGGGAGGATTAATCTCATGGAACCAAAGCTGGGGTCTAATGGTGGCCATACACGGGCAAATAAAAGCTGCCAACAGACTGTGTCGGCAGCTTATCGGCCCGTGTGGGGGGCCCTCTGACGGGCTTTCCCGATTGATATCTGGCCGAAAGTCGGGCAGATGTCGATTGGGCAGGATTAAAAATCCCGTCGGATCGCGGCCGTATCCGTTCGTTGATGCGGTCCTGCAATCCGACCGCTCGTATCTGTGCCATTCTCATCCGATCGTTGGGCCCTAGGGCCCACGATCGGATCAGCCCGATAATATCGCCCACCTCAAGGTGGGCATATCGGGGAGAGATCCGCTCGTTTGGCGACATCGCCAAATGAGCGGATCTCTACGTGTATGGACACCTTAAATTGTCTCTCCCCTTTGAAAACTAATGGTGGGAGAGGACTAAGCCAATGGTTGAAACCAATGCCCAGGTCGGGAGACTTTTATTTCAGGTAATGCTCTCATGCCGGGGGGCTTTAGCATTTGATATTATGACCAGAGGTAAATAGTTAGGGGCTGCCATATGGCTTTTATTAATCTTATGATCATAATTTTGTAACTAAAAAAAACCCTGTCTTTGTACACATTTATCTGCATAGATTACTTGTATGACAGGGGAGCAGGGAATGTGCATTGATCAATCTCTCCTCTTTCTCCCTATGTGTATAGTTAATTTGGCCAGATCAGTAGCACTTCCGTTGTATTTTAGTACATTTTTATTTAGCTATGGAGTGCTCCCACAACCTTTCTTTTCTTTTTTGAATTTTTTTTTCAGGAAAAGGTGTCAACCCTAGCCCTGACCTAACACAAACTTAACAGCAATATGGTTGCTGGTACGTTTGGGAAGCATACAGGTGACTTTGTTACAAGTACCTGTCTGCAGAACAATTCATTTTTGCAGTTGTATATACAAGCTTGCAGGTGTGTTGAGCAGTTACAATTGTAAGTTGGCTCTATTGTGATGTGCATATGTTTGTAATACCTTGAAGAGAAAGAATTCAACCCCCCTTGAAGTTAAGTCCCCCTTACTGCCTCCCTCCTGCACAGTCTTACCCCTAAATTCTTCTTCCTTCAGAAATAGCGACCAGAAAAGCAGAGTGAGGGCCGCGGAGCTCCCAGCTGGGGAGTTTCTAAATGATATGGCTGCTGATAACTGCAGAGCTAAATCAGTCAAAGAAGTGGTCACTTTTGGGCCTACAGAGGGCCCTTAAGCAGCTGGTAAATAAAGGCTCAGTTATAATAGAGAAGTCCCTTGCACCTGTTCTTTACACCTTGTGAATGATGTGCAAACCTGACCACCTAATTGAACATCACTTGTGTTTAGCTGCCACACGCACATCTCACTGTTTAATTAGCAGTTAAAGGAGACATTTTGTGTAAAAAGTCCCAGTGCATTATACTCATTTAGATATAGAAGAATTGTGCTTAAAAAATAGTGTTTCAGGCTGATTTATTGAATATTCCTGCAAAAACCCTAATAATCCTTCCTTTCCAATTCCTGCTCCCTGAATTCCCAGGCTGTGCAGGGTAGCCGGCATCAATCAGCTCACTGCACTGTAGGACAGGAACTAATTAGCAGCTAGCAAGACCTGATAGGGAACTGAAGCCTGTCTTCGCTTGTGTGACTGCAGGACTGTGATTGGCTGCCCCCCTCCTACTGTGCTTCTGGAAGGGACCGTTAGGACACGCCAACCCCTCATTTGAAACAGGGACCAATGAACATCTATAGCAGGGTTCCCCAACCTTTTCAACCTGTGAGCAACACTCAGAAGTAAAAGGAGTTGGGGAGCACCACTAGCATGAAAAAATGTTCTTGGATGCAAATAAGTGCTATGAATAGCCATTTGGTAGCCCTTATGTGGATTGTCAACCTACATTGAAGCTCTGTTTGGCAGTGCACCTGTTTTTTAATACAACCAAAGGTTGCCTCCAAGCCTGGAATTCAAAAATAAGAACCTGCTTTGAGGCCACTGGGAGCAACATCCAAGAGGTTGGAGAGCAACATGGTACTCACTAGCTACTGGTTGGAGACCACTGATCTAAAGGGAGCCCTAATAAAGGGGATATTTTTTAAAGATATTATAAATTTCTAGCACCATGTTAAAGCAACTCCATACTTTAATCATAATTGCCTACACAATTTCAATTCAATTTTAATTTTTTTCATGTATCCTATATATCTCCTTTAAAGAACTAATTTCACTATCGTCTTACATAGATGGGTCCACACTTATTTGGGGGATAAAGGGTTTTGTAATTGGACTTCCAGATGAAAACAATAGATTGGATACTAGTTTTTCTTAACCATGGACTGTTAATTAATCAAACATCAAAATTCTTTAAAGACCTACTAATATTAGCAATATAACTTTCAACAGACAAAAAATTCATTCAAAGAACTCAACTGATAATGATGCTATTTTGTTCTTCTTACCTGGTTGATCCAACTCTGGAGTTCTGTCACCTCCAACCCAGGTCAGGTGACACAACTTCCAGTCTCATGGGTCAGAGGGTAAGTTAACTAACTGCAGATAGCAGGTTTGGGTAGTGGGCATAGAGTGGCAGCTACAGGTTGGCTAAGGGTCTGCCTGACTGGACCCATGCAGGTCTTAACTCCTACTATAAGGTCTAACCTATCAATGACTTTATTTATATGGTACTTCAATACCTTTCTTCAATTAGTGAGCCCATTTTTCAGCCTTGGGCAAGTGGTTACAGGGTGACTAGTTGCAATGTACAGCTAAAAATGTGCGCTGCATTGATCTATTGTGACCACACATTTGATATACCTTGACTTGCAGGTCCCACAAGTAGGAACACAAGTCTTGCAGAAGTTATTAAATGTTTTGTTGGATGGTGCAGAACCAATTACATAGGGCAGAGTAAAAGTTGCTTTAGGCCTTTAATATTGTAGATCCCTCTTGTAAAAATATAGCTAAAAGAACAAATAACATTGTGTAACAGTTATTGCATACTTTCTGTCAGGAATTTAGAACCTGCAGCAACTGATGCACTACATGCTGTCAAAGCATGCTGTCAGATTTAAAGGGCCTCAGACAGAGTATCCCTGACAGATGTCATTTTTGTCAGACAGGGTTCGTCTCTTTTTGCTTTGCAAAGGGACTCTCCTCTAACACTGGCCCTAAAAAAGTTTGCTTCACTAAAGGATTAAAGGGGTACTGTCGTGGGAAAACATGTTTTTTTCTAAACACATAAGTTAATAGAGCTGCTCCAGCAGAATTATGCACTGAATTATCAAAAGAGCAAACAGATTTTTTTATATTCAGTTTTGAAATGTGACATGGGGCCAGACATATTGTCAGTTTCCCAGCTGCCCCCAGTCATGTGACTCTGATAAACTTCAGTCACTCTTTACTGCTGTACTGCAGTGATATCACCCCCAACAGCCTAACTAAAGAACAATGAGACGGTAACCAGATAGCAGCTCCCTCAAAACAAGATAACAGCTCCCTTGTAGAGCTAAGAACAACACTCAATAGTAAAAGCCAAGTTACAATGAGACTCGCTGAGATTCAGTAAAGGTAGGGGCAGACGGGCAGATTCAGGGAGATTTAGTCACCTAGTGACTATTCGCCTCTTCTGCGCAGCGACAATCTCCCCGAACTGCCTTCTGTCTGCTTGAATGAAGAATCGCCTACGCTAATCAGGCCCGGACTGGCAATCTGTGGGTTAGGGCAAATGCCAGATGGGCTGCTATAAGGTCCCATAGAAAGTCAGTATTTAGTGGGCTGGTGGGGACTGTTTGGGTCTCTATGTGGGCTGATTGGGCCTCTGTGTACCTGAAATGCCAGGGCCTATTTTGATTCTCAGTCCAGTCCTGACGCTAATGCACTCGCGACGCTTCAGTTTTCCACAGTTGCCTAACAAGGAAACTTTGGGTGACTTCGGAAATCGAAGAGCCGCGAGTACATTAGCGAAGCCGATTCTTCATTCAAGCAGACGGAAGGCAGGAAGAAGGCAGTTCAGGGAGATTGTTTCCGCACAGAGGAGGCAATTAGTCGGCAGGTGACTAAATCTCCCCTAAGCTGCCATGTGGGGTTTACCTCAACGTGGTATGGTGACTTTTCAACTTTATAACTAAAACCCCCTGTTTTGTAAACATGTGCACTTGCATTTATACTGAATACTTGTGAAACTGGCCTATGGAATGTGCACTGTAAGTTGCACTTCCATTGTACTTAAATATACGTTAGCTTGGCCTTTAGAGTGCTTCCACACACCCCTATTTTTGTATTTTGGCTGCCCCAATGCCACACAGCAGCTTATTTATATAAAACATAGAAGTGTTTCTGAAGCAAACTCAGCAGTTTTACCAGTGCAGGGCAACACTGTATTATATTTAAATCTGCAAATAATCATTTATGCATTAAACAAACCCAATAGATTTATTTTGCCACCGCTGTGGAGTCATGTAGCTTAGTTACCATCAAGTACTAGTGATTGTTATATTATTACAGAGAAAAAGGAATTCATTTTTCAGAATTAGAATGATTAGAATTAGAATTATTTGCTTACAATGGACCTTTTATAAGAGATGGCTTTCCCATAGTGCTTTCTCATGTATATCCGGATAAGGAATCCTATACCTGTATATCATGGATGAGTTGAAACAATTGTTCTTATAGAAAACATTAATACA
Source organism: Xenopus borealis (assembly GCA_024363595.1). NCBI lineage: Eukaryota > Metazoa > Chordata > Amphibia > Anura > Pipidae > Xenopus > Xenopus borealis. The sequence goes on from CM044440.1 coordinate 105,105,370, forward strand.
AAATTTTGCAGTTTATTTAACAAAATATTAAGCCTACTACAGCAACTATTCCCTTTTGTTATTTTTGCTGTGTTACATATAAAACTGGTTTGTATTCTCATGCCAGTATATCTCACAATGGCCGCAAAGACTTTAGTGACATAGGCAGGCTTTCCTGGTATTCAGCACAATGCAGAGCCTAGAAATGTTGACTGTGCTGTGTGTGTTGAAGGAAGTGATTTTTACATTTAGAAGCAACAAGGAGGTTTTTGTCCCTGGAGGTGATGCTGGTTTTCCTGTTAGTTGTTGCATAAAGTGAACAAATAGGGAAGTATATGTTGCAGAGCACTGTTATCTACAATTGCTTCCAGTTAGAACAAATGCCTAGAGGGCTGATTGATAGTTAAAAGACAGGGGAAATGCAATTGACTGGAGTGCATGGGGGATGGGGGCACCACAATCACAAACTATTGATATGGGGGTGGGGAACAACCATAGCTTAAGGCTTGTTGCATAAAGTGACAGGCCTGTAGAACCAATAGGGAATTATATGTTGCACAGCACTGTTATCTACAATTGCTTCCAGTTAGAACTATGGGGGTGGGGCACAACCATAGGTTAAATGATTCTGTCATGATTTTTATGGTGTAGTTTTTTATTCTAAATCACACTTTTCACTGTGAATAATTCACTCTTCCATGTAAAATTGCTTAATATTGGTGTGTATAATGTACGTTATCTCTGATAATATTGCCTAGTTGTCCGCTTTCAGAAAGAGCCAGCACTTCAGGATGGAACTGCTTTCAAGAGTCACAGTGGGACATGGATTCTTACTATTGAGTGCTGTTCTTATATCAACCATGCAGCTGTTATCTGGTTACCTTCCCATTGTTCTGCTGATGGGCTGCAGAGGGGGAGAAAGAGGGGTTATATCGCTCCAACTTGCAGCACAGCAGTAAAGAGTGACTGAAGTTTATTAGAGCACAAGTCACATGACTGGAGGCACCTGGGAAACTGGTTATATGTCTAGCCCCATGTCAGAATTCAGTCTGTTCTTTTGAAAAAAAAAAAAAAAACATTTTCCCATGACTGTATCCCTTTAATAATAACTTCATAGAAGGCAATGTAGAGACACCACACAAAGACTAATAACCGAAAATTTAAGGTCCGTTAAAACCGATGTGTCTTCTGCACTGGCTATTGTCAGAAAAAGCAACATGGATAGACAGTTTAGATGAATGCCTATTTGCTGACTTTTCTAATATCTGTCACCTTGTTTTGAGCTAAGAAGGACATAGCCAGTTTTCAACTAGAATTTCATATAATGCAGTGTTTTAAATTACTCTACTTGCTTTCAGGTAAGGTTATTGCCAACTTAATTGCTTGCATTTCCTGATACTTCACTTGTAATTACACACCCAGGTGCAGAGTTGAAATCAAGTGGTTATGATCTTTGTTTAAGGCTTGTCATAGGGATTCATGCAAGAATGTAAGCCTCAAAAAATGTAGCAGTGTTATTGCATTCATTTATATGAGTATATAGCCTTGTATACAGTTCACAAAAGAAACATAAAATCTACAGTGGTGGCAGTCAGGTACTTGACAGTCATAGGTTTAACCTGGACTTAAACCAGACAATTATTACACCTAGAATTTCAAAAAAAGTAAATACATTTTTAAATATGTAAAACTATCAGCAATTTGCTGCATTTTGTAAAGTGTTTCTAATCTGATACATTAGTTCATACATTTCTTATCTTTGGCTGCGCAGAATGCCTGAGTTTCATTAGAGGTGGCTGTTACAATTGATACATTAGTTGCTATTATCCCACAAATTCTGCTGAGAAATGTATAAAATAATGTAGCAAACTGTAACAATTTAGAATCTGCATCTGGATCACTGAGCTGTTGGACTGGAACACCAAAGACAGGAACATTCCATTTAGGAAAACCCGTAAAAAATGGAAAGCAATTGATAAAAATCTTTATTTCTGGTGAACAATCTGAAAACGCGCAACTGTAAAAAGGTGTTTGTAAGTTGAACCAACCCTTTAATTAAATTACATTTACAAATAACTTCAAAAGTAGTTTTGGGTGGACCTCTTTAAGTATTTTCATCAACATTCATCTTGCTTATTAAATGAATAATGGGATCTCCCTTGTCAAATAATGGTCATACACTATATTAGATTCTTGTAAATATTCAGATATACTAAGTACAAGTTTTGAAATGGGTACCCAGCTGAATCATACGTAATTAGAGCATTATAAAAAAAGAAAGAATATTGCTCTTGGAACCATTATAGACAAGTCAATACCTTTATCTAACCCGGTTATTCGGCTTCATCTTATCTTCTGTATGTCAGATAAATTAATTTTTATAAATACTTGATTATTTGTTATTATATTTGCCCCATTTGTCAACTGACACTTTATCAATTATTGGCACTATGGGTATGGGGTACAGCCTTCATCAGTGTTTTGAATTTATAATATAAGTTCTTTTGGACAGGGCCCCCTGTATCTGTTGTATTGGCTATAAATAGTTTTTTTTGTATATTTATTCAATGTATATGCCACATTATTGTACATTAAACATTCACCTAGCACTGCTACTGTATGTTATGATATGGTGGCAACAAGCCATTTAGCTCTTCGATATTTTAATATTCTTCGGTATTAACCATGAAATTGGCACTGTATAAACTCTGTTAATTGTTATGTGGACATTAAGGGGCAGATTTTCTAAATTTGTGTGAAGGATTCGAAACTCGATCGAATTGAAAAATTTCAATTGGTCAAATTTTGAATATGCAATTCGACCATCGAATTCACCAGATTAAACCTACCGAATTGTAATAGAAGCCTATGGGAATCCCCCATAGGCTTTATTTTTAATGTTACCTGTTCAAATAGAAATCCTACAATCGATCACTTCGATCGTTCGAATTGTACGATTTTTTCGAACGTTCAAATGAAATTTAACGATATTTTCGTAAAATTGCTCGATCGTATGATTTTTTCAAAAAAATCCAATAGCGATCAAAACCAGTGAATATTTCCTTCGATTTTATCGAATTTTAATTCAAAAATCGAATTTTTGCCGAATTCTTTTAGGAAAGGAATCCCCGCTATAATATATATTGGATCTAACTGTTTGCGACACCCAACTCCTGCATGAAGACAGAATAAAGAGAAACAGATGCTGAGAGATAGATAGCGAACATAAACTTTATTATTTTAGAAACAATGCACAATATTTAATTGAGTGTCTTATATCAGTATGGTGAAGCTTATTTTAAATTTTATTTTTGTGATATTTAAATATTTTTTAAATATGAAAAAAACTGTTCTGGTGCCATTGAACATTAAGCTGCCTACATTTTAATTGAGTAGTGTGATCAGTGAAACATTAATTAAAGCTGATTCTTGTGTCAGTTTGTATTTAGGTATGGGGTATTAGTGCACAATGTAGCTCAGAAGTAGCCCTTTGCACCAAAACCTGTGTGACTTCTTACTCCCTGATGCGTAGTTCTTGTGAGAGGAAAGGATTCTGTTAATTATTTTCTGCACTTAAACTGACCATTGTAGCTCAGAAAATAAATAGTTAAAGGAAAACTATACCCCGAAAATGAATTTTTGAGCAACAGATAGTTTATATCAAATCAAGTGACATATTAAATAATGTTACCAAACTGGTATATATATTTAAGTAAATATTGCCCTTTTACATCTCTTGCCACCATTTCATGATGGTCTGTGTGCTGCCTCAGAGATCACCTGACCAGAAATATTTAAACTCTAACTGTAAAGGGAAGAAGTGTGGAAGCAAAAGACACAACTCTGTCTGTTAATTGGCTCATGTGACCTAACTTTATAGTTTGTTTGGTATGTTTGTGTGCACTGTTGGATCCTAGGATCCCAGGAGGCTGTCCTTATTTTTTAAAATGGCAATTTTCTATTTATGATTACCCAATGGCACATGCTACTAAAAAAGTGTATTATTATGAAAATGGTTTATTTACATGAAGCAGGGTTTTACATATGAGTTGTTTTATAAATATCTTTTTATAGAGACCTACTTTGTTCGGGGGGTATAGTTTTCCTTTAAATATAAAACCAGAATAAAAGCAGTAAATAACATAAGGATTGCTGACAATATAAATCATCCCCTTAATCTGCAGTGTATTATATCAAAACGTAAAAAATCAACTCAATAAAAATGCATAGTTAAACTAAACAAAAAGGCATTTCTATGTTATATGCTGTATTAATAAAATTAAGCAAAATGAGCACACACTTGACTTTTGCTGGAAATATATCATATGCAAACACAATTAACAAAGCGCGACACAATATGTTGGAGCTATAGAAATACATAATAATAATAATCTATTATTTGAAAATATTGAAAATACTGTTTTGCCTGCTTCATTTGTGAACATTCGGACAGCTTCTTTGCGTGGTTTGCAGCTGCCTATAAATCACAGTCTCATGAACACTTTAATTTCTGTTAGAGGAACTGCTTTGAAAACGAGCACCGCTCTATCAGCACTAGCAGGTATATTTAGAACATATTTCACTGTCCACATACTACTTGTAAAGCAAACAAATAGCTCCACGTGAAGGCATGCAAGGCTCTAAATATACACACAACACTACAAGCCTCTAATTGCAGTTTCTGTCTGTCCCCTTCTGTCCTCTGCCTTTATGGTTCTGACTTGTGAAGCTATGTAGAAGAAGCCATATGAAGAAGCATGCAAGGTTAACGTCTGCTACAGTTGTTTCAAGATGCAGAACTAGAAGTGCAGAAAGGGACATATTCTTGTTTAGTTTGCAATTGCAAATCAAGTTAAAAACAGGTAAAAATATAAGGTTTACATTGAACTTCTCTTTTCTTTCCTTTTCACATGAATATATATATATATAAATACGTATATATATTACTTGCAATTTGTTTTATAGAAGGAAAGACTATTTAATTGGGGGGTGCCAAAAGTAAGTCAGCCCCATGTGATTGTATATACTTATCAGGAGAGAACTTACTGACCTGGGATTCTTCCAGCAAGCACCGTGGAGTGATCGCCTACTGCGCACGCATCTTCCCTGGGAAATTTGGAGAATAAAGAAGGAAACCAGTCACTCTGTGGTGTTCTTCCTTATTTACTAAAGGGGTTTTAGTTAAAGAGGACCTGTCACCTTGAGACATGAGTAAAATATTTCTTTTCCATCCTTAGTTAAACCCTTTAGTCAGCTGTTTTTGTCTATATCTGAAACGGATTAGAAAATATCCTACATGTAAAAAGTGCTTCATAGGCGCTGCCATGTTTAAACACCCCTTTGTTTTCTGTGTGTGGGCTGTGCCAAACTGCCAAATCTCATTCATGCTTAGTCAGAGTATACTCTATGATAGACAAGCTCTGTATAACTCATGTCACACCAGGACTTGATATTCTATGGGAATTATTTGAAACACCTTCTATTGTTCTATTCAGATTGTGTGGGCTACTCCAACAACTGCACAAACCGGTGATATTGTGAGAGGAATCTGCAGGACTGATTCTACCCATGATGCTTTGCTCTCCTGACTTTCTGGAAAGTCAGGGCTTCAGTTAGTGTCTCATGGACATTTGAAAAGTAGTTATAAATTGAGAATTAGTGAGATTTGAGCAGAATAAATAGGGGTATGTGGTTTGTTTTAAAAGTTTTATTTCCTTCCTAGTGTTAACTCAATCATGACAGGTTTCCTTTAAACCTTTTAATTATTCAAACATTTAAACAAATGGAAAATAAAACCATAGTGCTATATGATCCAAGTCATAAACTTATTTCATGGATTTTTTTTTACTACATATATTTGTAAGAATTAGTTTGTGTGCATATTTTGCACATCCACACCTAAATACTAAATATGCAACTGCAAATTTTAAAACAAACATAAAACTGAGTGTGCTTTTGAAGCTATTCATAAAGTTACTTGTAGCTATAAGGGTTCACTCATACTGATGAGCTCTTAATCCTGCCCTCCCCTGCGTTCCATTTTAAAGTGCTCAGCCACAGGGGAGAACATGAAGGAATGCATCTAATTCATTTAAAGGGGTCGGTACTGACACAGGCGCATGTAAGCCCCAAACACAAGTGGAACACAGCATGTTGCATTCCACCTGCCTTCTGAGCTTACATGTGCCTGTTTCAGTACAGAACCATTTAAAAGTCTAATTAAAATGTAAGACTAAGGGGCAGATTTACTAATGGGTGAATTTTCGAAGTGAAAAAACTCGACCCTAAAGTTTTTTCAAAGGGCTTTGTCGATCGAAAATGGAACTATTTGAATCATTTGATCGTATAGTTAGAATCGAACGATTCAAACGATTTTGAGCAAATTCGTTCGAATTTCTAGGACTTAGAAATGTATTTATAGAATTTTCAGGACAGGTTCTAGGAGGTCCCCCATAGGCTAAAATGGCAATTCAACAGCTTTTAGGTGGCGAATAGTCTAATTCGAACGATTTTTAAAATGCCAGTACTTTGAAATTCAAATTTTTTCAATTCAAATCGAATTTTGGGCTATTCGATAGTCGAAGTAGCCCAAAATTACTTTGAAATTTTATTTGAATGTTCACTTTGACCCTTAGTTAATGTGCCCCTAAGGCAGTGATCCCCAACCAGTAGCTCGTGAGCAACATGTTGCTCTCAGGGTCCTCAAAACAGGTGCTTATTTTTGAATTCCAAACTTGAAAGCAATTTTTAATTGCATGAAAACTAAGTATAGTGCCAAGTGGAGCCTTTTGTGTGCTGCCAGTCCACACAGGGGCTTCCAAATAACCAATCACAGCCCTTATTTGGCACCCCAAGGAACTTTTTCATGCTTGTGTTGCTCTTCAACTCTTGCACATTTGAATGTGGCTCACGGGTAAAAAAAAGGTTGGGGACCGCTGCCCTAAGGATTCAGTAATTAGTATTTTACGACCAATTCTGTTGCTTCTGTCCAATGAAGCCTAATAGTCCAAAAAAATAATGAACTGGTCATATGCAGATAATTTGCTGCAAAAGTTCAAGTGCTTTTATTAACACACTACAGAGCAGATTTACTATTGGTCGAAATCGAATATTTTTGGGGGGCCATTATCGATTGAAAATGGACCTATTCGATCAAAATAGGTCCATTTTCAAAATCCATTTTTTTAAAAAAAAAAATTAGATTTTCCAGGACTTACAAAAATTTTCAGTAAAGCTTCCAGGAGGTCCCCCATAGGCTACAATGGCAATTCGGCAGCTTTAAGGTGGCAAAGTCAAAGTTTTTTAGAGACATTAATTCAAAATTCGAATTTTCGAATTTTGTCCATTCGAATAGAATTGTGGGCTATTTGATAGTTGAAGTAGCCCAAAATGACTTCAAAATTAAATTTAAAAAATTTAAATTTTATCCGAAAATTCACTTCGACCCTTAGTAAATGTGCCACTACATGTTTGAAACTTTGAAAACAGGGCCGCCAGTAGGGTACTCTGTACAACAACAAAAAAAAAGCACGGTGAGAACTGGTTTGAGGGTTCATTAGTACTAACACTAAGGGTCAGATTTAATAATGTTCAAATTTCAAAGTTTTTCTATTCGATCAATTATGACCGTTTCAATCGAAAACCTTTTTTTACAGGACGGGTTCTAGGAAGTCCCGCATAGGCTAAAATGGCAATTCGGCAGCTTTAGGTTGGGAATAGTCTAATTCAAAGGATTTTTAAAGGGCCAGTACTTCGAAATTTAAAATTTTTTCAATTTGAATCGAATTCTGGGCTATTCGATAGTTGAAGTAGCCCAAAATTACTTTAAAATAAAAATTTTTTAAATTCGAGTTTTATTTGAATATTCACTTAGACCATTTACTAATATCATTTTTTGGGGGGTCATTTTCAATCGAAAATCGACCTAATTCGATCGAATAGGTCTATTTTCGATAGTATTGAAATTGTTCAAATGCATCGTTCGATTTCAACGATTTCGGCCAAAATCCTTTGAATTCTCAGGACTGGCTCAAGGAGGTCCCTCATAGGCCAAAATATCAATAGGCAACTTTAAGGTGGCGAATAGTCGAATTAGAAGGATTTTAAAGGGCCAGTACTTCGAAAATTAGAATTTTTTTTGATTATTTCAATTCAAATCAATTTTAATTTTGGGCTACTTCGACTACTGAATAGAAATTTGAATTTCGAAGTGCTGGCCGTTTAAAAACCCTTTGAATTCAACTATCCGCCACCTTAAAGCTGCCGAATTGGTGCCGAATTGCCATTTTAGCCTATGGGGGACCTCATAGAACTTCCTAGGAATTCGAAGGATTTTGTGGAAAATTGTTCGAATCATTCATTTCGAACGATGTGATTAAATGATTCAAACGATTTTTATTTGATCAATCGAAAACGGTCATATTTGATCGAAAATGACCCCAAAAAATTTTTCACTTCAAAGTTCGACTATTAGTAAACCTGCCACTTAGGGGCACATTTACTAAGGGTCGGAAGTGAATATTCAAATAAAATTTTAATTTAATAAATGAAATACTTCGACTATCGAATAGCCCAAAATTCAAGTCGAATTTTGAAGTACTGGCCCTTTAAAATCCTTTCGACTTCAACACTTCGCCACCTTAAAGCTGCCGAATTGCGATTTTAGCCTATGGGGGACCTCATAGAACCAGTCCTAGGAATTTGCGGAAAATCCTTTGAATCGAATGAAAGTGCACAATGTGCAATTTAAATTTGCTATGTAATTCGAATATTATTTTTTAAAATGTACATTTTTATTATCATTTGGGCAAATTGTTTTTTAATTTGTGACTTTTATTACATTTTCCCCGGGCACTAATGGTATTAACATGACACATTGGATGTGATGCCATTTGAATACAAATGCATATCTTCCAAGGAGTGTATAGGCTTTTCTTTACCCTCATACAAAACACAAGCAGAGAAAAGAGGATCCCAAGCCCTTTGTGACATAAGCCTTAAAGAATGACAATTGGTATTCTTCATGGGAATGCCTGTGTATGCATTTAATACTGTGGATACTAATACGTATTTATATCTTGAAGCTTTATTATAGTTTATTTATATATATATATATATTTGCCGCCACTGGTAACTGGCCGCTCCGTGCCGCCTGAGGCAAGGTTCTAGAATGTATAGTAGGATCAGATAAAGCTAGATGGAGTCTTTTCTTCATGTGTTTACATCTGACAGTCAGTATATTTCAATGAGATAAAACCATCCATTTTTATGCACTGCTCATGTACAATTTTTCTATTTTGACCCATGCAACACCATCCTACTTGTCGTTTGAGTTTTGTCGATCTGAAAAATCCTAAAAAAACACACTCTGGAAGTTTAGCCCTTGCTTTACTATCATTGTTATTTTATGACTATTGTGTATTAAGTGGTAATACAAGAATGGCCAAAGCTTCATGCAATGAATTGGGAAGGCCATGGCATCTTGCTGGTCTGCGCTGGCTGCATCCGGAACTCTCTAGGACCAGGTTTTGCTGACACCATATGAATAAATAATAAGACAGCGTCACTGAGTAAGGACCGTATGCAGTTATGTAGAAAATCAATAATCAATATATTATATTAGATGAATGATATTAGATATTAGATGAATGATTTAGATATTCCGTATTGCACTTTATAGAGAGTTGATTACTCAAACTGTTTGGAATTAATTAATTAATTAAGGAATTTTTAATTATTTATTACAGCACTGCACTTGATATCTTAATTAATTGGGTTATCCAGTTATACATTCTGGGAATACAAGTTCATAATTCATAGGATAGCAAGTTGAATTGCCAGGTCAGATCCCTACTACGATCCAAGGATTAAATAAACCTATTGATACTATAGGGATCCTTACTGTGTAGAAATAAAAACACTAACACAGTTTAAACTTTAAATTCGCAAAGCTTTTACTAAGAAATTACTTACCGATTCTCTGCATGCGCTCCTCTTCTGAAACAGCGATGATCCATTGTGCAGCGCATCCCTGGCTATCTCCTATAGAAGGCAGGGAGGAGAAATTGAGCGCCGCACGATGGATCGCCACCCTGTCGCCGTTTCAGAAGAGGAGCGCATGCAGAGAATCGATAAGTAATTTCTTAATAAAAGCTTTGCGAATTTAAAGTTTAAACTGTGTTGGTTTTTTTATTTCGTTTTTTTTTTTTAACAAATTACTGTTACTGTAATAATGGCTAGAAATAAAGAATATGGTGTTTGGTGCTCTTTGTTATATGTAGACAAATAGCTAATTAAATGCATGTAAACTCACAGAAGAATAACATCTTGCTGTTTCAATATGTGCAGAATTGAAAGTGTTCATAACCTTTGCATAACTTTACTGTAATTCTCAAAATCATTAGGCCAGGGCATTTCAGTTTTAGATTTTTGACAGAAAAAAAAAAAACCCATGGATTACTAAATAATGACCTCTGGCAATCACATTTAGGGTAGGGACAGACAGGGAGATTCGGGGAGATTCTGTCGC
>CM044440.1:105141053-105177140 GCA_024363595.1 Xenopus borealis
CCCCTGGCTTAAGGGCTATGTTTCCCTTGGGCTGGTACAGAAGCCCAAAACATAATGTACAGCGTTTTTGCCCTATTTCTTTAGTTATGTTTAGTTCTCCTTTAAATTTATTATACTTTGGTATTAATTGAACCCGATAGGATTACTTTGCCTTCAATTCAGTTCCATTATTCCTTAGTTAGGATTATGTACTGGGCATTGTTTTATAATTAAAGTGAAAATGGAAATCATTTTTAAAAAATGTAATGAATTGATTAAAATTAAGTCTATGATAGATGGCCTTACTGTAATTCGGAACATTCTTGATAACCGATTTCTGGATAACAGATCCTAAACCTGTATTGAAATGCATATCATTTTGCTCTGAATGATCTTTCTCAAAATAAATGTGATTGTAATTATCTTATCAAACAAAAGAACAAAAATTAAGTGACTAACCTCTTGCAAGTAGCAGGGAAAGCAACAATGGATGCATCACAAGGGCCAGAGGATGGCGACTACTTGCTGACCTCGGCTTTTGGAAATTGGCATGGTGAATGGCCGAACTGGCCCACAGAAGTTTTTATTGAAGTATTAATTTTCCTCTGTTGCAAAATAGTCTTTATCCAAAGTTGTCCTTTATTTCATACTTATTGGTCTTTTCTGTACCATGGAAAACTAGAAAGAGATAAAAATAAAATCAATTCCCCACCCCAAAATAACTTCAGTTTAGCACACGCCAGTTCATTTAGAAATGCAGATAATTTTACTGTAAATTTTACCCCCAAATCACCATTGCCAACCTAATATTAAATCAATATATTGATATTCTGTAATCTGTTTATTAGTAATGGATGAAATGCCCAGGAAAAATTCGCCTGGCAAACATTTGCTGCTGTCTCGTCTTCGCCAAATTCAGCGAAACGCCCTAGATTCGCTCATCACTACTGTTTATCTGATTACTAACTTGATCTTGGTTTGATATATATTTGATATATTGATATTCGTTCAACTTCTGATCTGTGCATTGATTTCTTTGAACTAATATGCTTATATATTTATTTAATCACATTTAGAGTATACACTTTTCGAATGCTCAACAGCTGCAATAGCCATTTTTCATTCTCTTTATAATTTTCTGAATTGTCTTGCCCTTTAAAAACTTAAGAACAATTCACAGCAGAGTGTTTTGAGCTTGTTCACAGCCAGTGTTCAAGTAGAACAGAAAATACATTTCCAATGGGCCCTCCAAGTATCAGAATGGCCACTTAGAGGAAGATCCATCATCCGGAAACCCGTTATCCAGAAAATTCAGAAATACAGGAAGGCCATCTTCTATAGACTCCATTTTTATCAAACAATTCAAAATGTTAAAAAAAAATTCTGTAATATTAAAACGTTGTACTTGATGCAAACTAAGATATAATTAATCCTTATTGGAAGAAGTACAATCCTATCAGGCTTTTTCCAGTGTTTTTTAGTGGGTTTTAGGGATACAAATTTTCAAAACATCTTATGGGAAGGCCATCTCCCATAGAATTCACTTTAATAAATAATTAAACATTTTGAAAATGATTTCTCTGTAAAAATAAACAGTACCTTGTAGATTATCCCAACTAAAGATATAATAGGAGGCAAAACAATCCTGTTAGGTTTGTTACCATGCTTTTTAGTTGACCTAAGAAATGAAAATCAAAATGGCAGAATGACCCTTTATCCAGGAAACACCTGGCCCCAAGCATTCTGGATAACAGGTCCCATACCTGAATAGTATTTATATTGGCTTGGTTATACAATATAGGAAAACCTTTTAAAATGGAACTAATTTAGGGCTGCATATTTTTCAAATTTCCTATGAAAATGCGTTTTTCCGAAGGGCAATGTTTGCAAGTAGTTCTGGTAGACCCAGTGTGGCCAATGCCATTCCTCTCAAATGGAAGGGATACTTTCATTTTAATGCTGACTAATGAGAATCAGCGAAGACTGTAAATATTTTACTGTAACATGCTGTTTGGTAGTTACTGGATGATTTTACACCTACCTACTGGATGACATTTTCAAGCATTATTTTCATTCTGTATTGATTGCTAAACCAAACAGCAATGTGAGTACCGACTGCTGCATTTAAAAGGCCCGAGGCATGAATCACAGTGTGTATTGTCTAGAATCTATCATTGAATGTAATATGTAATACAAAATATGCACCCTACAGTGATTGATCAAGCTTGTACAGTTTTTTTTGTTCACCACACCTCTCCAATACCTAGGTCTTAGTCTTCATGTTGTTACAAAGAACAAGCCATTAAATATCCCAGATCTTGCAAAAAAAGGAATCTAAGTTTATGCAGCCTTAGGCAAGACTAACTGCATGAAGTCAGTTATCAGCTGGGCACATCCCACACTGGGGTCTTTCACTCACTGTGCTTAATAACTTGCCTTCCAATAAGCAGAAATCCTAACTGAATTAAAGGCAAACTGCCCATTTGTCTAAACTCTCACTTTCGCATTGCCTCTGTTTTGTATATTCTGAAGAATACTAAGGGGCAGATTTACTAAATTCACTTGAATTCACATGAGTGATTCGAAATTCAATAGAATTTTCAAAAATATTTGAATTTCGAATATGCAAAAATGGGCCGCAACTCGTTTCGCAAATTTTTTCGCCAATTCGAGAATTTCGCTGGAAATTTGCGAATTTTTCGGCGAAGCGAAATGGGGTAGATTCGACCATCACTACTTATCACACATTGGTGATGGACTAGGGAAGGTCCCACTATGAATATTACACACTTTAGTATGCTTATAGTAACATTAAGTTCGATCGAATATAGAAATAAAATATTCAAATCGAATTGAATCGAATATTCAAACGATTTTAATCGATCTAATTTTTTATATTCGATCTTAGGGAGCTTTAATCTGGCGAAGTAGGTGGTTGAATAAAAATTTAAAGGGGAAGTATTATAATATAAATGCAAGTTATACACTAAATGGCAGTGTGTTGGGTGTTTCCTTAAGTGAGAAGGATCTTGGGGTTTTTATAGATAACAAGTTGTCTAATTCTGGGCAGTGCCATTCTGTAGCTACTAAAGCAAATAAAGTTCTGTCTTGCATAAAAAAGGGCATAAACTCAAGGGATGAAAACATAATTATACCTCTTTATAGATCCCTAGTAAGGCCTCATCTGGAGTATGCAGTGCAGTTTTGGACTCCAGTCCTTAGGAGGGATGTAAATGAGCTGGAGAGAGTGCAGAGACGTGCAACTAAACTGGTTAGAGGGATGGAAGACTTAAATTATGAGGAGAGACTGTCCAGGTTGGGGTTGTTTTCTCTGGAAAAAAGGCGCTTGCGAGGGGACATGATAACACTTTACAAATATATTCGAGGACATTATAGACCAATATCAGGGGACCTTTTTACCCATAAAGAGGATCACCGCACCAGAGGCCACCCCTTCAGACTAGAAGAAAAGGACTTTCATTTGAAGCAGCGTAGGTGGTTCTTCACAGTCAGGACGGTGAGGTTGTGGAATGCACTGCCGGGTGATGTTGTGATGGCTCATTCTGTTGATGCTTTTAAGAGGGGTTTGGATGTTTTTTTGGACAGACATAATATAAAAGGCTATTTTGATACTAAAATCTACAGTTAGTATAGCTATGGGCATACAGGTATATGGTTTGTGTTTGAAAGAGTGGAGATGTTTGTGTGTGTTGTGTGTGTGTGTGTGTGTGTATGCTGGGTTTTTAATTTGGAGGGGTTGAACTTGATGGACTCGGTCTTTTTTCAACCAAATTTAACTATGTAACTATGTAACTATGTATTCAACCATCAAATTTTTGAATATTTGAATTAAATTTTATTCGAATATTCAAATTCGAATGTTCGAATTTTCCTAATTTGCATATTCGAAGAGTCAAATTCGAATTTGATACAAATTTGATACAAATTCGATCAAACTTCGATTCTTCATGTGAATTTAATGTGAATTTAGTAAATCTACCCCTTAATCTCTCTGCAGTTTTGGTAATGGTTGATCTGGGGCTAGTCTTACTGGTTATTAAGGTTGCCACCTGACCGGTATTTTACCGGCCTGGACGGTAATTTTGTTGTTTTATCCCAATATTATTAATAGGAAAAAAAGATAAATATATAGGAAGGCTGGTATTTCTTTCAAGAAAAGGTGGCAACCCTACTTGGAATCCGCATGAGCAGGGTGGGGTCCATTCCAAATCAATAGGCCAGGTTTTCAGGAGGCCCTCAGCCTTTTTGTATTGCACCTTACCCTGAGCAGCAGAGCTGATGAGGCTGTGTGTGTGTGAGAGAGAGAGACATGCTGCTGGATTGCTCAGCATCAGGAGAAAGAGTTAAAAAATTATTTTTGTGTTAGCCAGGAGGCTGTATATTTCTGTTCAAACTGTTGTTTTCTTCCCCCTGCGAGGGGAAACTTCCGTAGCTGTTGAAAAATAAACATGGGTACGAAGACCTTACACCTGTCCTGGTGTGTGAATTTACCTCATTTGCAGCCTACCAGCGAGTGAACCCCCACAATATATATATATATTCCAAAATGATCAGCACTCACAGGGCTTAAAAATATAAAGTAAGTTTATTTGTAGAACAGCATAGGACTAACGTTTTAGCTCCATCAGAAGCCTTTCTCAAACGCTTTGAGAAAGGCTTCTGATGGAGTCGACAGCTAGCCACAGCAGACTGAGAATATAGTGATTGGGGAATGTATACAAGGAAGTCATAGGTTACAGATATGCTCTTCTAAAATGAAAATTGTCTCCAAATTCTCAAATAGATCACATCTGTTTCTATTTTTGCCTAACACACCATCTGCAAGTAGTGAGCTACCATTATACTGTCATTAGACCCCACTGCCTACCCAAAATACTGGCAGATGAGACAGGGTGTTAGACTAGCTATTCAGGGTATACTTTCTTAGAGCTCTCAAGGTACAAGTGAAGAAAAACACCAGCCTAACACCAATCCCAGCTCAGCAGGAATAGAACCCCAATTAAAAAAGCCTTTTGCTCAAGGCCAAGACAAAAAATAAGATCTGTCTCTGAAGAACATGAAAAACTATATTGTGGATTGTGGAGTAAGATACTATTTTTCCTGCCTTTGTAGGAGGAGCCCTCTCAATTACTGAAGGACATTTTAAAAACCTATCAGAAACAAAAATAATGGAGAACAAACTAGAGGAATGGGAAGGTGAACAAACAAGAAAATGGCATTGTATAGAATCTCTTTCAAAAGAAATTGTCACATCAGCTTTGTAACAGAGTGAATCATTTATTATAGCTTGAGGCCTGATGAGCTGGATGTGCCCCTGACTTTCCTGTGTTTAAAAACAGAACCAAACATCATATACTGTCAGCGTTTTTGTTTTTAGATATTTCACTCAGAGTGACACAAATCAAGAGAAAATATAGGTCTTCTTATATGCCATCACATGAATTATATCAATTTAAGGGTCGCAATTTTTAAATATTGAACTTCGGAATCCCAGTAGATTTTTTTTGTGCAAATTTCTCAAAGTACTGTAGATAAATATGACAGCTCATTGGGATGTTCTGAGCAGGCCAACACATTTATTATCTATGAGCCTCAGTGCTTAGCACAACTCATGCAAATCCTTAATTCTGGCTACAGATAGCATGTAGGGACAGGGCCACCAGTAGAAATCACGGGGCCCTGTACAACAAAAAACATTGGTGGCAGGGGCTTATAGAGTATTAAAATAATACATTTGTGGCAAAGGGATTAAAAAAACAAAAGAAAAACCCACATTGGTGTTCAGTAGAATTGAACTTGTGGCTTTAGAACTTCAACTCTTTTCGTGACTTTGGGTCTTTTCGCTGCTTCAGGACATCAGTTTTGGCTCCTTTTGTGACTTTGGGTCTTTTCACCGACTCAGGACTTTGGTTTCGTATATTTTCATGGCTTCAGGACTTCTCGGCACTTCCGCACTTTTTGGCACTTCGCACTTCTTGGCACTTACGCATTTCATGTTCAGGACTTGAAAAGTGCGCTTGTATCACCAGTGCCCCCCTGATGGTGGCCCTGTGTAGGGACAAATATTATCAATGCTTGTATGGATAGTAAATTGTTGAATAGGTAAAAGATTGGTATTATTTACAAGTGCTATGCGTACAGGACCTGGTATTCAGAATACTCTGAACCTAGGACTTTCAGGATAACAGATATTTCTGTAATTTGGATCTTCATACCTTAAATCTGCTAGAAAATCATGTAAATGTTTAATAAGACAAATAGGCTGTTTCTGCTTCCAATTAGGATTAATTTCATCTTAGTTTGGATCTTGTGCAATATCCTGTTTTATTAATAAAGAGAAAAAGGAAATCATTCAAAACATTCTTGGTTATTTGGATAAAATGGAGTCTATAGGACACAGCATTTCCTTAATTTGGAGCTTTAAGATCCCATACCTATGTTTTATTTTCACAGCAAAGAGTTTTGAAAATCTGTTTGTGGTTAATGGATGTCATCACAAGAACAGAAAAGAACAGGCCCATACTTCTATAATGATCCATTCAAATGGCCCATCCCAATCTGTTTGTCCCAGTAGTACTGAACAGTCAGAAAATTAAAGTATTGCCAGCTTGAGATTATGAGAAATAAGACTGGCTCATGCAGTTTTTTTTTTTAGAAAGAATTTAGGTGTGGGATCCATTTTTCTGAAAGTGCCAAATAATCCAAATTTGAAAAACGATTCCCTTTTTCTAAAACAGTAGCTTGTACTTGATCTAAACTAAGATATAATTAATCCTTATTGGAACCAAAACCAGCCTGTTGGGTTTATTTAATGTTTACATGATTTTCTAGTAGTGTTAAAGGAAAACTATACCCCCCAAATAATGCAGGTCTCTATAAAATGATATTGCATAAAACAACTTGTATGTAAAACCCTGCTTCATGTACAGTAAATAAACCATAATAATACACTTTTTTAGTAGCATGTATCATTGGGTAATCATAAATAGAAAATTGCCATTTTAAAAAATAAGGACAGCCCCCTGGGATCGTAGGATTCAACGGTGCACACAAACACACCAAACAAACTATAAAGTTAGGTCACATGAGCCAATTAACAGACAGAGTTCTGTCTTTTGCTTCCACACTTCTTCCTGTTACAGTTAGAGTTGAAATATTTCTGGTCAGGTGATCTCTGAGGCAGCACACAGACCATCACAAAATGGTGGTTCAAGGCAAGAGATGTAAAAGGTCAATATTTACTTAAATATATATACCAGGTAGGTAAGATTCTTTAATATGTCACTTAATTTGATATAAACTGTTGCTCAAGTATTCATTTTCGGGGTATAGTTTTTCTTTAAAGAGATTCTGTCATGAATTTACAGTGTAGTTTTTAGTGGGACATGGGTTCTGTTCTTAGATCCACCAGGCAGCTGTTATCTTGTGTTAGGGAGCTGTTATCTGTTTACCTTCCCATTGTTCTGTTGTTAGGCTGCTGGGGGGGAGGGGGGTGATATCACTCCAACTTGCAGTACAGCAGTAAAGAGTGGCTGGTTTATGAGAGCACAAGTCACATGACTGGGCAGTGGTGGGGGTGGTAAGAAAGGGGGCATGGTGTGATGTCAAAGGGGGCAGAGCCACAACCTGAGATTCGCACGACCCCAAAAAAGGTACGTTTTCTGCAGATTGGGGGCAGGCCAAGGGCATTTAATAGGGGTATTACAGATTTACCAGCAGCTACATTGCCAGTAAATTTGTAATACCGGCCCCGGCTTAGGCAGGTGTTTTACCGACTAGGCCATCCATAGTAGGACCCCCCTCCCTCCTCCCCCCACCTTTTCCCTCAGGCAAATGCCCCTACTTGAAAAAAGAAATCGGAAACTTAATGACTTTCAGGTGCATGCATAGTAACAAATGCCTCTAACTGCGCATGTGCCCAAAAGTTAAAAAGTTTCTGAAAAAAAAAACATCAGAAAGTTTGTGACTTTCGGGGGCATGTGCAGTAGCTCTGTAACGCCAAATGTCTTCAACTGCGCAAGTCACGAAATTTCCAATTTCTTTTTTCGGAAACTTTGTGCCTTTTGGCGCATGTGCAGTAGATCTGATCTGGCAAATGCCTCCAACTGCGCATGCGCGCAAAAGTCACGAAATTTCCAATTTCTCTTTTTGTAAACCTAATGACTTTTGGCGCATGCGCAGTAGATCCGGCAAATGCCTCCTACTTCTCATGCACCACAAAACATGGATGCCTACAGGATGGAGAGCGGTCGGGAGAAGATGGCTGCAATGAACTCCCCTGGAGAGGACCTGGAAAGAGGGGTAAGTAACAAGTTAGGGGCATTTGCCCAGGGGGGAGGTAGGCCGGAGGGATGGGGGCCTACGCAGGGGAGGGGATTTTTGCACCTAGGGGTTTAGTTCTCTTTTAAGGAAAACATCAGGAAAACAGCAGGTCTGAAGCATTCCGGATAACAGGTCATGTACCTATATAATAGTACAATATTACATTCAGTAAAACAAATCTTTCTATCATTTATCTACCTATATGGTAAAAATGGTGTTGCTTGCTGTTTTCAGTACACCATCCTGGCATCAAAGTTTTTATTGAGAATATTCACACTGCTAGTTTTGCCTGTATTTTATTGCTGACGATCAAGAAAACATGTGAACATTCCAGATAAACAAGGTAACCCTGTGTTTGATGATGAGATCTGAAAACCACAGTGCTTTCTCTTTATGTGCATGATTTCCTTGAAAAGCATTGGTTCCCATGTAACAAATAACAAGGCTTGCCATGCTGCGGACTGTTTAAGCATGCAGATATCAAAAGCTTCAACTAAAACATTTCCTCTCTCCTGGTGTGAGAACTTCAAAGTAACTTTACGACGGACCCATTAAGCAACAACTATTACATTGCTTTAAATAATCCAAATGGTCTTGCAAGAAACCAAAGTCGTCATGTTGCCATTATAGTTCATGATTAAACAGCACAAGGACTATAATTGTGGAAGCGGCAGTTTGCTGACTGTACTTGTGTAGGAGATCAGTGCGTGCAAGAGGAAAGGCTGCTAATGAAGCCACATCTATCACTATACAGTTTTTTATGTTTATCTGTTCAAATGGATTCATATGCATGTTAAGCGCTTACATCTACTCATCAGCTTATTGGATGGTGAAACATATTGTGCCTGTAAATGTTTTAAATATGAACACTACATTTAAAAGTAATTGTCCATGAAGCTGCCTGATCCACTTCTTCAAAGCCAGTCAGGTTAAAAGCGAAGGCTTTTCATTTTCTGCAGTAGGAAAGGCAATGCTCAGCATGCAAAGAAACTTCAGAGGCTTACTATTGTTAGGTTCTACGGGAACAGGTTGGAAATGACTCTTGTCTCATGTTGCTCTCTCGCCTATATTGTGACTACTGATAACAGAATAAGATAATCAATTAAAAAGAATATTCATAGAAAATGCTTCATGCTTCATGCACCTAAACAAGAACCAATTCCTTTAAAGAAACAGGATAGGTGCCCAAACAGTGCAATTTTGCTACATTATTTTGTTTATGCTCTTCTCTAACCAGTTATTCACTCATAAATTATGAAACAGCTTCCATGGGCAGGAGTTACATAGACACTTCTTTCTTTTTCTTCCTATTTGATGTTGTTGAGTGAGGAACACCAAAAAATGAAATGGAAGCTTCATTTATTGATTATATTACAAATATAGAATTCAGAATCAAAAAACAATAATATTTAATCGTAATGATGTCCTTGGTACTGAATTCATTATTTCTGTTTAGCTTTAGTAATACTGTACAGGTATGGGAAAGTGGTCTGCCATAAACTCCAGTGTAATCAAATAATCCAAGTTTTTAAGAATGATTTCCTTTTTCTCAGTAATAATAAAACAGTAGCTTGTACTTGATCCCAGTTAAGATATAATGAATCCTTATTGGAAACAAAACCAGCCTGTTGGGTTTATTTAATGTTTAGTGGCTCAAAGGATGAAAAGGATGCACTCCAGTAAGATAAAAAGTGGTTTATTCCAACAGGTCACTGACCAACATCACCTGACACGTTTTACTCACTAAATCATAGGCTTTTAATGTTTACATGATTTTCTAGTAGTCTTAAGGTGTGAAGTTCCAAATTACGGCAAGACCCATTATCCAGAAAGCTTCAGGTCCTGGGCATTCTAGATAATAGGTTCCATACCCAGGGGCATAACTATTGAGGAAGCAGTGGCTGCAGGGGGGCCCAGGAGCTATGGGGGCCCCATGAGGCCCTTATTCATATTTAGTTTCAATAAATATTAACCCTAATAGGCAATGCAATTATTTTCATCAGTAGCCAATCTCTCCCTTTTCACTTCCTGAAAAATTCATAAAACTTAGCAAAATGGCTAAAAATTCCCAAAACGCAGTCGATTGGTGTCAAACATTTTTCTACACAAGCAACAAGTCATTATAATCAGTGGGTGTTTTTTTTTCTTATGGCGACTTTTTTGAATCTGCTACTTTTTGTTGCAACAAAATGTTTTGCAGCAGATGGCAAAATGAAGAAATTTGCAGTGAAAAAAATAGGCATGCACCAAATCTACTATTTTGGATTTGGCCGAACGCTCAAATCATTCGAGAAAGATTTTGCCAAATACCAAACCGAATCCGATATGCAAATTAGGGTTCGGATTCGGTTCGGTTGGGCAGAAGGATTCAGCCAAATCCGAAGCCTGCTGAAAAAGGCCGAATCCTGGCCGAAACCCGAACCGAATCCTGGATTTGGTGCATCTCTAAAAAAAATCACTATTCATCAGTTTCTTTAGATTCATTTCATAGGCTTTGTACAACATATAATTGACTTCATATCTTGTATTTCTTCTTTCTATGCAACTGAAACACTAATAAGTCATGTGCTGCAGATTCATAGTATGTCAACAAAACTGTATTATATAGCATAATTCATTGTTACTCGCACAGGGCACTAGCATGGCCCATAGCGGATGTACTTTCTGATAGCTTTGCTGCTTGCTACTGTAGAATTTTAGCTGTCAGAATGATTTTCTAACACTGTGTTTTCTACCAGCGCCGTTTAATGGTTTGGAACCAGCAGTGTTCTTTTTAATTCTCAAAGAAAATACGATATGAATTGTTAAGCTATTGTAGGACCATATAATTGATTAAATCTTTTTAGGCTTTCATATTGCCTGTCATGTTTTTATTAGGAAGGAAGCTTTATTCTCCATTTTTATTGTAACAGCTTTTGCTTATCCCATCAAGCAAATCACAATCATTCCTATAACTCAGGTTCATTATAAATATTTATATATTTATATATTTATATCTTTCCATTATCTCAGAACTAACAGCAATAAAAGTAAATGTTTGGGTCCTTGCCAGTTTATCTCAATCCCTTGTGATATAATGTTGTCATGAAATCAAAGAGGTAGTGTACCTTAGAATCCAAATTGTTGTATGGTGTAGACATTACTATTCTAGGATAGTGACAAGCAAAATGTTTTGCCCAGAATGGATTGGTGGTGAAATTCCACATCTTACATTATTGCATGGAACAAAGACCATCTGAGTTCAATGTATTTTTTTAAGGAAAAAGTCTCCATAAAAAGACTCTTAATATATTGTGTGCCAAATAACTTGCTGCTGAAAAACATCTACTTTTTTTGTCTGTGCTGCAAATTTTCTCATGGATTTGCAATTTTGCAGCAGACTGCAATGGGACAGATTTGCATATGACTATTTATTTAAGGACAAGTTGCAATTTATTTATGTAAAATATGTAGTATGTATTTATTTTTAATTCATGAATTTACTGGGCAAGAACAAAATGATAAGCAATGAAAATAAGAACAATAATGTTACTGCAGTCAGTAAATTGTGTGGTTCCAAAGCTAGACTGGCTGTATAAGTTTTTAAGGATTTTTTTTTTTATATTTACTTCCCCTTTAACAAATATTCTGGGACGTTTAAATAAAAGGGGCAGTGTCACTAGACCTGTAGCACCTTTTATTATATTTCTCCAAAAATGGCTTATCTCTGCAAGTGCCAGTAAACCACAGGGGTAAAAAAGAGGATTCTGGCTGTCACTCAGCATTTACAGGTTATGCTAAAAGCAGATTACTGTCTATCAGAGCTGACTTATACAGCCTGCCTAGCCTTGGAACTGTTCACATAACTTCAGGGGTCATGGAGGTTCTTATAGTATATAATAAAAGCTTTGTATTATAGAAGGTCAAATCTGCCTCTGCATATTTGGTATGAATTACCTGTGCCTTATTTCGATATGTTTTTGATTGTGTCTTCTTCTTCTGAAAATAATTTTTTAATAGATTTATATATATATATATCAGGTATGTCCGGGGAGGGCCGATACCAGCAGTTCAGTCGGGTCTGGACCAACCTCAAACCCCCTTTGCAGATGACAGCGGGTCGGGGTCAAGCTCTTCCTCCTGCTCTCCTCCCCCCAGCCACCTTCAATTGCTGGCTTCTGGCTTTATAGCCGCACACCTGCTGGCCACGCCACTTTTCTGATGTCACTTGGTGGGTCAGTGTGGGTCTATAAAGGGAAGCTGGAAGTCTGTCAGGACTGGAACTAGGGGTATGAAGAAAGACATGCCTAGGAGCAAGAGTTGGGGTGCTAGGTATGTACCTCTTCTGTCTCCCCTGTATTGCTATCTTTTTTTGCGGGGCAGGATTCAACACACTAGTCAACTGGGATGTGTGTGTGTTGTGTAGTGTGGCTGGAGGCTCAGACAAGGTGAGATGTTGCTCGGGGGCAGGGTGATTGGTTCAGGGGCCTAGCCTTGGGTGCCATCAACTGATATCTATCTAGCTGCACAACTACAGGAACAGGAATACTGAAGCAGATGTCAGTGTAAGAAATGAAACAACTAAAATAATTTAAACAACTAAATTAATTTACATAACAAAGAAGTTAAGTAATAACAAAGAAGTTAAGTAATCTTGAAAAAGAAGATGGCAGGGGGTGACCCTGGCTCCTTTTCTAGTTGCTGCTCCTGCCCCCCCCGTCACCTTTTTGGACCCAGAGGGTCCGGAAATTCGCCTCTTAAAGGTACCAGAAGCTGCGTTTTCTGCCACCTCTGGTAATCAGTGGGGTGTTGCCACCTGAGAAGAGTTTCCAACTAGTCTTATTGGTGCAGGGCCCCTAATAACTGCAGTAAAATCAGATAAAAAGAAAATCAGATTCACCAAACTTTTCTCCAGTTTAGTGAAAAAGGGAGTTTCCAATGCTTTGGTGTTAAACTGTCATTTGGGGGGGGGGCAGTTTTATGAATTTGGTGTACCATTTAGGAATCAATCTAATCCATGGTAAAAACTTACAGCAGTTTAAAGTTGGTGCAACTTTTATGAACTCTACATTGTTTGTATTAATACCTGCAATATCAGTCTCCCAAAAAACTTTTGGGAATTTAACCCCCCCCCCATACCTGTATTGCAAAACTACTACATTTCCAGAATGTCCAAAGCTGGGACAGCTTAACCTGTGATTACAATTTGTTCCATTCTGTGTTACAGTAGCTACAGTGGATGAAAAGAGGTGAAATGAAGGGGGCCTGAAGGGAAAAAGGACATGTTCAGAGCAATCACGAAGGGGAGAGATACCCTTACTGTTTTTCAGAGGTATGTAAATAAACTTAGTTGCAGCTGTTTAATATTACACAAACCGCTTCGTTATTTTACTTACTTATCTGTTTTTTGGAACAGCAGCCCACTCGGCAGTTAACAATGAAGAGTATCTCCACACACTGGGAAGAAATAAAATATAAAAGTAGAATATACAAAGACTGGATCTAAGCCACAGTTGGCATTTAAATCAAACATTTTCTCTGAGGTCAGTTTGCTGGATCCTTTCGTTGTTAGTAGCTGGTGTAAAGATACTTTTAAAGCTGTAATTCTCTGAGTGTACATACAAAGAATTGGAGCTTTTCAAAAATGTTGGCTTTGAAGCTCTACAGTATCACATCAAAGTCGTTTTCAAAGCCATGTTTCTCACAAAATAATTTAATAACTTCCTTTTCCATAGGATATGAATTTCATTCCTCTCTGAATTATTTAAGACCACAATGATTAATTTGCTTGATTACATGGACGAGTTCCAATGCGCAGTAATATTTGATTTTGAAAAGCCCATGTAAAAGTCTTGTATCGGAAGATTAATTAGCATATGCATTTTCTTAGATAACAATAACATAGCGAGAGTCTTTTCTAATAAAGGTTACAGAGATTTAAACTAATTGCTTAAGCAGGGGGAGTTTTATATTGCTGGCATTATAAGATGGCAGAAGAAACAGGAATCAGAAAACAATTCATTTTCCTAGAAACATCAAATAAACATATGGATTTTCAGTAATCAGGACAGGAGGCAAAAAACAGAGAGTGCAGCAGCCAAGAGAGTCATGTGATTTGATCTGTACTGTATGTATAGATGCTTATCAGTAATAGTGATAAGGGAGACCTTAAATTATTTAGGGGGTAATTTATCAAAGGTCGAATTTTAGAATTATGTGATTTTTTTTTTTTTTTCATCTCTTTTATTTTTCAAAGATATGTGTATAGACAAAATAATACAAACATAACTTGTCAGTACAAAATTCCGTAAACAGTTCTCTTCAGTACAATTTCACACAGTATGATCTATATTGATGTATTCTCCTTTTTATAACTGTAGATATGCGTTCCATGGGGACCAAATTTGTGTATGTTTCTCTACCCTGTCCGTTAATAAAGCTGTCAAGTACAACAAGTTCTGTGTCTGGGTAATTTTTGTTATTACAACCTGAATATCTATATTCTTCTTTAGCCAGTGTTTCGCTAAGTTAGTTCTTGCAGCAGCTAAGATTTGTCCCATCAAGTTATTCTGAAGTTTCGTAAGATCTTTGGATGGGCTGAATTATGTGAATTTTTTTTAAAGGACCAGTAACATCAAAGATTTTTTTTTAAAAACTCTGTCCCCTTTGCATCGCTCTCAGGTTTGATGCTGTACTTGTACTGCGACTTCCTTCTCTGGATTCCAAGCTAATGGCGCAACTACGGGATCAAACCTGAGAGTACTGCAAAGAGGACAGAGTGCTCACCCTTTGGCTCCCAGGGACTCAGCCTGCCGGAATACACAAGTGATGCTATGTACCTCACCCGGGAAGGTGAGGTGGCCATGATTTTAAATCTCTCCATGCTGGCACCTATCGGGCCCCTGGGGCAGTCTCCGGCTCTCCGCACACCTCAGCCCATCGCTACTCAGGCAAAGCCACCTGTGACTGCAAAGGAAATATGTTTGTGCTGTTGGAGCAGTGTGGGAGCCTCTTGCAACTGTACAGGCACATTGAAGATTTGCTACCTCCTCCTGTTCTGCCGGCGCTACTCCTGCTGTTAAACCTAATGGGGAGCCCACCAGCATCACCTTCCACATGCTGTCAGTAGAATATGGGAGAAGAAATTGAGTGCCGCACAATGGATTGTTGTCGCCCTGTCGCTTTTTCTGTAGAGGACAGGAAGCAGAGTTTCTGTAAGTTATTTCTTAATAAAGGCTTTGCTATTTTAACGTTTAATAACAATTTTTTTTCATATTACTGGTCCTTTAACTCTAATAAACTTGAATGTACTTGCAACTGGAATGGGAGGTTATTTAAGAAAAAACTTGAACGTCTAAAATTTGATCAAACCGAAAATTGAAATTGAATTCAAATAGAATTTAATTAAGTTTTCCTCTGAAAAAAAACTTGAATGTCAGGAAGGCAATTAACATCTTCAAATGGTTCAACTCAAATGGAAGGTTATTTATGAGAAAACTCAAATGTCTAAAATTCAATCGGATAGGAACAACCTGAAAATTCAAATTGAATTCGAATAGCATTTGAATCGCTCCTCTGGAAAAAAAATCTAATGTGATGAAGGCTATTAACATCTTGAAATGGTTCAACAAACCTCAATGATGTCTACGTGAACTCGGAAGTTTTAGATGGAAAAGTATTTGATTAGAGCTGTTTTCCAGGGTTGAGGTGTTTTAAGTAGTGGTAAATACTGCTTGGGGAAATGCAGAGTAATATGGAGCAGCTATAATAAGCTTTGTTTGCATTTTATGACCAAACATTCTACCTTGACTGGAACAATAACTGTCAAAAAGAACTCAGAGCTTTCATTTGCCAGTGGCAACAATGCTGCCTACGTCTTCATCTGGGTCCTGGTAACCAGTATAACTTCTGTATGGATCTTGTCTGGATGATTGTCACGGTCGGCACCCTAAACCAGAACAGATGACAAGTTCCCTGGTCTCGGCTTGGCTTCACCAGTAGTGTGACCGCCTTTGGCTTCGGGAGGAGCCCTCAGCTTACTCGGATGCCACCTGGACTTAACGAGAGGAGCAAGGTGAGGAGTTCTGGCAAGCAAAGGGGCACGACTGTTGATAGAGTCAGTTAGGCCGAAGGTCACGGTACAGTAGGATATGGCAACAGCGAAGTCAGGCAGGCTGGGTCGAGGCAGGCAGACAGCACGGAACGTCAGGCAGGCAAAGGGTCAAAACCGGGTAATCAATCAGACAAGGATGAGGCAGAATCGGTAGTCAAATACAGGCACAGGTCAGGATACAGGATTATCAGAGTAGTCAAAGCCAGGCAGGGTCAAAACAGGTATTAAGGAACAAACAGAAGCTATATAGCACAGGTACAAGGCACCAGGATTAAACCTATCATGGGCAAAGAAAAGTATACCAGAGCCCCTTTAAATATTTTGAATTTGGCGCCGTTGCGCGCTGACGTAATTACGCCTTTAAACTACAGGAGTGCGCGCCGCGCGCACACTATAGAAGCCGGCGAGGATGGAGCGGCACCGAAGAAAGAGGCGGGCGTCCCCGCCGAGGGGGCGGCAGGCATCCCTGCCGACCCCCCACTAGACCACCAGGGTGAGTCGTTACAATGATATAACTAGTTACCACAGAGTAAGCTTCAGGGCAGAGTCTCTTAAAGGCTTTTATTTCAGTGGTAGCAACAGGTACAAAATAAAGGCAGTTTTTCTTACCAAACAACAAAAATAACTTTCTCCAGCAGTATCAGTTCAATAACAACAAAATGGCAGTCAAATTACAGACCTTCCTGTGAGTGTTGATGTGTGTACAGGCAGATAAAACCTTAAAGGGAAACTGTCATGGGAAAACATGTTTTTTTTAAAAACACATCAGTTAATAGTGCTGCTCCAGTAGACTTCTGCACTGAAATCAGTTTCTCAAAAGAGCAAACAGATTTTTTTATATTCAGTTTTGAAATCTGACATGGGGCTAGCCATTTTGTCAATTTCCCACCAGCCCAGCTAGCACTTTAGGAGGGAACTGCTTTCTGGCAGGCTGTTGTTTTTCCTTCTCAATGTAACTGAATAGTATGCAGTGGGACATGGGTTTTTACTATTGAGTGCTGTTCTTAGATCTACCAGGCAGCTGTTATCTTGTGTTAGGGAGCGGTTATCTGATTACCTTCTCATTGTTCTTTTGTTAGGCTGCTGGGTGGGGGAAAGGGAGTGGGTGTTATCACTCCAACTTGTAGTACAGCAGTAAAGAGTGATTGAAGTTTATCAGAGCACAAGTCACATGACTTGGGGCAGCTGGGAAATTGACAATATGTCTAGCCCCATGTCAGATTTCAAAATGAAATATAAAAAAATCTGTTTGCTCTTTTGAGAAATGGATTTAAATGCAGAATTCTTCTGGAACAGCACTATTAACTGATGCATTTTGAAAAAAAAATTTTTTCCCATGACAGGATCCCTTTAAGGTCAGAATCCCAAGCCTTGTAATATAGTAAGACTTGAATAAGTGTATCCACAAAGTAGAATTATTACTCATTAGGGAAGTGGTCCAGGTGCACCGCCCTGAGCCCTCAGCATGGGGTTGCGGACAAAGAGAAGAATACTATGGAGCAGGCACTATAATGAAAGCAATCTCCTGGTAGTTGAAGCAAAGTAAAATGGTTGATTGTATCCACAGCCTTACGCATTTTGTGTTACAAACACTAAGGGGCAGATTTACTAAGGGTCGAATTTCGAATTTAAAAAAATGCTAAATTCGACCATGTGAATAGGCAGGGAAGTAAAATCCTTTGAATTCGAATATCGAATTCGAAGGATTTTACCCCAATTCGATTGGCCGAACGATCGAATAGGAAATATTCAATCGATCGATAAATCGTTCAAATCGAACCATTTTATCGATCAATCAAATATTTTTTATTTGATCAAAAATAATGAAACCCAATTCGGTAGCTTTGATCTGGCGAACTAGGTGGTCGAAAAAAAATTCTTCGAGAGTCGAATAGTTGAATATTCAAATGAAATTTTATTTGAATTATTCAAATCATTCGATTCGATTGAATTTTATATATTTACTGGTCGAAGTGGACTTCAAAAACTCGAATCTTTTTGAAAATTAGATCGAACTTCGAATGTGAATTTAGTAAATCTGCCCCTTAGTCAAGGCTGTGATTAAGGGGCAGATTTACAAAATTCATGTGAATTGACTGAATTTCGATCGAATACGAATATTCTAATTTGGCCTCTTCGATCATCGAATACCGAATTATCGGATATTCGATCATTCGCTGATCGAAGGAATCGAAATTTTAAAAAGCTTTGAATGCCTACTTCGCCAGATTGAACCTACCGAATTGCAAAAGCAGCCTATGGGAACCCCCCCCCCATAGGCTTCTTTGATTGAGTCCTGCTCGAATACCATTCTTACGATCGAAGCGTTCGATCGTTCGAATCGTATGAATTTTTCGGAGGCTCGAAGGGAATTTCATGATTTTTTTGTGAATTCGTACGATCGCACCTCACTCTGCTACAGATGCACTCTAGACTTTCACTTTATTCAATATTTTGTATTGTTAAGCAACTTTATCACAAATCGTGTGCAGTTATCATCCAATATTTTCTGCCAGGAATAATTTTCAGTGATTGCTATGCAAATGGCACAACTCACAACAGAGTGCTGTGGGAACCTTGGAGCTACTGCCTGGTCTGCAGGTGGTGGTAGCTCCAGGCAGAACTGTATTTAGGTTCGGTGTAACCTTACATGTTTGCGTCAAAAGGCAAAGCAGTGCTCAATTCAGAAAGGAAGGACTAAGTGGCACAGAGCAAAAGTAAAGGGAAGTGCCAGGAGTGCATTTTGATGCATATAAGTTTAATGAAAAAGGGTTATATGCTCAGTTTGTGCTTTGCCCTGCAATGATTTGTAGATAATCACTTTCATCATGGTTCTACTCTTATAGATGCAGATGAGCCCTGCTGGTATCTTCTATATTAAGGGTGTGATTGAGGCATTTAATAAATGATGTCATGAAGAAGTTACCTAAACTGTGTACAAGCAGGAAAGGGCCCTAATGCAAATACTCCTCTAGCCGACAGATCCAGACACCAGCATGTGATGACCAGCTGCTGGATACTGTAGCAATTATTAGAAATATAAAACTGGAGCCAGTAGAGAGGATTGCTGTGTATTCCATGCATGTGTAGAATGTGTATAACTACTGTGTCATCTTTGGGGTCAGTTCCAGTTCATTATAGTTCATTACAGTGGGATAGCGAAATCTGTGTGGGTCAAATGTCACTTTAGTTAAGTAGGCTTTTTTATGTGTTCTAAATATGCTTAGGGGAAGCCTTCAGATGGAGAGAAAGATATTCCTAATACACACAGTGCTAAGGGATCTTGTTGCATGCTTCCTGCTGACCCAAACAAGATCTTGGCTGATTGGAAATGACGGAGTTAGAACTGAAATAGAACATAACAAACTCTGTGTGACCCAGGCCTCTCCGCATCCATATTAAACACATGGTGTATCTATAATTGGGAAGGCGGGAATCATTGGCCAAATTGTATACTATGTGGGAAAATTACATCTGTTGCAAAATGCTAGTTAAGCGATACAGGAAAGTTAAATCATAACAACACCAATAGCTGACTGCAGCGATGTAAATGTTACCACCAGTAGTAATGCAATAAATGGCTTATTTAATTAAGTTTAAGAAACTTTGTATAATTTTTTTGGTATTAGTGCAGGAGATCAAAGAAAAACTCTTGATAGTTGAATAAGAAACCTGGGACTGCTGTCAGAACTGTCAGAATTGGGACGTTCCTGCAGAAAACCCAACAGTTGGGAAGTAGGACACCATATGTCCCATGCAGAAAGAGATGTGTGGAAGAACTTGATCCTTAATCACAGAGCCCTAATCTAAACCCAAGTTAGGCTTGATCACCAACTGTCCAACCTCTGCCCAATAAAATGCCCTAGTTTTACACTTTTTTTGTGGCCTACCAATCTATAATGTATCTTCTTGATTTTATATTTTTTTCTGGTTCCCTAAAAAACATAAAGTGGGGGTTCAACTGTATGTTCCAAAATGTGGTGGAAGGCTTCCCAGACAAGTAAAAAGCTATAAAAGCAGCAGGGGAGGTTGCCCAAATGGGACATTATTGAATTAGAGAGGGACCAGAGAAGGGCACAGGGCCCTTTTAAGGTCTTGGTGGTCCCTGGGCAAAGAGTCAACTAGTGGGTGCCCCATACCCCTGGCGCACACAGCGCGACAGAAAAGTTTTGAAACCGGTTCTGCTTCCCCTGCCTCCCTCCCTGGCCTTTCCACAATTTGGAACTTTCTGGATAATGGCTTTCTGGATAATGGGTCACATACCTGTACTATATACAGATTGTTTCCTATCTGCTGCAGGATTTTGATTTTAATGTAACCCAACTCTTTGATCATTATCACTCTACAGCAAAATGATAACAATGTCACACACTTAAATGCCATTATTTCTAATTCCAAATGAACCTGATTTTACACAAGGTTAAAATGCACCATGTGCTTTCATTATTCTTAAATATTTTATTTATTGACTACAAACCAGCCAAACCTGATTTCTATGAATGCCTATAAATACTCGCTGTGTGACAATTGAACCCAGCAGATAGTATGTGCAAGGACAACCTCTCAAGCCATATATAGCTTGGGCTTGTTCCATTTGAATAGCAGCCATCAACAGAAGACTGAAATGCATTTTTGCCTGAAATTCTTCAGTTGCCGTGGCCATGATTATTCTTCTTTGTTCCAATTAAATATTAATTATAGCTATAATTATCATTATGGAATCATGTCACCAATGGTGACAAGGAATAAGCTTGTCATTCCATGTAGGAAAATTAGTATACAGCAATTGAAAGTGCAGGTGTGAGATTTCTGTTCAACTACTGTATGTGAACTGGAGTAAAAAGGGGGGCGAGTACAATAAACAGGGGTCTATTCAGAAACAAAGGTAATAAATGATCAACCTTAAATACATACTGTCAGGAGAAATGCAGGCAGGACAAAAATGTTTGATCGGGTGTGCAGTGTCTGAAGCACCTTGCAATAAAAGTTGGGATTACCCGTTTGAAGCACAAGAAGCAGGCCCGGATAATCTGTGGGTTCGGGCAAATGCCCGATGGGCCGCTTGCTTTAAGATGTAAATGGGCTGCTTACCTAAAAATGCAAATTAGGTCTGTCTTTAATATGTAAATGAGCTTGGAATTGGAAATATATATCATGGTTTTCATGCATGGAAAAACATGGGCTGCTTTGATACTTTTGCCGGGGCTGCTTTTTCCTCCCAGTCCGGCCCTGACAAGAAGGTACTGGTGTTCCATTTTTGTTTAAAGGAGAATTCAACCCTAAATTTACTTACCCCTCGGTGCAGATTCCGGCATCGGACTTCCTGGGTGACCATCTTCAGCCGCTTCGGTAATCTTCAGGTCTTTTCCCAGCTCGTCTGCAATTTTCATCGCAAAACAGAAAATTGCTCCAACTGTGTATGCACTGCAACGCCAGTCTCATTCCGAAGATTACAGAAGCGGCTGAAGATGGTGCCTGTGAAGTCCATTATCTGAATCTGCCCCGAGGGGTAAGTAAAATGTTAGGGGCATTTGTCCGGGGTAACACTTGCCTGGGGGGAGGAGGGAGGGGGTCTTGGTGGGTATGGGGGAGTAGGGTTTTTTTAAATTTAGGGTTCAATTCTCCTTTAAGGGATATTTCTTTACCATTTTGAGGAAGTGGAATTTGTAGGAATATTTAGACAATGGCTTCTGTCGACATGAGGTGTGTGGGGGGGAACAGAGAGAACGCACAATAGATGGAAGTTTTTCATGGTGTTGCAAAAAAAGGAGAGGAAATATCTCTCTGTATGGAGCACCAGCTGATACCTTTACTAATAAGGGTCTGAATAAACTGCACTATGGGGGACATACTAATGCTTGAATGGAAACCACATTAACCATCACTGTTGGGTTTTAAAGGGTTTGCACAATTGTTATTAACGCTGAATTGGCAATGAGCAACAGAGCTATTGAAGCCTTTCTCACTTGCAAATTCTCCCATTAAGCAGGCAAGGACAAGGCAGTAGAACTATATAAAACTTGTAATACTTCAGCTACTCTGCACTGGCATAAGCAACATTGCACAAAAATTATTATAAATCATATTCGAATCCTGCGTGCAATTTTTTAAATTTAACATACTGTACGCCCAGGTTTGGTGGGACAGTATCTCCATGCTGTCTAACTGTCTGGGTATGTATGGCACCTAGAGGCACCAGTTTTCACACATTATCCTGTGATCTTATCAGGTCAGCTAGGTCTGTACCAAAGGAAAATCTTATTTACACATGCCCCTGGGGCAAACAAAACAAAGTCAGAACAGCATCAATTTGTATGAGCAAATTACATAATATCCCACTGTTTATAGGTGGGACAGTGAGTGGCCACCTTAAGCTTCTTTTAGGACAACTAAAAAGTGCTGAAAGGTTAGAAATCACTGACTCAGGTGGCAAGGAGGCAACTGTAAAAAAAAAAAACTGTGACTCTGTTTTTAACACCGGAATTTCATACAGAGATACACAATCCCCTGAAATGAATATAAAACTTAATAAACACATTTAAAGAGTGATGCCTGCGTTCAGTAATGAGCAGTTTATCTGATTACCTTTTTTAAAACACATTACTTTATAAATAGGTCCCTAAGAGCCAAACTTCCATTCGAAACATGTCTTTCTGCACTCGCAATACTTATGAACCCTTGTGTTTATAGGGTTACTCGTTTTCGGAACCATTATAACGTGACCATTTAATAGATTGAGAATTAGGACATTGTCATAGGGCCTTTCTATGAGTATAGTTACTCCTTAACTTACAGTTACTCCTTAACTTAACTATACCACCAAAATGAATACTTTAGAAACAGATTTATATCAAATTAAGTGGCATATTAAAGAATCTTACCAAATTGGAATATATATTTAAGTAAATATTGCCATTTTACATCTCTTGCCTTAAACCACTATTTCATGATGGTCTGTGTGCTGCCTCAGAGATCACCTGACCAGAAATATTTCAACTCTAACTGTAACAGGAAGAAGTGTGGAAACAAAAAACAGAACTCTGTCTGTTAATTGGCTCATGTGACCTAACAAGTATAGTTTGTTTGGTATGTTTGTGTGCACCGTGAATCAAACTACTAAACTTAAAAAATATATTATTATGAAAATGGTTTATTTACACCAAGCAGGGTTTTACATATGAGTTTTTTTATGCAATATCTTTTTATAGAGACCTACATTGGGGTATAGTTTTCCTTTAATGTTCCCCTGTTGTACTTTGGTGCTTATACTCTAATAACCATAATCAAAGAAGGCACTGTGCAAAAACAGGGCATTGTTTTCACTTGAAATGGGCCCTCTATTTTAAATTTTATTTGCTTTTCTCTTTTTCTCTTTTTCCTAAATGTTTTTGATTGGATAAAATACCTAATAAATAAAAGAGACCTAACATTCTTTCTCCACCCTGTGGCAGTGTTGCTTTAGTAATCAAACACTGGTCCAGCAGCCTGCCACCTCTCTACAGACATAACATTTATTTTCCGAGCTCAAATACATTGTTCCACACGCCATTCTTCCTCTCATGGCAGTATAGTTCAAAAATTAAACAAAACTAATATTCTTTCTGTATTTATAACACTCCAAAGAAGTATGAGTTTACAGAGGAGTCTCACCTATTAATAAGCAGTAACTGTCAGCTTTATTATTATTATCACAGCTATATATTTTGCACATCATTAATAAGAATAATTCAGCGTGTGCCTATAACGGCAGTTATACTATGGTTGCCTGATCACTTGAAAAATCAGGGACACTTGTAATAAATGCAGGTTGCTGGGCTGCGCCGATTGCTGAATGACTGGATTTTAATGGAGTGCAATCAGTGCAGACAAGCACCCCTAGATTTTTTATAGTGATAGTATAACCTTCAACTGGATATCACAAAAGTTACTCTTAGATGAAGTGAAGCAATTCTGTCATCTTAAAGTCCACTTTGGCCACATTAGAGTTTATAAGTGCAATTAAAGTAACAGGCCAAAATGTATTATAAATAGATTGTACATCCTGACACTAGATGGAGCAAGCAGAGGAATCAGTAGAAAAGATTTTGTGGAAATCTTTAGAAAATGGCATTGTTGCAGTGGCTCCAGATATCAATGATTCCTGCCCTCCCAGCATTCTTGTCACTGTACTTTAATCTCATTACCAGACCGTTCTGATTGTCCTGGTCTCTGAATCAAAGTAAAAGGATTCTATATCAGGTGCATGCAGGTGAAAGACACTGGTTAGACAGATAACTAATCAACTGTCTGGGAAAACTCCCAAAACAATAAATATTATCACTTAAAATAAAACATATAGCACTTTATAGGAATGTGATTATGTGCCTGTGTATTCACAGAGCAACGCCACTCTTAATCCAAAGTGAATCTCAGGTCTACCTGAACCACCCCAGTTCCACCTTGGCACTGCCCCCTTGGACCATTGTAACTGAGGATTTTGGGTGATGGTTCTGTGCATTTTAATGGAGCAGGGTAGTTAGGATTCCTATGTGAATAACTGATGTCAGGCAATGGGCCTGTTACTGGATAAAGAGAAGAGTTAATTCAGGATGACTCCCTAAGAGTCCTAGGGGCAAAAAAGATCTGAAAATTCACCAGCGTTGGCTTCGCTAGCGTTCGCCGCACTTCGCCAGCACTATGCAAATTCACTAAAGTACAAATTAACTCGCAGGTCGGCGAACGGTAGCGTAGTTGCGCTAGTGTTACTTTGCTAGGCAGAGCGCTGTTACGCTAGCGATGCCTAATTTGCATAGGCGGGAACTTTAATGTATAATAGAAGTATATGTTACAGCCACTACATTCCACTACACAAGCCCAGGAAACCTTTAATAAATTAAATAAAGTTGTCCTATTGCTCTACAAAAATCGATCTTTTTCAGACTATCACCCTCCAATGGTAAAACACGCCAGCATTTTTTTGGGACTTTTTCAACCCCCTAGCTATTGTATTGAACTTCGCCTGGTCTGACCAGGCGAAGTAAAGTCTAACATAAGTGGTAACGTTTAGGAAAATTTTGATCTTGGTGAATTTGCGTAATTACGATCCTTCGTCAGTGCGCAACTTCGCCTGGCGTAAGGGTGCGAAGTTGCGCAAGTCTATCTACTTCTCTAGCGAAAATTCATCAGAGCCGGTGTTAGTGAATTTCCGAAGTTAAGAAATGATGTCACGCTGGCGAATTAGCGCTAGCGTTAGACGCTTCGCGCTTTAGTGAATTTGGGCCCTAGTGAGTTGACAGGCTGCTTATATAAATGTTCACAAATATGAATTTAGCTAAGACTCAATGAATAGAATAACTTAAGCTTTAAAAAGCTTAAATTTTATTCAGTATTTATAGAAAAAAAGTATACAAAAACTCTTTATATTCTAGAGTCTATTTTGCCTATAAATAACAAGAAATGGGTTATTCACAAAAACCTTCTTTCTGGGGCTGGGGCCTAGCTTGTATAGTCCTTGGTCTGGTTTGGACTGGATGCAAGTGAGGTGTCACTGTATATATAGTATGTATATATATATATATATATATATATATATATATATATATATATATATATAGTTCTAAATATATTTTTACATATAAACTAGCTGGCTGTGACTCTAGCCAGCTAGTTGGCAACCCAAAGTCCATCCCCATACCTCATCTTTATCTTCAGTCACAATGAAAGTGCGAAAGAATAATGTATGCTCGGCAAACGGCCAGCTTCCCAGTAAAACTGTGCTGTAAATATACAAATAGAATTAAAACACATTCATTAGCTTAAAGAATTACAGCAGGGACATACATTTTTAAAAAGGAAACACCCTCAAGGGATCCAATAGGTAGTCTACAGGAAAAGTTCACAAGTGAATTGCAAGAGCAATGACAAATCCCCTCAGGGTAAAGAATTTTATGCAGATTAATGTACTTGCTTCCGATGTGAAATCGTTGATATACTGAATATATTTCAGACACTTCACACTTGATAGAGAACCTTTGAGCTTGTAACGTTTTGTGTAATTACTAAATAAACACACTTGCAGCTACCCTTCCGCAGTCTTTGTTGTCATGCCACTTTAAGTCCACTGGCCAGGGTGCTCAGAGGGAAAAAGAAGCAGAAAGTTGCTTTAGCATTTTGTTATCTTCACAAGCTCTATTTAATTTCTAACATTGTTGTACTTGGAGTAAGATCATTTTGTACATCCATATCAGTATGTGACCATCTTGTTTTAATAGTATCTAAGTGCAAATGTCCTGGCATTGCTGATTTATTACAGGAGTGGTTTACCTTTAAACAGGGTCAGACTGGACCTTTGAGGGCCCACCGGGTTCCATACCTCCGAGACCCCCGCTGTGCATTTGTAAAGCATGTGTGACCGCTAGCGCATATGCGCCATGCACACCGCCACAATTTTTTTTTCACATGGGCCCAGCCTAATGGGGAGCTTAAAATGTTAAAATTAAGTAAGTTTTAGCAGAAAAGTGAATATAAATACACCAGTAAACCCTCAAAGTGGTGTGCTAAGTCCTCTGTCAAAGGAAACACAGCATTTCTTTCCTTCTATTGTGTACACATGGGCTTCTGTATCAGACTTCCTGTTCTCAGCATCAACCTCCAGAGCTAGGGCTTGAGCATGCTCAGTTTGCTCCTCTCTCCTCCCACCTGTAATCTGAGCCCAGAGCTACTAGGAGACTCAGGCAAGTGACATCACACCTAGCTAATATGGCAACTGCTATCCTAAACAAACAAAGAAAGCTCTAGAGCTGTTTACTCAGGTATGGTAAAGCAGGCTGCAGAATAAATATACTGTTATAACTTGCACTATTGTGGCTAATCTATTGGCAATTTACTGCTTCTGTATCTTTCCTTTTCCTTTAAAGGGGTCGTTCACCTTTACGTTAACTTTTAGTCATAGAATTAGTCATCGGTATATAGTTTTTCGATTATTTGCCTTCCTCATCTGATTTGAGCTTTCAAATGGGGGTCACTGACCCCATCTAAAAAACAAATGCTCTGTACACATTTGCTGTTATTGCTACTTTTTATTGCTTGTTTTTCTATTTAGGCCATCTGCAATTCATATTCCAGTATCTTATTCAAATTAATGCATAGTTGCTAGTGTAATTTGAACCCTAGCAACCAGATTGCTGAAATTGCAAACTGGAGAGTTTTTAAATAAAAAGCTAAATAACTCAAAAACCATACAAAATGAAAGCCAATTGCAAATTGCTTCTGAATTTCACTATTTACATCATACTAAAAGTTAATTTAAAGGTAAGCAACCCCGTTAAAGGAAAACTATACCCCCATAACAATATAGGTCTCTATAAAAAGATATTGCATAAACAGCTCATATGTAAAACCCTGCTTCATGTAAATAAACCATTTTTAAAATAAAACACTTTTTAAGTAGCATGTACCATTGAGTAATCATAAATAGAAAATTGCCATTTTAAAAAATGACAGCCTCCTGGGATCGTAGGATTCAATGGTGTGCACAAACTTACCAAACAAACTATAAAGTTAGGTCACATGAGCCAATTAACAGACAAAGTTCTATCTTTTGCTTCAACACTTCTTCCTGTTACAGTTAGAGTTGAAATATTTCTGGTCAGGTGATCTCTGAGGCAGCACACAGACCATCATGAAATGGTGGTTCAAGGCAAGAGATGTAAAAGGGCAATATTTACTTAAATATATACGCAAGTCTATAATACGCAAGTCTATCTACTTCGCTAGCGAAAATTCGCCAGAGCTGGTGTTAGTGAATATGCGAAGTTGCAAAATAACATCACACTGGCGAATTAGCGCTAGCATTAGACGCTTCGCGCTTTTGTGAATCTGCCCCTATGTGACTCTATGGCATGGCTGCTCAAAAGGTATATCGGAATCTACCAGTAGATCTTTAGCTGGTAATCAGTAGATCTTAAGACACTGTCAACAAACAGCTTGTCTATATCATCCTCCTAGTTCATTCTTTTCATTCAGATATTTATTATTTTAAGGTTACATTACAAATAGTTGTTTGTTAAATAAAACAATATGCATTTCCCCACAAATCAGTTTTTCCATGGAAGAGAATGCTAAGAATGCTTTTATGGATGTAGATCATAATGAGACAACATTACTTAAAGTAGACCTCACATTAGTAAAGCGTGGGCACTCCTGCTCTATGGTATAACTAAAAGGTTATTTTTATTACTCTATTGCAGGTATTTACACAGCAATCATTTTTTTAAAGGCACGTGTAATAATATTCTGATTTATAGCTGACATTTATAAAAAAAGAGGGGTTGTAGGAGCACTCCAAGGCTAAGTAAAATATACAGGTACAATGGAATTGTAACTGCAAATGTTATCTGCAAACATAATAAAGAGATGGAATTGCTCAATGCACATTCCCTGGTCCCCTGCTTTATAAGTTATTTAGTATTTCTGCACATAGTGCACATATTTCAAAAACAGGGGTTTTAGTTATAAAGTTACTATACTATATATAGTTGGTAATTTTTCACAGATAGAAAATGAAATATGCTCTTCAGGAAAAATTGAGAAACTTATCTATTGTTGCAGCACCACCAGCCCTGTTCCTTTAATGGTGGTCTTACGCCTTTACAGAAAAGTTGTCTGGGCAATATTTTTCTCTTTAAAGCCGGGGGGGGGAGGGGGGAGGTTTAAGCCTGTGACACCATTGTTTTGGTCTTGCCAGTATTTCTTTCTCTTAAAAGAAGAATTAAGCCCTATAAGACCAGTATCTTGGTCAGGAGACAATTATACCAAGAAATACTACTATGCAGGGAGGTGCCAGCCTATAGAAAATGACCATAGGTAAATAGTTAGGGACCACCATATGGGGCTGGGTCTGCACAGGCTCCCCATGTTGGCCAGAAAGATGAATCGAATATTAGGATCTTAATTTCGTCCACCAATTCCCCCCAATCGATAAGGAAGTAATTCCTCCCCATCTATATTATGTTTTGCTTGAAGCTGCATGAAGAATTATGGGACTTGCATTCCCTCTACTACTTGTCAGCCAGTATGTACCATGCACTGTGCCTGTTTCTCCTTCAATATGGATTGTAATTCCTATGTGCAGGATCACTATCTATCTGTCTTTAAAGCTTCATTTCAGTCTGTCAAATCAATGTCTACCAGTTTATTCACTTTTTATATATCTCCAAATACAAATTATACCAGTTGATCAATATTCTTGTAGATGGAGGGCAGAGGTCACTAGAACATTCTGAAAAAATCCATAGTTATGTAACCTTGAGAATATTTCCATTCTGATTATAGAACAGACACACAATGCAAATGTTCTGTATAATTACAATGAACTTGTAAGCGTAAGTAAAAGAGAGTGTATGCACCATGACAGCCCATAATTATTCATTCTTCGCAACTGATAAAGTGGAAATGGAAAAAAATTACTGTAAAAATGCCCATTAAGATTTTTCTTTTGCAGTCTACTTTTTTAGATTTCTATATGGTATTTGAATTATTTGTAAGAGGGCAAATATTATAGCTGTCAGTTGCACGGTTATGGATGTCACCACTGAAAATGCTTTGTAAACTCTGTGTTCAGAATAATAGCAGTCCAACATCGCTAACCTGATCAGTCACTGTTTTGAGTAGAAATTATATTTCTACATTACATATGATTTAATAATAGGCATAGTAGAGTACTAGAAAACCAACAGTCAAGACATGCATACTGCTGAAAAAATGTGTTGGTTCAGGCAATATTAAGAACAATGTACTATGATAAAAAAAAATGATTTGAGAGGGGGAAACATATAAAGAAGTGCAGTAAATGATCACAAATGCTTTAAAATGGCAACAAAAACCTGAAAGATATGGAAAACTATCATTCTATTGGATAGAAGACAAGCCAAAATGGCAAAGACTCAGCCAATGATAATCTCCATTAAGATCAAAGAAGGTCTAAAGTTACCTGTGAGTACTGTAACAATTAGAAGGTGCCTATGTGAAGCCAATCTATTGGCAAGAAGCACCTAGCACAGTCCTAGGCTGAAATAAAGACGTGTGTTGAAGAGCTTACAGTTTTCCAAAGAACGCATTGACTGGACTTAAGAGAAATAGCACAACATTTTGTGGACTGATGAAGGCAAAATTGCTTTTATTGGGTCTAGGGGCTTCAGGCAGTTTGTCAGATGACCCCAAACACTGAATTCAAGTCACAGTACAGTATG
Source organism: Xenopus borealis (assembly GCA_024363595.1). Lineage (NCBI taxonomy): Eukaryota > Metazoa > Chordata > Amphibia > Anura > Pipidae > Xenopus > Xenopus borealis. The sequence goes on from CM044440.1 coordinate 105,171,696, forward strand.
AAGACAGTGTAACGTGGTGGCATAAGCATCATAATATGGGGGTGCTTCTCATACTATTTATCACATACCAGGGATCACGAATCCATTTCAATACATCAAAATACTTAAAAATACATCAAATACAATCATTACATGAAAATACGTCAAAAGATGCTCTCATACCCTGTCCATGTCTACATGCACCCCATGTGAGCCGTTCATTGGAGAGGGTGTCAAAAATTAGTCTGATTCTGCTCACCATAATTCTGCACAAAGATCTGAATTGGCAACTGAGCTAAAAGAGGTGGATGCATATATCTAGTGTTAACAAAGAGACAGTGAGCCATGTTTTCTTCTGTACTTTGCTATCTATCCCTTGTACGAGTGTGAAATTTCCTAGAATTTATATGTTTTTTGTTAAGATAAATGTATCCATGACTATGGTATACAACATACAGTACCAGCATATTTACAGCAGATTTTCTGTGTTTTACAACACTACAGTATTTCAGTTCCCTAGCCCCAGCGATGGAATATACATTATTTGTCATCACTATGAGAATAGATATTGAGGCAGCTATTTTTATATGTCTTGGTCCTTATATTTAGGGAGATTTTAGCCTGCAACTATTCTGATTATTATCCTTTATCCAATTGTAATATGATTGTGTGGTTCTGTAGCTACAACTACATGCTTCGTAGTATAGTCTTTATTTCTGTAACGTAAACAAGGTGAGAGACATTCCCAGTTAGATCACCAATTAATGCAAAATAGTTTGTAATAAAATAGTGGAAAAATTTTTATTTCTTACACTTCATTATAGGATTTTATAAATTGTAGGAGAGGGTATAAATTGCAAATTTGGACACAAGCTGCACATTCACATCCTGGATGTTTCCTCATGAATACAGTGCTTTGTCCAGCAGTACTGTATTCACAAGGGAAGGGCAGGGAGAGACATGCACTTGCCCCATTCTTCCACCCCCTACCTGTATCGCCATTCAAGATGCAAACATCAATGTCCAGTACTTGTTTCCTGTCATAATGTCAGTGTCATTCCCAGGACTCAGCAAGAGTATTTTACTATGACCCCAGGTGAAAGTGCTAGAGCACTAAAGGATGCAACATTGCACACCATTGTCCTTATTCAAAAAACATTTATGTCCACGGTCTCGTGGCACTCTGCATCTAGTACCATTGACCATTTGAAGAAGTTCCAAGTTAGGGACAAGATGGGGGTCCACATAAATGCTTCCCCTGTCAAACTCAAATACAGGTATCACTGTATTCATGGGCACATGCAGGCAATGCAAGAAAGTGCATGCCAGAAAAATCCACAAAACAAGGTGGACTGTGCCTTTTTTGCACTTTGCAGTCAGCACAGAACTTTGTAAATGACCCTTAATTTCTTTAAGGGGCATCTCTTTTTGTCCCCTCTGTGTATAATGAATACCACCACTGCAAAAATTGATGTTTGTCTGGAAAGAAAAATAACAGTACCTGGACACCAAGGGGAAGATTTACTAAAGGGCGGAAGTGACTAATGATAGCGAAAATTCACCAGCATGATGTAATTTAGTTATTTCAGCAATTTACTAACGAGCGCAGGCATCAATTCGCTAGTGAAGGAGAGGTATGCTAGTGGTGCTTTGCACTCTGCCAGGCAAATTTTCACTCTGATGAATGAGCGTAACTACGCCAATTCACTAAGATGCGTATTTTACTGAACGTTATCTCTTGCGCTAGACTTTACCAGCACAGACCAGGCAAAGTGCAATAAAGTTGAAACGTTTCCTAGTCCCAAAAAATGCTAGCGTCTTTTCATATTTAAAGGGTGATAGGCTGCAAAAAATCGTAAATTTTTTTTTTGGGGTACCCGGCTTCCCCCTACATTTCCTAGAATATGAAGCATAAGCTATACTTTATGCAGTATTCAAATTAGGCAACGCTAGCGCAACTTAACTTTGCTTAATGAAGTAACGCTAGTGCAGCTTCGCCACCGTTCGGCGCGCCAGGCGCAACTTTGCGCTTTAGTGAATTAGCATTTTCTGAGCGAATTTTTTGCCTGGTGAAGTTTTGCGTAGGCTGTGAAGCAGATGCTGGCGAAATTGCACTCTTTAGTGAATTTGCCCCCAAGTCCTGATCATGACGTAGGTGTAAGTATCTGTTTACCTAAGAGAAAGATTTTTCTCTGCACACAACTGCCTGAAAATCCAATGCCTTTGATATCTCAGCTCACAAAACAATGAACGACTTCAAGTAAATGCTTCTCTGTACTACCGTCTTAATGCTTTTATGACATTGTCAGAGCTATTTCTGCATGGCTTAACTATACTTTATTTGATGGTGATCCTACTGCAGAAATGGAGGAATTAATGGACCTTTTTTCGATATTTCTGCCTGAAATTACCATTAATTCTACCTAAGAGTACACATAAATGTTTTCTTTACCAATTATGAATGGTGAAGAGCATTTATCACTTTTTGGCCACTTTTTCTCCAAGTACCAGTGATGGCACAGTTAGAATAACTTCAGTAATTGCTTCAGAAAAATGGACTTCGATGTGACAAAGTTTATTGATGACAGGTTAAATGCCTGTGCATGAATAACATATAGGAGCCTGCTAAAAGCCACTGGCACCAATCATCTTTGTTAAATAACTATTACAGAACATTATAAGGCTTTACTATTTAAAGCATGCTATTGTCTCCAAGCTGTGCTAAGAAAATAACCTTTTCAAAAATGTCTTGGCTGAAAGCTGCATTTGCATTATGTGATTCAGTCTTTCGCAACTGTGTTATTTTGCTTGGATTCAGCCTTAGCATTTTGTTATATATCTTATGGTGTAGGAAGCAAATTACTCAGACCCACGCTAAACGGAACTTTGCAATTACCACTCTCTCCCTAAATCTGATTGTGAGTTCTTATTGTTTGGAGATTGAATGAAAAATAACCTTTACTATCTCATTTTCTGAAAAAAAAACCCATCCATCTATGATTTAACTGCCTATACCTATAGAGCACCTTTAAGTGCTGTAATTTACCATCTTTTATTAGCCGCAATGCAACTATCTTTCACAAAATTACAGCTGAAAACTAGAGGTACAAATTTGCACAAATTAGTAAGTTGTGCAGAATCAAATTTTGTCCTAGGGAATGGCATTATGAGCAGCAATCAGCATGGCTTTATGAAGGATAGGTCATGCCAGACAAATTTGATATGCGTTGAATAAATTCACAAAACAACCGCAAAAATTCGGCGCCAACCATTTTGACACCGGCAACAAAGCAATAGGAAAAGAAGTGAGGCGTGGTAAATTGTCACCGGCAGCAAAATGGTCGCAAATTTTTTTTCAGTGAAAATTTTCGGTGAATGAGATTCTAATTAGCTGTTTGGCTTACAAAATTGCCTGCTACCTCATCTATCAACATGCTAATTTTGATTTGATGTGGTTTATATCACAATGTACGCTCTTTCTTTATTCAAGCAGGATAATTGTAATATTGCTGTATGGCCCTGTCTATTTTTTAGACAAGTGTAATTTGTACATTATATTCAAACTAAGATATAATTAATCCGAAATTAATCCTATTGAATTGATTTAATGTTTACAAAATTTTTGAGCACATTTAAAGATATTGAGAGCAAAACTACCTGGAAACCCTAGGTCCCAAATGCTTTTGCATAATACTGTAGATCCCATACTTGTACTACTATTTCTACTATTAACTCCCAACATAAGGCTATCCAACTAAAGTACATTAGTAAGCACAAACTAATTACAATGCTACAAAGTGAATGAAATGGCAGTTATGGAACTAAATGTTTTGAAGAGGGATTTATTTGAAGGCTAATGTACTTTTCCCTTTATCCACAAGTACATGTTCAGACAGCAGCCATCGACTCTGGAGGAGCATTCAGAGCATCTGAGAATGTTTTGTGGGTGAGAAAGAAGTAAAACAATGAATAAATCAATGCTAATTAAAACCACTTTTAAATGTCTAAAAAAAAAAACAATAGCCACAAAAGATAAAAGGCTGGTTGTTTGTTTTAATAGTTATGTAACCAATCAATTCCATACCCCAACAGCAACTGTACAAACACAAAGCCCTTCAGCAACTGCTTTGTACAGCCACCTGCACTCTAAACTAAACCTATGCACATTTTCCCATGAGAAGCTTTCACTTTTCCTTAGAATAGATTAGCACATATTACCAGTCAGATTGTATCAACACATAAGGCACAGCATTCTCTTAGCAAACCATTTGCAACTTCTCCTCAGGCAAGAGTTTTTCACCACTAGCATGGAAGTGTGCGATTCCCTTTATTAACAGATGTCTGAGTTGTACATTATAAAGCCTACACAAAAGGCTTTATTTCCATCATTGCAAAGGCATGACTTGAAGTCTACTTCTGTAACATTTCTAATTCGTGTTCATTTATTTTGTTGAGGCAGGAGAAGTCACTCAAGAGGTATATAGTTTTCTTGTGCATGAACATCCAAGTGCAATGAGTAAAGTGCAATTTGGATTGCAATCACCATGTCATTTTCCTACAATGCAGGCATCCAATGTCACTGCAGTCTCAAGGGGGAGTGGAAATTTTTTTTCTCAACCTCGAAAAAAAACTCTGCCTCTAAATGTGGTGGAAAAATTATTTTATATGTTCCACTCTTGTCTTTTGGGTGTGTAATTAATCTTTCTAAATTCTGCATCCATCAAAACACACAATACACATCTGACCCAACTGAAGATGCCAAAACGTTTTCCATAAAGGGGTTGTTCACCTTTAAACTAAGTTTTAGTATTATGTAGAGTGATATTCTGAGACAGTTTGTAATTCTTTTTTGAATTTTTGTATTAATTGTTATTTTTGAGTTATTAAGCTTTTTATCCAGCAGCTCTTCAGTTTGCAATTTCAGCAATTGGGTTGCTAGGCCCAATTGAAAAGTTTCTTAGGATTAGACATTCTTTAACGTATGAAAGGTTAATTTAAAGGGGAACCACCCCTTTTACAACATACATTTTATCACTTCATGGACAAATCTGAAAGCTGAAGTCCTTATTTCATAGTATTTCATAGTATTTTAATTTTTTATCTACTATTTGCTTATGGCAGACATTATTTATTGTTAGATCCACTAAAAATTGGCCAGAGGTTGCTTTTCCCATTGGATTGAGGGCCGCATCGGTCCTAGTTACCATGTTTCCTATTCTTGCAGTTGTAATCCAGTTGTTAAATCATTAAGTTAACAGTAACAGCAAAAAATAATGAAAATATCATGTACTCTTGCATTGATAAAACTGATGTGTTTGCTTCAGAAACACTACTATAGTTCATATAAGCAAGCTGCTTTTTAGCAATGGCACAAATTGAAAAAAAAGGCTATATAGAACAGGTTTAATAGTGGATAACAGATAACACCATTATGATCTACAAAGCTTATTTATATAAACAATATAT
>CM044440.1:105191426-105211388 GCA_024363595.1 Xenopus borealis
GGAAACTTCAGAGTAGATATTCCACTTCCTTCAGGGAGATCTTTTGAGGATGTCAGGGCTATGCCCTCCATAACATGGGTTACTGCCATCAGAGGACAGCAGTTAAACTCTATATAGAAATGCTTTCTTTTGGATTTGGCAGGCTAGAAGAATGTAGTTAATATAGCATATGTCATGCAGAGAAAATAAAGCAGAGGGTGCTCTGTCCCTTCCTTGTGAAGCTATTTCAGTTAAACACAGTTTCTACCAAACCAAATGTATTCATATTATGTTTAATTCAGTAAATCAGTAACAGTGAAAGTCAGCATTCTTGTAATAAAATCCTGTTCTTATAATAAATCTGAACAAGTTGCAAGAGGGGTTAGGCGAAGGCAGTTAGGGCATATACCCTTCGCCACCAGTAGGTCCAAAGAAAAAGGGTAATTCAAGAGAACTAAAAAGTACATAGAATCATGTTGCAGTCAGAGGGGCAGATTTACTAAGGGTCGAAATTCGAGGGTTAAAAAACCCTCAAATTCGACCCTCAAATTTACGTCGAATTAAAACCCCTCTAATTAGAATTTTTTTTTAATTAACGCAATTCGAGTTTTCCAAACGATCGGATATAAAAAATTTCAATTTCAAGCAATTGATTGAATTTTTTTTATTTGATCAAAAAAAGCTTCCCATAGGATTGTATAGCAATTCGGTAGGTTTAACATGTCGAATTTTTAGATCGAATTTTTCTTAAAGGGTCAGTACTTCGAAAAATTGAAATTTGAACAATTTGAACACTTAGAATTGAATTTTGGGCTATTCGATAGTTGAATAATCCTCTGTATATGTATATATATATATTTATTTATTTGTGTGTGGTCCATAACATGCTCCACTGCAACTAGCATCAAGCACCAATGCACCCTGTAAGCCTACTATAATGAATTGCATGCAAATTCACCCACTGATGCTAGGGAACCCTAAAAGAACTTGATGATTGTGTTAGGAATTATGGGTGTTATAATTTACAGTATATGGTACAGGGATCCAGAGGTCCAGGACAAGAGGGGGTAGTGGGGTAGGTGGATGGAATTAAAGCGTCTTAGCAGGAGGGACCAGGGGCCAAAATGAGGGGCAACACAAGAGCCTGTCACTCTTGGTTAAAACTTTTAACAGCTATTGGATGTTACAAGAAATGTATTTGTTAAATATTATATAAATACAATTGTTTACATTAACATAACATAGTAGCATAACATAGTAATCTAATAAGTTAGGTTGAAAAAAGACACACATCCATCAAGTTCAACCTTTTATCTATATATATAACCTGCCTAACTGCTTGCTTATTCCGAGGAAGGAAGCCTCTCCGATTTTCCACAGAGGGGGAAAATTCCTTCCAGTCTCCAAGATGGCAATTTGACTAGTCCCTGGATCTTCTTGTACTCAGGCCCATATTTGTGGAAAGGCCACCTAGGCCCAGGCCTAGGGTGGCAGGATTTTAGGGGGCAGCATGCTGCCCAGCCACACCCACATTGGTTCAGAAACACTGGGGATTCTCAGTGATAGTTTTTAAAATTTCCCATGCACCAATCCCCATTGCTCTGGTCCTGATAATGTAAATTTGTGAATAAAGGGCACAGTAAGGGGGCAATGAACGACAGTGGGCCTAGGGGCACCTGCAATGTAAATCCTGCCCTGCTTGTACTATTAGCTATCTCTCATAGCCCTGTATTCACTCACTTGCTAAAGAGCCACCCAACCCAAGCTATCTAATGTATCAGCCTATATGACTGATTCAGGGAGAAAATTACACACCTTCACAGCTCTCACTGTAAAAAAAACTCTCTGAATATTTAGGTGGAACCTCCTTTCTTTTAATCCTACCTTGAGTCAGCTGGAAAAACTTACTGGTAAATAAAGCATTAGAGAGCTTTGTATATGATCCCCTTATATATTTATACATAGTTATCATATCACCCTTTTTTCCATTATGGATTTGCTTAGTGCAGTCCCATAAGGGTATAACTTTCTTGAATATTTTTACATTCTAGGTGAACACATTACATTTATCAACATTGAATCTCATTTGTCACTTAGCTGCCCAGATTGCCAGTTTGTCAGGATTCTGTTGCAAGGATAACACATCCTGTATGGAATGAATTGGGCTGCATAGTTTTGTGTCATCTTCAAAAACTGACACATTACTTACAATACCAGTTAAATAAAAGTGGACCCAATACTGAGCCCTGAGGGACCCCACTAAGAACCTTACTCCAATTAGAGAATGCACCTCTGTACCCGATCCTGTAGCCAGTTTTCCTAACTATGTGCATATGACTTCATTAAGCCCAACAGACCTTATTTTAGAATGCAGTCATTTGTGAGGCACGGTATCAAACGTTTTGGCAAAATTAAAACTGTCAAACTTTGTACTTACCTCATCATTAAAAGCAGTCAAATTCTGTCATGACCTACGCTTCATCAATCCATGATGACTGCAGCTCATATTGTCATTCACTTGGACAAAATTATGAATGTGATCCCTTACAGGGTCGGACTGGGGGGCCCAGAGCCCACCGGGAATGCTGTCCCCCTTGGGGCCCCCACCTCCCCTAGTTCAGCACCCGCACCGGCACTTCCGTGCATGCAAGGAGGAGCCACAACATCAGTGTGCGCATGCACAAAGCCAATTTTTTTTTATAGGAGAGGGGGGTCTGGCCTGGTGGGGGCCCATGAGGGTTGGGGCCCACTGGTTTTTTTTGCAACAGATGTCATGCTTACTGGTCTATAATTGCCAGGCTGAGATCATAATCTCTTTTTAAATATTGGAATGACATCAGCTTTCTGCCAATCCATAGTTATCATACCAGATGAAAACAATGCTGAATACAGTTGTGAGGTGAGGACCAAATCAGGAGCCAAGATACAAGACCCCAGGCTGAGAAAACCCAAACCCTAGTGTTTGTTCATCCAGAGGGAGAGTGCTTAGTGAGAGTGGTAATTATCCTTTGAGTCTTTTATTGCTGCTGACAAATCCGTCTTATATATTAGCTCACCTGGAGCATTGTATTCCCCTGGAAGGATTATTGCTGCCTAACACTATCCTGTCAAATAAAAGTTTACTGCAAAGTAGTGGATCTATTGCTGCACTGAACTACACCAGGTACCGAGAGTTGTAGGGAGTTGCTCAGGTACACTGAACCCCGGGGCACAAGTTAAGCAGTTAGCCGGGTCACACACATTCACAAATCTACAGCTAAAGTGCACTCAAGGGTGTGGTACACTATTAACGTCTTTACTTCTATATTAAACCACATAGTGTGATTCTTAGTGCTTCTACATTTACGCCTTAAGGGAATACATTGAGAACAGTAATAATTTACTATCATTTTAAATGACAACTATTTCTGTTCTGGGTTTTTAACTGATAGAAAATGCCCCAATGTATGCTCTGAAGGGCAGCCCTCAAGGCACAAATTAGCTTCAGGGTTTTTGTTGACCCAGTGTATATTTGTTTCTTGCACCAGATATTAAATGAGATCATATTATAGTCACTATTACCCAGGGTTTCAAACTTGTTCCTATTAACTGTCCTGGCAGTACTGTTGTTCCAGTCAAAATCTGGGTAATTAACCTCAGCACTGCTCAGTATTTTCTGCCTTCCAATGGTGTACAGCTGCACCTATTGAGTGGAGGAACCCAGCAGTTACTGCCACCTTAGGACCAGGCAGTATCTTTACAATTCCCTCAGCACTCTTTTCCTTTGGCTCAGTTCATTTGCTCTGAAAGAATGGGGTGAACACTAGAAATGATACCAGACAGGCTTTGAAGTTAATTGGAGCAACTGCGACCCAGAATTGCAATTATTTGCATTTGCTGTTGTGTTAATTTTCACAAATCAGATGCATTTCTGGTAGGCACAGTGCAAACCCATCACCCACTTGTGAACACAATTATGCTGGAATTCTGAGTACAATCCACTACATTGTAGGGAAAAAATGGTGAGTGCCCTTGAAATTGCATTTTGCCTTATCAATCACCCTAATGTCCTATAACCCTAGAGTTATCCAAATAAATAAAAAATACACCCTTATCGCTCCATATGATCATCCCTCCCTGCAATCATTTTAGGGTATGAGCCATAAAATAAACTTACTGGGGGTCATTTATAAAGTTCGCGCAGCGCATAATTGTTCGCAAATGGTAGTTTGCCCATGCTTTTTCCTGAACGCTAAAATATTGCACTACTATGCCCGTCCTTCCGGTTTTTGCGAATTCGCATTGTGAATGAATTTTCGCAAACAATTCGCAAACAAGACGGGTCTTTGCGTGAGTACAGGCACTTTGCGAGGTTGTTTTGCGCGAAAATAGCGTTAAAAGTAGCTTAAATTCGCAATTTGCGAAACAGTTTTGCGAATATTTTCTCCGCCACCAAAGTTGTGGCGCAGAGTGTTCGCAATTTGTGATTTTTGCCATATTTAAAAAGCTCCTATAGACATTCGCAATGTGAAAAACAAATTTGCAAATCTGTTTTCACACTCTTATTCAGCTTTATAAATATAACCAGGCGCAGGGCAAATTTATTCACTCTGCGATCAATCTTCTCTGCGCGAAGTTTATAAATGACCCCCATTGTGTATTACCCTCACACCTATGCTCATTGCTCCAGTATGTTTACCTGGGAATGGCCCCTAACATACACAATCACTTAATGCCTTTCATCCTTATTTTAACCTGACAAGAATCAGAGGCCAGTGAAGAGATGTCAAATGTTACTTCAACTGTAGAATAAAACACAGTGATTGGTTATAATTCGGTCTGCTTTTTTATATTTATTTGCTTGTTTTAGGTAGTATTTGAATTAGTCTTACCAGTTCTATTATTAATTATCAAAACACACATGGGACAGCCAAAATAAATGTATTAATTGGAACAGATTAAAACTATTTTAATTGTGCATTTATATGCATAATCTAAAGGGGCCAAAGGTTATTTTCTGCTGTCAAATTCTTCGGATGAGTATAAAGAAGTTGTATAGGTCGGCAACAGCTTAGTTAATTTCTATTGGTTTAGCACATTGGCATATCAAACCAATACTGGCATATAAATAGTCAATCAATAGTCAAGCTGTGGTAAAGTTTTTATACAGGGGAGGTTGGGGAGGTAAATATCAGTCAAGGTTTAATATCAGAGCCAAGGCCCTAATAATCAGTAAAACTGATAATCAGAAAGGTATCACCAAATTCTGTATTTGTTTTGGCATTTGGCTGATTCTAAGCCTTTTTGTTTCAGGATTTTGACAAATACAGTGTGGGCATGGCCAAACTAAAGCCTAAATCCTGACAGGACATTAAACCGATGGACAACTCAAAGTGACAATTTGTTCCTCATATGCTCATTTGGGAAAGGGCCGTGTAGGTGTTTTTTTTCATATTTGCATATGCCAAATAGGACTTGGATTTGGGTGAGTATTTCAGTGAATCTTTTGTGGTTGATTCAGTATGACATCATGAAATTGTGAATTCGGTGCTGGATTTGATCTGCAGACAGGTCTTTATAAGAAATAAAGTTTATAGATGTATCTGTATTTCTAAATCCACTTTTAATTTTAAATAAACTGGAATTCCTTCAAGATAATAAACAAGGAAGTAATACAGAATAAATATAATTAATATTTTGATCCCATCTCTATAAAGCTTTTAGTGGTAAAATTCTATTTATTGATTTATTGATGACAACTGTGCATGGTATTCTGAATTTACTCTTATTGTTGCCAATTAAAAATAAATTTCTAGCTTTTCAGTCTTACTATTATTCAGTGCTTTATTAGAAAATGTATGCCTTTCACAAGTCTAATCAGCAAAAGAAAAGGTTTTCAAATATGTAACTTTGCAGACCATATGTATATTTTAGCACTGCAGTGAAGCTTAGAGCTAATTTCAGAGTCAAAGAATAATCACATACAATTCTAAGCAATCAGCCAACGATTTTTCCACAAAGGCTTCACATTAAGTTCTTTTTTAGCAAAGAAAGAAAAAAATAGAAAAGGCATGAATGTCATTTAGATGAACTGTATACGCAAAATAGTCATACTGAAGTATATAATTACTATTGCTTGCTCCTTCAGGAAAACTGGTACCTTTAAAGCCTAAAAATCTGAAGGTATTTTTATGCATTAGCACCAGTACAGAAATGGTATTATTTACGCCTTGGGAAACTGTTTCAAAGTTGATTATCTACAACATGTTGTAATGAGGAGATTGATCAGAAATCATCAGTTATGTTTGCTGAAAAAACACTCAAAATAGTAAGCAGGACTCAAATTTATAGCGTTATAGTTTTTAACCAGATTATCTCATCTTATTTATTTACACCTGAATTTACTTCTATGCTTATATGATCGAAAAGATAGAGTCTTCTCCATAAAATTGTATAAAATACGAATAAGGCAGTGTTTAAGTCCAGTTCATTCCTTTAGAAAGGGGCAAATAAAATATTAAAGCAGAATTAAAAGAACCATTCTGTTGAAAATAAGAAACATTTCTGGGTCTACTTTACATTGAAGAGACCAACCCATTGGCTTCAGACTACATTTAATTGAATATTTATCAAGCTGTGTATTCATTATTAGAGTAAGATGGTGTCATGTAACATTTGGGCATAAAAAGTAGCAGCTGATGGAAAATGCTTAATTTTAATAGAAGACAATCAACATCTTCATTGTTTTAACACATAATTTTATTTGCTATTTGAAGTGTTCCCATTGACTTGAATAAGTTATACTATAAACTTAATTACTTTTCATTACAGTATTAAATAAGATGATTTTGTGGCATATAATAAAACACACACCTTTATAAAGTCAACATTTATTTTTCTCCTTACACAGTTTCACCAACATAAATATGTTTATACTGCATGCTAAATAGCAACTGCTGAAACTAAAGTCCTAAAGCAACACCTACTATATTACATATAACAATAATTGAATTATAGCCATATACATATAGAATATAGAATGCCATACTATACCTGAATAGTGGTCTTTATTGGAACCTCAATATCCATAAATAAAAATATCTGCTTTTTAACAAGAAGTTATTCTTTCTTTCCCAGGCGCAGTTGTTTTGCCAGGTACAATTGATAGGGTCAAGAAGAAAAAAAAGAAGAAAGTATGCACAGCTAGTGATACTACTCCTCTTGTTACAATGTTAATCCGAGGACAGACCCGATTGCTCGTATGTAGCCAAGAAGGAATATTTCCCCTTCTAAAATGGGGCATCCTCTAAAAGTTTTGCTCCTTTGTCACAAAAACTGATCTGTGTGCCAAATTGAGATGATCAGATAATTTGGAGCCTGGACCAATGATACAGGAGCATAGGATGACCTTTCAGACACTAGTATCACCATACTAATTTGGGCCTCACCTAATGGAAGGCAGCTTTTATTGACCCATCTGAGGAAGCAACACGACAAATAGGAGGCAGTTCCAGTTGCAGAATTGAATATACTGACCTCACACTTACTTATCACTCGTATTTCCCAGTTCCAGTGCTTCAGCTCCCCAGTCAGAATTCTCACCTTCCATAAATCTGAAAATTGGGCGTTTAAAATTTAAAAACTACTAATGAGCAAAATATTTCACCAGGTATGGATGCATGGGGGAAATTCCACATTTTGCCATTGGGAAATATTTTTGAGAAAATGTTCACTTAAAAAAAGTCACTGCAGCACAATGTCCATTAACCCCAGTGTGTTTAGTGAGAAAAAACTGCCACAAGAAAAACACTGACTCCAATGCATTTTGCACAGAAATTGTCACGGGAAAAAGATGACCAATGACTCCAACGCATTTATGAGCAAAAACAAAGTTGCAAAAACCCCAACTAATTCCTATTTGTGTTTTTGGAATTTTCCTACACGCTCACTAATTTTATCATAAAACAAAATTGGACAGATTTGTTTGTCTCTAGTGAATATATTTAATGACTTTCAAAATAAAACTAAATAAAAGGCAATATTTATTCACCACCATGCCTTATTAAAGGTTAAAAACAAGCAGCTCTAACAAAGCAAGCAAAAACACATGGAGCAAAAAGTGTACAGCTTTTTAGGAAATTATTTTATCACAAAAACTGCAGTAAAACTGCTCACTGCAAATCTACATAATGTAAAGCTGTCATCGCAACTGATATTACCCTTTTTGCCATATAATTTTATGATAATTTCCAGTTTGTGTAGATTGTTTGGGTTTTATCTGCTCTGTACACAGAAGGTCTGGGGCATCTGTACCTGACGCAACTTGTGGTGAAAACACTCCTGGCCCTTGATTTCAAGTGTAGGACGAGTTATTGCTTAAATATTACATTTGACAGATATCTTTTTTTATCAAATTCTGGTAGTTGTCATGCAGTTTTTGGAAAGTTCTCTCCAAAACTTTATTACAGTGAAGGTGTGCTGTTTATGTTGCTGTTCCTTGAACGTGTTAAGCCCTTGGGCATTAATGCATTTAAATTGCATCAATTAAGCACAATGACAGCATATTTATATATGCTATAAATTTGTTCATTAGCAGAATTCATCTTGAAGTTAAACAAAGCTTCCATCAATATCTGTTATAATTAACACAATTGTAAGAACTGTTTATAACTTAATTTTCCTTGGCACCAGTGGGCATCCTAAAAGGCAATTCTCAACTTTTCATAACTCCTGCCGTGTAAACCGCAAGAGGCTGTCAGCTTACCATGGTTTGTGACCTCTGACCCATTCACTTGCTTTCTTCAATATTACTACGTTTGCACAGTTAATGAACTTTGTGCATGGTTAAAAAGATGTCAGCACAGTGAAATGATAAGACCTGCTGTGAAAATCTCTATTGTTTGTAGAAGTCTAATTGACCTTTCACATCTCAGAAAGGCAGAGAAATCAATATGCTTACTTAGTCACCTTCTTTTATTATTAAAATGCTAAATATTGCTCTTGTGTTGTGGCACCTAAACACCCTAACATGCACAGCAATGATTTCTCATTAATAATCATAATATTAATCACTGTTGCCCAGAACTAGCATCTGATTGTGAAATCTCTCAGTAGAAATTGCTATAATCTTTCAAACTACAGGAGCAAGTATTTTTTGCTAGCATAATTATGGCTGTCTTCTTCATGAAATATATCCTGTTAAATGGCAGCTTTTAGTTACATAAATTGTCTAGATTAATTTTTAATTTCTAACATTTATACTTCATTGCATAAGTAAAGACCTTTGATAATTTAAATGGCAATTACAGTAATTATTAAAATACTGTAACTTCCATCTGTGCAAAAGTTCATTTAGGTGAGAAACAATGAGAGCTATTTATTAGTAACTTTTCTTATTCAAACACAATTAAGGTAATCACAGTTTCTTTCACTTATGAAAAGTTTCCTTTCTCTAGAACCATTCTTTTTTTATGATAAAAGGCAAACCTTCTCTGGTCTAAAATAAGGGAAAAAAATGGAAACAAAATGACGAAGGTAAATAATGTCCAAGATATTAAAGATGAAACAAAAAAAAGGTTTTCAATCAGGGTAGCTCCTGGCAGCTTTTCCTTAAATTATTTTATAAATTCAAAGTGACCAGGGCAAGTGCCAACAGTTTTAAATATACAGACGAAGCCACTTTGGATTGTGTGTTTGACACAGAATAACTTAACTCAGACTTCACACTTTTAACACAGAATATTGTGTCACAGCATCCCATCCAATTAAAGAGTTCATCATTGAAAACAATGGTGCTTTGGTATGCTAATGAAAAGGTTAAATGCATTAAATGAGTTAGGATGACTTCAGATAACACAGTTTCTTCAATTAACCCTGAGTCACAACGCATTTAACACACAAATCCAAGTTGATGCATCTGTATTAACCTGTAAAAAGTTTTAATGTTTTATGTGTTCCTCACAGAGATTAAACCAAAACCCATAGAGAAAATGTATTTTCTTGGTTATTCAGTGCATGTGGAATATGTATAGGTTACTAGTATAACATGCATATAAGCAATATATATTTCAAGCTTATATTTTATTTGTGTTCCAGTTGTAGTCAGTGAAGCCAAAATGCCTTTATGAGTAATATTTACAGGTACTGCTTACCTGGCAGTTCTCCAACTGGGCCCCCTATGCCTTCATAGCCCCCCCCCCCCACAGTATGGTCTGCTTTCTGTGTAGCTATGCCCCTTGTTTGGTATGTGTGCCTTGGGGAAATAGAGATAGTGCTTACCTTTTGCTTTTGATACCATTCCTTGTAGCAAAATAAAAAGCTCACCATAACATGTTACCAGAATATGTACCTGGGATATGAACCTTGTCATTTGTAAAATGCTGCAGAACATATCTGTAAACAACAGTATGTTTGCTTATATCATTGTTTTCTTTTTTTTGTGACTGTAATTATTAAGACTGTGCACTCCCATTTTGGAGATAAATAAATAGTACTAAGGATGCTCGTAGCTGATCAACTCATGTATGAGAAAGTTGACACTGTTCTCAATGTGAAGGTTTAAAAATAGTTATTCCCTATTAGGCTATATTTTTGTGTTAAAAAAGTTTCCTAATCGCTAACTGCTATACACATACATGTGTTACAGGTGTATTTTGTTTGAACAATCATCATTTCTGCCCGTGACCTTACACATGTACTGAATTAGATCAGCCCAGGTTTCTGTTTCGGATGTTGAGCTTTAATTCTATTGGAGGCTGACTGACTGTAAAAAACTGATGGATTTTTGGCCAATGTATGCACTGGTTAGAAGGCATAATCAAGCAGCTATAAAATAATATAAAAGGATATAGTGAGGGCTACTATTGGCTTTACTTGATGTATTTTTATGAAAGTAAACTTTCCAAGATTTTTTACCAGGACAGTGGCAAAACTGTCTAAATATTTTTATCATGAAATGATTGGGGTTTATGGCTATAAAAATATCTAAATCTGAACAAAGCATGGGTTGGGACTGATGTGGTTTTGTAAGACCAAAAAATTAAATGAAATGAAAAATGTCATTCAATAGAGCATCAGATGTGTACAGATATGGGATCCTTATCCAGGAATCCATTATCCAGAAAGCTTTGAACTCTATTTTATCCAAATAATCCAATAAAAAAAAAATGATTACCTTTTTCTCTGTTATAATGAAACAGAGCCTTGTACTTGATCCGGACAAAGATAATGGTTACTGGTCGTACCCATGTGATACACACAGAGATGTGATTATTTAAAGGAAACTATACCCTCAAACCATGTAGGTCTCTAGAAAGATATATTACATAAAACAGCTCAAAAACAGCTGTGTCTAAATAAACCATTTAAAAAAAATATACTTTTTATGAGTATGTGCCATTGGGTAATCCTAAATATAAAATTGACATTTTAAGAACTAAGGGTCATGCCATGGGATCACACAATTCAAGGTGCATACAAATAAACCAAAGACACATGTAAATTGGGCCTCATGAGACAATTAGGGGGTTATTTACAAAACTCAACTTCTTCTCGCTTTGATTTAACTCTCAAAACGGAATCCCTTAATTTACCAACAGCAAATTTTTTGAATCCAAAAACTTGAATTTATCAGATTATCAAAAGAAAGCTAACACAAACAGTCAGAAATCGATAATCCTGAAGGTAAAAAATATGTTCTAATTGTTAAAGGGACCATCTTACATTGACTTCTACATGATTCCGATAGATTTCAGCTGGAGTATTTTTGTATTTTAATTTTTAGCAGCTTTCCCCTAAAAATTTAAGTTTTTGCCTTTAAAAACTCAATCAGAAAAATGTGACATTTAATAAATAGGCCCCTTAAAGGGCACTTATGGGCCGGAAAAAATTCCCCAAACCGAAGGTGCGGGCTGATAGAGCCCGCATTCCGGTTTGGGGTTCTAGGAGTTTAAAAAAAAAAAAAAAAAGCTGCCATGACAGTCCATGCGCATGCGCAGTATGAAAAGTTGCCTGAAATTGTGGCAGCTTTTCATTCGGCTTATGCGCATGACGTCACATGCGCATACTGCGCATGCTCATGCACTGTCATGGCGGCTCGCACCGGGAGCTCTCTCCCGGTGCGAGTAAGCCAGCGCCTGCAGGGGGCAATTTTTTTTTTTAAACTCCTACAACCCCAAACCGGAATGCGGGCTCTATCAGCCCGCACCTTCGGTTTGGGGAATTTTTTTCGGCCCATAGGTGACCTTTAATGTTCTGGCCTTTGCTTCCACACTTCTTCCTGTTACAGTTAGAGCTGAAGTATTTCTGGTCAGGTGAGGCAGCACAGAGAAATGGGACGCAAGGGAAAATTGCAATATTTATTGATATCTACAGTTCAGTTTGATAAGATCATTTAATAGGCCGCTAAATATGATATAAAACTGTTAGTTAAGTTTTTATTCTGGGGGTACAGTTTTCTTTTAAAAGACAAATGGGCAAAGATCACGATCTTTGGTTATGATCTTTCATTAGAAAGAAAACAAAAAACATCTTAGGGATGAAATGCTTTCTAAATATAATATTACTGCCCCAGTTTGAGCTAAAGTGACAGAAAATTTCAAACCCACCTAGTTGGATTGTGTAAAATAAATGATTAATAAATGAATAATTGGAGGTTTTGTAGGAGCATGGGGCAAAACTGGTCATACCATAGATAAATGGTAGTTGATTGTGCTAATGTTTGGTAGATATTTGTCCCATTTTATTACATAACTTGGAATTTTTCTGGCCTACATGGTGGAAGGCCAATAATGGAAGCCAGTGAACAAGACGTTCATGTGGGGGGCCACATAAGAGGAGGCTGTGGATCAGACATAACCCATTAATACAAAAAATATTTACTAGATTCTAAAATTGCAGTGAAAGTTCTAATGTTAAAATTGCTTTTTCAAGATATTTGCTAAATATGAATTTGCATAATGTGCAGTAAGAGTGACATGAGCTATCATCCAGGAAATCTCTAAAACAAATATTAAATCCCTCTAAAACAAATCCTTCTAAAATAAATACTCATGCATACAAATTATAAGCAGAAATTCAATTACAAAACCTTCTGGGGTATGTGAATATAAAGCAAGCTATTTTTTAGGAAACAAAGTGTATGTTTTCATTTGATCTTGTTTCATTTATTCTTTAAGAAAAAAGAAATCCATGGAATTGCAATGATATCTATAAAAATTTACAATACACTAGCCATTGATTCTACCTTGTAATTAGATGCTCTTGTTTGAAAGAGTTGGAAAATCAGTTTATAGAAATGCTATTCTGTCATTTCATTCTGCCAATTTAATCTTTAGCTGTACCTTTAGCGCCCATATCCTGCTGGCTGGACAAGTGCAAGCCTCCCACTGAGATTTTTACTCAGACAGGTGTCATGGCTGCTCTGCTGAATGACACACACTAAGTAGAAGTAAGTCAGGAGAATATTTGCATTATGGGCTTTGCTTAAGAGGCAATGTGTTATAAGATGCCATTCAAAACCTTATCATAGTGACTAAGCATTTCCTTTACTGCTTCATCTCCCAGAATACCTTATAAGTGACTACTCATATGGGCCTCCTGCAGGAAAGCCTAATAACTCTATAGCTCTATTGCCTACATCTCTGCACACCTTTTACCATAAAGCAAGCATTGTCTTTGATTGTCCATCAAGGCTAATCCACTCTCAGTGTGATACTCGTTAGCATAATTGCACTGGAGAAATTATAAAAAAGAGGAAAAAAAGCTTTATGTTTCTCTTTACCTTTTTTCTGAAATGACGTAGGCCATTTTGATGGAAAGGTCACTGTATTTATCACACTAATCTCACATTTATGGATTTCTCTAGAGAAGAAGAAGGAGAAAAAATTCAACCTTGAATGTTTTCATGCTTTTGTGCTACATTGAAGGTCCTGTCCAAAGCTCCAGGAAATTGTTGTAATAACCGCCATTAGCATTATATTAAATCAAAAGAGACTCTTGCATAACATTGAAATTTGGAACTTTCAATACTCCTACGCCTGCTGATTGAAATTATATAATTCACTGTACATTTTCATACATGCTACTTTTATGTAGGGAATAAAGTTCAGCTCTTCAACAGTGTGCCTTTTTTGTACCAGAAGAAATAAGTCTATCAACTCTTGTTAAAAAAATTCAGAAAAATAGTTCATAGCTATCAGAATACCAAGGAGAGGCAGAGGAAAAGGCAATCAAATTATACGTTTCTATCATAGTTATAAACAATTTTGTTTGTTTGTCAGTTAATCATGCTGCTCCAGCAGACATCTGCACTTAAATCCATTTTTCAAAAGAGCAGACAGATTTTTTAATATTTAATTTTGAAATCTGACATGTGACTGACATATTGTCAGTTTTTCATGTGCCCCTAGTCATGTGACTTAGCTCTCATAAATTTCACTCACTCTTTACTGCTGCACTGCAAGTTGGAGTGATATCATATGGGAATTTCAGGTAACGAAGACACAATTTAAATAGTGCTGAATTATGTTGAATTAGTCAACATTTATGCAAGTGTAGGGACCCGAAGTGTTAAATCCCCTGCAATCTGAACCACATGTGTGGAAATCCTCTAATTTGCCAGAGGAGAGTTTCCCAGTACCCTTTCACCTTGCAAAGGGGACTGAGGACCCAGTTGGTAAGCAACAAATATTTTGCTAAAATGTGTTACGTAACACATTCATTCATTGGTATGGATTTTGAAGGGTCTGTAACACTATGAAATGAAATTGCCTTATGTAATCTGCATCTGCAATCATTATATTTGTGGAACAGTCTTACTTTGTATAAGAAAGACTGTCAGCCTAGAGGGATACAAGGATCTCAGTTGGTTCTTTTTTTTTGTTTCATGATCCAGTGCTTCTTTAGCATTTACAGATACAGTATGCTAGGTGACTTAAAGGGGGCGATTTACTAAAGTCACGTGAATAGATCGAAGTTTGATCGAATTCCAATCGTAGGGTCAATTCGATTGGTCGAATATGCAAATTAGATCATTCAATCATTCGATTAGCGAAGGATTTAAAATTAAAATTTTATTCAATTGCCTACTTCGCCAGATTGGACCTACCGAATTGTAATATGGAGCCCTCCCATAGGCTTCTGAGGCCAAGTCCTGATCGAATAGTATTTGTACAATCGAAGTCTTCGATCGCTCGAATCGTACGAATAATGATCGAATGATCGCTATTCGATCGTTATTCGTTAGTTATTCGATCATCGAATGATCGAAGATCGAATAACAGGGTAGCCTAAAACTATTCGATTAGCATTCGAAAATTGAATGCTAATCGAATATCGAGCAAAATCTTTTGGGGGGAATTTTTGGGGGGAATAATAGTAAATTTGCCCCAAAGAGTTACTGAGGTTTATTTATAGACAAATTGCAGATGTAAATTGCCATGTTTTTTTTCCCAAAATTGTGGCATTTTGCCAAGAATTCCATCATCAGTATGGATGCATGCTAAGTATATTTGAATATTTTTGTGAACTGGGCATTTGTGGCAGCAAGTGTTTTTAAAGTGGGGATTGTGTCACTTCCACACGCTTTACAGTATTCTTGGCACAAGTCAGTAGCACTTATTGAGACAATTCACTAGTGGATAGTGATGGGCGAATTTATTCGCCAGGGCCGAATTCGCGGCGAATTCCCGCGATTCACCGCTGGCGAATAAATTCGCGAATCACCAGCGAAATTTCGCTTGGCGAAAATTCGCCGAAAAAACGAGTCGCGCAACGTTTTTTGACGCGATGCGACGAAAACTACGCGACGCGTCGTTTTTGACGCGACGCGATTTGACGCGACGTGATGCGACGCGATTTGACGCGACGCGCGTCAAAAGCGTCCCGCGACTCGTTTCGCAAATTTTTCGCCGATTCGCGAATTTTTCGGCGAAGCGAATCTCGGGAGATTCGCCCATCACTACTAGTGGAATGCCAACACATCAATTCTGTTGTTTATTCTAGGTTTCCCTTGCATCAACTCATGTGCTTGCATACATTTGAAGAGCAGGCTGGAAGCTTTTGCTAGGAGCCATGTGTTGCCTTAAAGGGGTTGTTCACCTTTGAGTTAAATTCTAGTATGATGTAAATGATGTACAGAGTGTTATCCTGAGACAATTTGCAATTGGCTTCATTTTTTATTATATGTGGTTTTTGAGTTATATAGCTTTTTATTCAGCAGCTCTCCAGTTTGCAATTCCAGCAATCTCGTCACAAGGGTCCAAACTTCCCTGATAACCATGCATTGATTTGAATAAGAGACTGGAATATGAATAGCACAGGGCCTGACTAGAAAGATGAGTAATAAAATGTAGCAAGAACAATACAGTTGTAGCCTTAAAGAGCATTTGTTTTTGGATGGGGTCACTGACCCCGATTTGAAAGCAGGAAAGAGTCAGAAGAAGGCACCAAATAATTCAAAAACTATAAAAAATAAATAATGAAGACCAAATGAAATGTTGCTTAGACTTGGTCATTCTATAACCTACTAAAAGTTAATTGAAAGGTGAATTACGCATTTAAGGCAGGGATTTATAAATATGCAATCAGTATTGGTGCCAAAGACCCCAAAATTATTTTCAGGTTTAGCTTATTAAAATATATACTATACTGATGCTTGGAATGTCTCTGATTTAGTGAGGGTATAAAGGAAATTGAGGCCTAGCTGAAGCAAAGTAAATATAAATTCTAAACCTCTAATTTTAACAAAAAATAAAAATGAAAGTAATAAAACTTGTATAATGGATTAAACATTGTTATAATCAAAGGGGAAATGATTGGTTGCAAGTATCCCTTAAAAACTGCTACATGTGCAGTATTAGTACAGGAACACTTTCAAAAGGTTCTATACCCTGATTTCTGAAATTTCTGTTCACCTAAGTAAAATACACAATGGTCTCTGATGTATGTAAAACCTGATCACAATGAATTTTACATATGTAAGATAGGGCTTGAGGAAGTGATGGTTTATGAAGCTGAACAGAACATGGACTGATCGATGGAAAAGGAACATTTGATAACATTCATAGGTTGCCACAAATGATGGCAATTGCATATCTGGCCTGTACTACAGAGGACATTTCACCAGATGTATGCATAATACAATTTGCTTGCAGTTGCATGATGACTGGCAAACAGACCACAGCTCATGGCCATTAATACCAGATGAGCACATAACCACTTAGAGTAATTATGCGCAACAGGGATTTATTTTAATCATTATAATCATTCTACCCTGCAGGCTGTCCCTGTTTAAGATAGCGTTCAGTGCACCTTCCTAATTATATGTGCTGGCAGTTACAGCACAATGATATTTACCAGCATTATTAAACTTTGCATCTGACCACTGGTCCTTTTTTTTTAAGGATAACCATTATATTGTTTACAAATAAACATGTATGTGGCATAGAGGTACTAAAACTCCCATTTCAAAGATTGTAATGAATATCTCTGTGTTGAGCTGGTTCCTTGCTTTTTTTCCCTTTGAATGAAATGGGAACTAATCCATACGAATGATATGTCACTGGCAATTTTCATGGAAAACTTGGAGCTATTATAATATGGAAGGAATTGCTAAAGTTTCAGATGTGTTAAATGTGCCCCTCTTTGTAGTTTCTCATGGCCTGCATGGGTCCATTTTTTAGGTACCCGTACCCGACATATACCCGCAACCTGTAATCCGCAACCCCAGTGGTGGAACTACTGGTTGAGAATTGGGTGCAATTGTACAAGGGTCCGCACCCCCTGCGAGCCCACCTGCAGTCCATGCACATGGTCTGCACCCGGGCCCGCCTACCCATAGTTCCATTGCTGCGCAACCTGGACCCGCAACCCACATTCTTACCTGCTTGGACCTGCTGCCCAACCCAACCCCCCAGTACCTTCTCCGCAACCCAATCCGCGACCCACTGACCATCAAGAATCAGGAAGTGCTGTCATTGTAAACTGGAAGTTACATCATCAGAAGTAGGCGTGATCAGAAAAAAAGGAGTAAGAATCAGGAAGTGCTGTCATTGTAAACCGGAAGTGACATCACCGGATGTAGGCATAATCAGAAAAAAGGAGTAAAAATCACTATTTTTTTTGGGGGGGGGGGGGGGTGCTGGACTCTATCTCATGGATCCTCTATACATCTATTGATTGTTGAAGTCACTAAATGAGAAATGTTTGCCACTGTGTACTGGGCCAAACTAGACTCACTCGTATGATCAGAGACTTTGGGACAGATTTATTAAGAGTGGAATTGAAAATTCAAATTTTTTATTATTATGGTCAAAAATCTCAAATTCGAATTGTGAATAATGCAAACTTGATTAAATTTTAATTCAAATTCGAATTTCAATATTTATCAAACCTTGCCCCTTTAAAAATTTGAATGTGACTATTCACAACCTAAAACCTGTCGAGTACTTGTATAAGTCAATGGGAGAGTTCCAGTGACCAATTTGAACATGTTACTAGCCTTCCCAGCCTTCAGGTTGGTAATATTTCTTTGTGTTTTTGATACATAGTAAAATAGTAACATGGTAAGTTAGGCTAAAAAAAGACACACGTCTATCAAGTTCAAGCTTTAAAAATTTTTTTTTAATAAACTGCCTAACTAAAAAAATTCACACAAATTCAAAATTCAACCTTTGACAAATGTGCCTCCCTGTGTCCAAAAATATCTGGACATAAAGCCAGGCGTCAGCTAGATGTTGATATTAGGCAAAATCTCAATCAGGAAGGCAACTGGGAAGGCAGCATATATGAGCAAACATGTTATATTGTGCCTTGCATAGCCAGCTTGAACCTGGAACCAAAAAGTTGAATAAAGGTACAACCAGGAAAGCCTGCAAAAATGTAGAGAACAACCCATGTTTTACATTTCCTGCAAGATATAAGGACTCAACGCTTACAAGTTACAAAATACAATTTATGGATATACAGTATAGTGCCATGCTTTTTACCCACAATGCATTGTCCCCCCCCCCCAGAAATGTATTCAACACCTGCTGTAACTTGTACCTGATGCACCAAAAAAAGAAAACCACAGATTAGCTATTTGGAAAATTGCACACAATGGGGGAAATTCACTAAGCAGCGAAAATTCGGTAGCGTTGGCTTCACTAACGTTCACCACACTTTCACCAGCGCTACGCAAATTCACTAAAGTGCAAAGTTACGCTAAGTTTGGCGAACGGTAGCGTAGTTGCGCCAGTGTTACTTCGCCAGGAAAAGTGCATTTACGCTAGTGATGCCTAATTTGCATATGGCGCAAATTTCAAAGTATAATAGAAGTATATGTTACAGCCACTACATTGCACTACACAAGCCCAGGAAACCTTAAATAAAAAAAATAAGGTTGTCCTATTGCCCTACCCTATATAGTTGTGTTGCCATATGTTAGGAAATATGGGGGGAAGGAGGGTAACCCCCCAAAAAAATTTCAGATTATCACCCTAGAAAGGTAAAACACACCAGTGTTTTTTTGGGACTTAAAACATTTTTTTCAAGCTCCTATCTATTGTATTGAACTTCACCAGGTCTGACCTAGCATAAGTGGTCATGTTCAGTAAAATGGTCATCTTAGTAAATTTGCGTAATTATGATCCTTCGTCAGTGCGCAACTTCGCCTGGGGTAAGGGTGAGAAGTTGCGCTAGTCTACTAGCTAGTGAAAATTCACCAGAGTCTGTGCTAGTAAATTTATGAAGTTACGAATTGACGTCACGCCGGCGAATTAGCGCTAGCGTTAGAAGCTTCGTGCTTTAGTGAATTTCCCCCAATGTGTTTACAAAAATGTTTCCTTAGTGAAGATCACATCACTTTGGCACACCAATACACATGTTGTCAAGGTATGGGATTTGCTTGGAACAAGTCAGTTACATTTATGGATTCAATCCTAAAGGAACAAAGGATGGCATCACTTTGTTCTAGAACTTCTGTGTACCTGTTTAATACTCAATATTAAATACTGCGGGGGGGGG
>CM044440.1:105244136-105254626 GCA_024363595.1 Xenopus borealis
TCTTGACAAAAATGTGCTTGATGGGCTTTTGCTTGAACAATGAGTTGAAATAGCAGAAAGCAGATATGCTGCAATAAAAACCAGGACATCTATTTCAAATAAAAGATTTTTACATGCACAGAAGAGATTACATAGTCTGGCATGTTGATAATTAGTATTTTTAGAGTTACTGGTCCTTTAAAAAGAAGGCATTGAACTTGAATACCAACTGTATATGGTGTATTGTCCTGTTCATTTGCTGTAATTTTGAAGGTAGTAAGAGATTTAACAGGCATAGTTAAAATTCTGTGGAGCTTCTTTTTGGCTTCAAAAGCTGCCAACTGTGTTAAACGAACTTTCTGCAGAAGTTTTATTAACACTAGCTGGGACTCTTGCTTCTAGGCACTCCCTGGAGGTTTAAAATAAAATTTCATTCCTTACACATATTGAGGAATTACAGCATGCACTAAAGCTGCACTGAGGCAAATTTTAGGGGAATAAAAGACAGAAAAAAGAATACATTAAATACAGATTCCTGTTCCTTTTTTTATTTATTTTGAAAACCATAAATGTAATTTTTTATCTATAATGAAGAAAATACATTTTACATGAAAGGTATTGATCAAATTAAGATAGCTGTACATTCCTAGATTTGGTGAGGCAATTTTACAGATTATAACCATATTTTCAGAGCTTTTGGTCATGAATGCACCTTAGGGCTCTTACTTACCAGTGTTTTCCCCTGCGCTCCCCTGCATACCGTTTTGATGCGTTCAGCCCCGGGGGAGCGCGGGAATATATACAAGCAATTCTTTTCAATGGGGCTATACTCACACAAGCGCATGTAGGCACCGAACGCAGGTTGAGACGCAACATGCTGCATTTTTCCTGCGTTCGGCGCCTACATGCACTTGTGTGAGTAAAGTCCCATTGAAAAGAATTGCTTGCGTCTATACCTGCGCCCCCCTGCTGCTGAGGAATAACGTTTTCTGTATTAGTTAGGATCAACATTTCAAAACTTCCGGTAGATGCAAAAGTGCACCTCACTTAAAATCATTTTCATAATTCATTTTATCATGAAAATATACCATTACACCTTCAGACTTCTCTAGATTATATCTACTTCTGCGCACAGACTGGAACTGTGTAATCAA
Organism: Xenopus borealis; assembly: GCA_024363595.1. NCBI lineage: Eukaryota > Metazoa > Chordata > Amphibia > Anura > Pipidae > Xenopus > Xenopus borealis. The sequence goes on from CM044440.1 coordinate 105,245,270, forward strand.
TATGAATACTTTTTACTGCTTCAATAAAGGAAAACTATACCCCTGAACAATGTATGTCTGTTTAAAAATAAATTGCATAAAACAGCTAATACTTAAAATCCTGCTTCAGTTAAATAAACCATATTCATAATCATATACTTTTTAGTAGTATGTGCAATAGGGTAATCCTAAATCGAAATGGGCAGAGCCCTTGGAACCTACGATTCATGGCACACACAAACAAACCAAACAAACCATACCAATTTGCACCGATTTCCCATTCAAATCTACCATGGTGCATTAGGTGCAAGACCAGTGTGCTTAGGTTCAAGGGACCCTGTTCCTAAAAAAATTTAACAGATGATAACTACAGTGCTCTGTTTGTCTTGTCATGTTTGTAGATGCAACAGTTGCTTCACAGAAAATGTAAATGTGTACCAAGTTCCTGGACTTTGTTCAGCACTCCTGTTGAATGTTCCAATTTTGGCCAGTTGTGCCCAATTTACTAGAGTAAATCTTTGTATCTCTTCTATCTGGCACAAAAATCTGGCCACTGTTAATGTGGGTATTCAGGGAGGGATTGGTGCGTTGTGCTAAAAGGGGTGATTCACCTTTAAGTTAACTTTAGTACATTATAAAATGTCCTATTCCTAAGTTTAAAACAGTATTGGTTATTTTCATATATAATTTTCTGATTATTTGCCTTCTCCTCACTCCTCCTGTCTATTTCAACTTAGCATAGAGGTTACTGACCGTGAAATCTAAAAGTCAATTGTTCTGTTATGATACAGTTTTATTGTATTGTTAATTATTATTACTTTTCTATCTATTCAGGACCTCTTTTATTCATATTTAGCCACTGCCTGCTTGCTAAAATGAATACGATAAAGAAGACCCTAGCAAAACAGAAACTACCAAACTGGAGACATAGTGAACAAAAAGCTAAATACATGAAAAACCACAAAAAAAACAAAAACTGAAGACCAAAATTACAAATTTACATAAATTATCAATGTCTACATCACACTAAAGTTTATTTCAAAGGTAAACTACCCCTTTAATAATTCAGCCCTAAGGAAATTATCATCTTGTACCTACTCTCTAGGTATAAATATATTAGTCATCCATAGATTAGGAGTCATTTACCTTGACCCTGGATGGATGCACACAACCATGCAAATTGCACTTTACACACTGCACTTGCAGACCATAAATTACCCTTTTAATATCTAGATCCCATCCAATTGGTTCTTGGTGGCTCTAATCGATATCAGAAGCAGACTTCCTAGAAACATCACTATAAGCAGCTGAGTGTTCAAATTATGGGGTAGATGAAAATAAGAAAGTGGTTTCTAAGGGACATATTTATAAAAGAGAAAACAAAGAATCACCAAAAACTTCTGCCAAAGGGAACTCCAAGTGCAACACAGGTGAACACAGCTACATAATTCTCTTTTGTCACTTTTTGTGGCATATTCTCTGTTCAGCCTTTGATACGCAGGCCCCTAAGTGTGATGGTTGCCAGTGGCTATTCCCTGCAGTTCCTTCTTGTCCCAATCAGTTCATTATTACTAACACTGAGCAAGGGAAACCGCATGTGCTGATCCACCCCTGTGCTGCAACCAAAAATATTTCTGTCTGTACATCAAAGATATAAACATTCTTAAATGTTAAGCTTAATTTCCCTTACTACAGTCCTACTGGCGGTACTCATACTGAAAAAAATATTATGAATAAAACTTGCAGAAGCAGTATATCACTCTCATTGAAATTTGTTGCGTCTTAATAATAAACATTTGACAAGTTTTTTTTTTTATTAAAGCTTTGATTACTTTTCATCTAAGTTTAGAGAGATGCTCATTACAGTATTTTCTCTGTATTCTCTACAGTCTACAATATACACTCTACAATGATATTAACAGTTTAAAAAAAATTCACACAGGTTTGCTACTCATCTCTGAAGATTTTTAGTCATCTTTGCAGTGACTGAGCTTTTGTTTGGTTCCAAAAAAGGGCCAGATACAATTAAGTGAGAAAAAGGTTTATCATGTGAAAATTCATGGACGAGATTCAATTTGAGATGTAGTGCAATTCAGAAAAATGTATCTCACTGTTTATCACATAAAATCTCTGTTGAACTCTAAACCCTTTTCTCACAGAATTGAATCTGGCCCAGTATTGCATATTGCTTGATTTTCAGCACAACAGACACAAGCCACAACAAAATGTTATACAAGAAATGGTAGAACATAATTCATAGAAGTTTAACTACAGATGCAGTTTTTTTATGGCCTGCTTTAATCAATCAAGTTAAAATGAGCATACTGATGTGAATATGTGTGAAACTTTTCAGGCAACAATCCTAAACTGATAGGTAAATTTAGGTTCAAAATGATAACACAGGCAGATTTTTGGACATATAAATATCACACTTAGACCATTAAGAGATTATTTATCAAAATCCAAAAAGTTCTCACAATTATCTGAAAACGGCTCTGTCCAAATCTATGCTGACTTTTTATCCCTATTTATCAATTATCAATAATCGCACAAATTTTTTGGCTTTGTTGGTGAAGACTGCTACGTTTTTGGATTTGATGCCTGCAGATATTGAAACATGGCTTCTGAGGGGGTAGCAACGCAGAGAACAGAACCTGGTTAGGGTGAGATAGGCTAAAAGGAGCCAAAAAGCCCTTTTGGAGGCATAGTTGGCCACAGGGATATAAAGGAGTGACTTGCATGTCTCTGCCCGTAATGCCTTATGAGAGAGTCAGATTCTGATTTTTGGTATCAAGGTAGTGCTAAGTATATGGCAAGATGAAAGTAAATAGCTTCTGTTTTCAGAAGTCTTGACTTAAATTAAGATCCAATTAGCCAATCCATTAATCTGTTTTATGATCCAGTCTTTAAAAAAATAACGGAAATTAAAATGGTCCTTTGGATAAAAGAGTCTTGCACATTGTTTTGAGTCACAGGTTACTTAAGACCACTTAGGTTTCATTTTAATAATTGTTTTGAGCAATGGAGGTTGGTGTTGGGTGGGCAAGAATTAGGATACAAAGATCACTTTGCAATGCAAAGCAAAAGGTTATGCATATGGAAATCATCTTCATTCTGAACATAGACAACAACATTGTTGTTGTTTATTTAGTAATTTGTGTTGAGACTCCCTTGCCACATACCCTTGCATTCCAGCTGTGTTTTATTGTTAGATGTCACCTATTGCTATTCAAAATCAGATGCATACATGGAACATTCCTTAGGCAATACAGATTTTATTTTATTTTTAGGTGGCAAAAAAAATCATGTGATAAGTCACCACACTAAACAGGAATATACATATTTTTTTTAGTAAACCACTAATCTTAATAATCCAGCAACCATGACCACTGAAGTGTAAACTGCATTTAGAAGCTATGCCATAGGGCAATCATAATATTTAGCAGGTGTTTTTGATTCTACCATCAGCTTCCACATAAAATATAATCAGGAGAAATGTGTGCCAGGATACATCTACGTAACAAACATAAATATTTGCGAATAAGCACATTTATAAGCATAACTTTAAATTCAACTAAGAAAGGTTTGTAGTCATTTTTTTTAAGCAGTGTGAAAATGAAATACACTGGTTAAATAAATGTAGGATATTTACAGTATGTTTAGTTGCAGTTTGAGAATAATAATGTATTAGGAAAATATAACATATTTTCTTGCCACGGGAGGTAGTTTGACAAATTAGTAGCTGAATTATTTTTGGATGGTATAAATACCCCAGCTGTCACTTGGGACACAGTGATCTGATCTCGTATAACCAAAGACCCCATGGTGCATGTGAATGATCCATATGGTCAACCAAATGCTTCATAATAGTCTCTGAAATGCAAATTTTTCAAATGAGAAATATAAAAATAAAACTCCACCTGCTTAAATACATTAAGGTACAGTTTTTTAACAGGTACAAAGGTTTAGAAAAAATGATGCTAGTTTATCCGGTTGTACAGATTTGTTTTCTTGTAAAAGGGCCAGTTTATGAATTTGTGCTCGTATTGTTATTTGTTTGTGTTCATGTTTCATGCTGTAAAATTAAAATAAAAGGTGGTTATTTTATCATGATTCCAATATTTAAAGAGAAGTTTATGTATATTTGAGGGTTTTTATATACAAAATATAAAGAACAATACTTCAACAATTTTTATAAAGGCAACATCTGCTAATATATTAAAGGCACAACTTTGGCTGAAAACATTTCAGTTGACATAAGTGATGTCTACATGAGCCTTGCACCTTAAATGACCAAATGCATTATTTATTAATTATAAATTATTGTGTCGATTGAATGTATTTCTCTTATGCCATTGCTTGGAACACATCTGGCTGCTAAAACAAGGTACAAGGCAGCTTGACAGCTGGGTTCCCAAATATTTCTTATGATATTACGTGGAAATGACTTTGACATTCCAAAAGGTTAAGAACACATACATGTGTAAGAGAGATATCTTCTTTTTTTCATATTAACACATTTATAAGCAGTGACTGAGATCATTCTATGTTCTGTTTAAGCACCGGAGTCTGTCTTAAGTAGCAATACGTTACCAACAACTGAACGTTGTAGCTTGAGTCTTTTATGTTCATCACCTAATACACACAAAAGGTTCAAGCTCAAACTTTTAGCTGCACAGTAGTCATGATCAAGAACAATATGTAACGAGTTTACCCTGGTGGTCCATTGGCTCTGGTTGACTAGGGGACGGCTGGGACGCTCACCGCATGCATCCTTCTCCTCTCAGTGCAGCTTCTCCTATGGCACTTGCGGTGCACACTTCCGGGTCTTCACGCGCTGGCGTGATGACATCATTGTGCATTGGCGAGAGATTCAAAAGTATTTAAATTGATCTCAGTATTGAACACATTGCCCATTTTTAGGTTCATTTAATAATTCCTGGGTGTTTATTCTAATCCTGATTGTCTTTCCTGGTTTTGACCCTTGCCTGCCTGCTGACTCTTCAATGCTCTCCAATCCTGACCCTAGCCTGCCTGATTATTCTGAACCCTCCAATCTGACCTTGCCTGTTTGCTGACTATCCCACGCTATCTAATCCTGATTCCTGCCTGTTTGATTATTGAGGCCTCCGCTTGTGCTGGATCAGCCTGCCTTTTCCATGCTGTGTTGTCTGGCCTGTCTTCCAAGTGGCGTTCTTCCATCTAGAATACTTGGTGAGACCATCATGCCAGTTTCTTGTCCAGAACCCATCTTGGTAAGAGCTGACGGCATCCAATTAGCTGTGGGCTCCTCCCAAGGTGAAAGGCGGCTGTTATTGGCAGAAGCAAGAGCCGAGACCAGGGAGCCTAGCACTGGTTCTGGATTTTGGGTGCCTTTCGTGATAGTACAACAGGCCTATGACAAAAAAGAAAATGGACGCCGGTGGTCATTGACTGTTATAATGTTATACTGTTTGATTATATAGGTCATGTGACACATTTTCGATCCCATTAAAGCAAAATAGAACTGCTTTGATTCCTTCCTCAAAAACAAAAAACATGCACTGCCCTAGATAGGCATTTTCCCCAATTGCTCAACTTTTCTACTTTAAATAAACTTTCATGTTTAAAATAATTTAATGCTTGCTTATTTATTTAAAAACCTTAAAATAAAAAAATAAATTGATTAAAATTGGGAAAAAATAACCCAAATACCTGTACCTATAATTTGTACTCATTTTCAACAGTTTAAACATTTTTAAAAGCTTGCATTGAAAAAAAAAGTTTTAAATTTGCCCTAAAGGGTAGACTGTCAAGGCTGGGGTTGTTTTCTCTGGATAAAAGGCACTTGCAAGGGGTCATGATTACACTTTACAAATACATTAAAGGACATTATAGACAAATATCAGGGGACCTTTTTACCCATAAAGAGGATCCCCGCACCAGAGGCCACCCCTTCAGACTAGAAGAAAAGGACTTTCATTTGAAGCAGCGTACAGTAGGTGGTTCTTCACAGTGAGGACGGTGAGGTTGTGGAATGCACTGCCGGGGGTGATGTTGTGATGGCTGATTCTGTTGATGCTTTCAAAACAGGTTTGGATGATTTTTTTGGACAGACATAATATCAAAAGCTATTTTGATACTAAACTCTACAGTTAGTATAGCTATGGGCATATATGGTTTGTGTGAAAGAGTGGAGGGGTGTGTGTGTGTATGCTGGGTTTTAATTTGGGGGGGTTGAACTTTATGGACTTTGTCTTTTTTCAACCCAATTTAACTATGTAACTATGTAACTAGACAGCTACTATTCACATGTACTTGGCAACTTTGGGGGGAGGGCATTTACTTATAATAGAATTGCAGTTTTCTTTCCACAAAACTTGAAAAATTTGTGGTTTTTATGAGATTTGTGGAAAAAATTTGCAATTCATAACATATGAAGTGTATACACCATGAAAACCTCTAATGCAAAACTTAAGCAAGTAAAAGTTGTCAAGATCCTAAAGAAGTATATGGGAGCTGTGTTGATCTTTTTGAATTGTTTTAAATCAATTCAAATTTTTTGAGTTTTTCTGATTTTTTTTCTGCTCGCATTTTTAGAGGTTTTCAAGTTATAAGTATTTGTTTGCACACCAATAAGCTATTTTTTTCATCTGATAATTGGATATTTTAATAAACAATAATAGTCATGGTTTTGGAGTTTGGAGATTTTTTGGCATCTTTGGATACCAAAGTTTTTCATAAAAAATTTTCTGCTGACTAAATGAGTTCTTGAAATCATCATTTTCGCACAAATGTTGAGTTGCAGCAAAAACATTTTTAAGCACAAATTACTAATCTGAAACTTGAATTTTCAAGTGAGTTGTATGGGACTATTTATAAAAGTACATTTTTTAAACGTTTCAAAGTTTTTTTTAATGTCTTTATGCAATTTAAGTTTAAAAATTGGAGTTTTTAAATAAAAAACCATACATTAAAATTTTTTTAATTCTTTATGTTAGACATTTGACTTTGCTAGCAAAAAATAAGCATATTTGTAACTTAATAAATTACCCATGTCTCTCATATTTTCTTTTCTATATCTATAAATTTTGGTTTTCCAAAAACATATTTTGCTTTTTTTTAATATATTTTTTCCACTTGTGGCACAATGTTAGTAATATTGCACATAAAAAATTATAATGGACTTCATCCAAACTTTCTACAGCTATGGTCTCAAGGTTATACATATATAAAAATAGTGGCACAATATCAGTTCAGTTTTGTATGAAAAGTACTGTAAGCTTGGAACCAAAATCATTATAGTAGTAGTAGGGGACAGAAAAATACATTGTTAATATATTGGAAACATTCTTTAATATCTTAGAGAATAACTTCATTTTTGTGTTTGTACTTCACCTTGCATAATACACAAAGGTTTAATTAACTAAGGATTAATAGTGGTAGTTTATAATTAAACTGAAGTATGAACTGATGTCATCATCTCAGTATGATGATATACTTTTTCATGCCAAAGCACCTGTTGTTTTGGAAGGGAACAGCTGATATCATTATCCACTCAGTCTGATAGTCCTGTCCCCTGCTGCTTAAAAAATTATTACCTGAAATGGGGCATCTACTTCTCAAATAATAAAAAGTCTACAATTATAAAATGATCATTTTACATAAAATTCTAGTTGATAAAAAATGGGGTGGAAAATATACTTAAAAGTAGACAATTTTGGGTGAATTCCTGTTAAAAATAGCAATAATGTTAGAATGGTGCATTAGGATGTTGTGTAATGTATATCATTTCAGGGCAGGTTTATCAGAATGTGAGATTAGAGTTTACCACATAAAAATCCACTCATTTTGCATTAATTCCTACGGGATTTTTAGAATCATATTTATAAATTGCTGAACTTTTTTTTTTTAATCCATTGATAAATACTCTAAAATTCCCATAGGAATGAAATGAGAGTGGGTGCATTTTTTTGTGATAATATAATCTTACATTTTGATAAATCGGCTCATGTTACCCAAATATATTGCTGTCCAAAGAGTTACTTTCATTATGTACAGAATTCTTCTATACAAATCAAATACATCTTTCATTGGCTATTTCTCAAACTTATCTTAAATAGTAAGCTAAATCAGCCTTTCATCATGACTTATTAAAGGAACAGTAGCATAAAGAATGTGTTTTTAAGAAATTAATACATACTGTAGTGTTGCCCTGCACTGATAAAACTGTGGTGTTTGCTTCAGAAAGACTATTATAGTTTATATAAACATGCTTCTGTGTAGCCATGGGTCAGCCATTCAAGCCCAAAACAAATAGTAGATAACAAATAAGCTATGTAGAATTTCATTGTATACTACAGAGCTTTTCAGTTATAAGCTCTGTAACCTGTGCTTTCTATTCATTCTTATGTTATCTGTAGAATTGTATTTATCAATGGGTGAAAACTAGAGTTCGCCATTAGATAAACATAATTCCAAAAATCACATAAATCCCTAAAACCACAACAATTTTGTTGAAAGTGGACCCGTCACCAAGACACAAAAATCTGTATAATAAAAGTCCTTTTCAAATTAAACATGAAATCCAATGTAAATTTTTTATTACAACATTCATAGCTGTTTTAAGCTCATTTAAAAATCTCAGCTGTCAATCAAATATTGTCTGCCACTCCTCTATGCCTTAGGCATAGAGGCGGGGCAGATAATTACTTTCACTTTCCATTCAGCACTTCCTAGATGTCACTGCTCCCCACACATTCCCCCAGTTCTCTTGACCATTTAATTGTGTAACCATGGGGATAGGCATTGGGTCCCCCATTCTGGTGCACAAACGAGATTTTGAGATGATACAAGGCTTGCCTTAATAACAGTGTCCACAAAATGGCTCCTGCCTGCTTGCTATAATTATGAATTCCCAGACTGAAGAAAACAAGATTAAAATTATTTATATAGTGTAATTAATGTTCATTTTGCTTGACTAAAGGAAAACTATACCCCCGAACAATGTAGGTCTCTATAGAAAGATATTGCATAAAACAACTCATATGTAAAACCTTGCTTCGTGTAAATAAACCATTTTCATAATAATTCACTTTTTTAGTAAAAGGTGCTATTGGGTAATCATAAATAGAAAAGTGCCATTTTGAAAAATGACAGCCTCCTGGGATAGTTCAACGGTGCACACAAACATACCAAACAAACTATAAAGCTACAGTGTAAGTCACATGAGCCAATTTACAGACAGAGTTCTGTCCTTTGCTTCCACCACTTCTTCCTGTCAAGTTAGAGTTGAAATTAGTGCAGAGACATGCAACTAAACTGGTTAGAGGAATGGAGGACTTAAATTATAAGGGTAGACTGTCGAGGTTGGGGTTGTTTTCTCTGGAAAAAAGGCAC
>CM044440.1:105256046-105281052 GCA_024363595.1 Xenopus borealis
TGATGGGCTGATGTCTTTTCAACCCAATTTAAGTATGTAACTATGAAATATTTCTGGTCAGGTGATCTCTGATGCAGCACACAGACCATTACAAAATGGTGGCTCAGGGCAAGAGATGTAAAAGGTCAATATTTACTTTTGCTCAAGTATTCATTTTCGGGGTATAGTTTTCCTTTAATCCAATATATATTCCATTGCTTACAACCCTCTGCTCACTGCCCAGCAGTTGACAGAATTACATTAATAGAATATTCTTTTTTTTGTAAAATTTCCCACAGAGATTGAATGGCTTAGAAACCGTCAAGATAAATTTCCTCTTATGTTAAATGGATGCCTTGCAAGGTAATGCTTAGTACATTTTATTTAGCCTTCTGATACATTTTATTCAGTTCTTTGAAAGTTAGACAGCAGAAACTTAGATCTACCACATTGTGCTAAAAATATTCTTTATTGTATAGCTACTGCATGCTTTCATGACTTGCACACACATGTAACAAACATTTAAACAACATATTGCTTAGTATGGTGTGACAGATTATTTTGCTGCATTGTGCATAACTTTTATGAATGGCCTGCTCCTAAGAGATAAGGATTTGAAATGCAGCTTTTGTTTCCTAACTTGCCTAGGCAATATTTAACTTGTAGCACCTAGTTCACTGGTTCCACAAAGTATTCAAAAGATGATTCAGAAATGCTCATGTGCTGAACCTCCAGTGTCTCCTCTGCAACAAAAGGCAGAATAAAGGTGATATTTTGCATATTGTATCACCATATACTGTACATACCCGTACATAAAATTAATGATACGTTAAACAGTTTTTTACAAAGTAAACAGCCTTTCGTTTTACAATAAAACTGGCTTATTTAAAAGGGGTGGTTCACCTTCAAGTTAACTTTTAGTATATTGTAGAAAGACCAATTCTAAGAAACTTTTCAATTGGTTTTCATTATTTATTTTTCATAGTTTTTTAATGATTTGCAATTTTCTTCTGTTTCTTTGCAGCTTTCAAATGGGGGTCACTGACACCATCTAAAAACAAATTCTCTGTAAGGCTACAAACCAAATGGCTGACACTGCAAACTAGAGAGCTGCTGAATAAAAAACTAAATAACTATAAAACCACAAACAATAAAAAATTAAAACCAATTGCAAATTGTCTCAGAATAACCCTCTCTACATTATACTAAAAGTTAACTCAAAGGTGAACAACCCCTTTAAAACTAAATAGATTGTCTAAGGCAGGGGCACCAATATTTTTGTGGGTCTTAATTGCCCTAAGAAGGCCTTTCTAATGCCAACGTCCCTACCAACCCTTTGTAGCCATGAGCCACATTCAAATGTAAAAAAAAGCAACACAAGCAAGCAAAATGTTCCTGGTGGTGCCAAATAATGGCTTTAATTGGCTATTAGTAGCTCCTATGTGGACTGGAAGCCTACAGGAGGCTCTGTGTGGAAGGACACTAATGGTCAAATTTTTTATAAAGGCCTTTTTCGATCAAATTGAAATTGTTTGAATCATTCTAATGCATCGTTCGATTCGAACGATTTTGCCAAAAATCCAAAAAAAAAAATCCAAAAATTTTTAGTATAGGTTATAGGAGGTCCCCCGTAGGCTAAAATGGCAATTTGGCAGCTTTAAGGTGGCAAAGTGTTGAATTCAAAGGATTTTAAAGAGGCAGTACTGTTTTCAATTCGAATTGAATTTTGGTCTATTCGATAGTCACAGTAGCCCAAAATTACTTCAAAATTCTTAATAAAATTAAATGTGATTTGAAAATTCACTTCGACCCTTAGTAAATGTGCCCCTTGGTTTTATACAGCTTAAGTTTGCCTTTAAGCCAGGAATAAAAAATATGCATCTGCTTTGAGGCAACTGGGAGCAACATCCAAGGGGTTGGCCAACAACATCTTGTTTATGGGCCACTGATTGGGGGGAAATGATCTTGTCTGTCTACTCCTATTTGTAACAGCATGCCGATCAGTAGCATTTTCTCTTTTGTCTTAGATTTCAGTTTGAAGTTACTTAGAAACTATTTGTCCAAATGATTGGACCTGAAGGACATATATTTATTGATCCCAACTGCCATGTGATAGTAATTATTTTATAAACAGGGATATTTGTGTGAGAATATTCATGTGGAACCACCAAACCTTTATCAAATATCTTTGATTATGGTCTCAATTTAGCTTTTTACCATTAGACTGTATGGATGTATGTATTCTAGAAGTAAGCCTTGAAGCACTCCCCCATGTTTTCAAGGTCAATATTGTGTATTTCACTTTATTTTATAAAGAAATTTGAAAGATTGGATGTAAGATTATGCTGTTACTACAGAACCTGTACAAATTACAGTACCATTGTTTCCCATTTATATGATAAAGAAAAGCAGAAAGGCAAATGGACAAAAGGAATAATAAGAGTTTCTACATCCTATGGGGGATTTTACATTGTGTGTTCCATATATATTTATATATATATATATATATATATTTATTAATATATAAATATGTAGGGACCCGTAAGGTTAATCCTACAGTCTAAACCACATGGTGCGGAAATTCCCCTGTTTGGGCTGGCAGGGGCTGGAGCCCTTGCACTGGTACAGCATGGCAGATACTGGAGATACTGGAGGATGACACAAAGTGTCGCTGCTGCACCACTTGACTATAAAAGGGAGAGCCATGTGCTCAAACCATTGCTGCTGAACATTATTTTACTGAGGAGATAGTGAATCTTATCCACCAAAATGTAGGTTATAGTGAAGTTCGATAGGATACTCCAATGCTTGTAAGCTCAACCATTCAGGTTTAGAGCTTGGATACTGGATTTGTGTGTTCGCACTATGTTGAGTGCTGGGAGCAATACCCTGGAGGTTAAAGCAAGCTGCATGTGTTCCATGGAATGGATTTCATCGCTGTGGATGCCTGTTCCAGCTTTGGATGAGCCTACCCATCTAAGTGAATCCCCAGGGTGAGTTGTGCCCAGGGGAGGGTGGAAAAAGAGTGGATCCATCTTATTTCCATTTTTGACACAGTCTTTGTTTATTCATGCCATGAGGGAGCCAGTACCTAATCCAGAGGGAAAGGTGTTTTGGGCTGTTAGTGCTACCTGGGACCTATTTGTGCTCATTGGGGTTAAGGGACTGAGACTCTGATTCTTCCAATGGAGTAGTGTGGGATTTTGCCTGGATGGGACTGGCACAAGATTCCCAGGGTAGTGGGTTATGCTATTTAACTGTATAATTGTAATGTGATTGTGGTACTTCCCCATTAAATCTGCATTTAGCTTGTATAAAGTTTTCTGTTACACCATACAAGTGTACGGAGAGAGAGAGCGACACCTTTTAATTCATTAAGATAAATGGTGCATAGGAATTTGTGGTACTTTACATGCCAACATAAACCAATTTGTCTTTCATGCTCTGTTGAACACTTATTTAAAATTCTGTGTCAGCTCATTGTTTTCTTGAGCAAGCCAACCAATAGTCTTATTTCCACATTACAGGTATCCAACAAATTCTGTGGTAAAATACAAGAATGTTATTTTATTTTTTGTTAGAAACATTTATATTAATCATTTAGTAGGGACGTTGATCTCCTATAATCTAAACTGCACATCTGATGTAAGATTTCTAACAAAAAATCATACTACAGAAAATGTTCATGATAATCACTATGAACTTTTACCATCCGCTTCTTTTGTCATTCTGACATTGTAATCTTTATCTCAGAAACATGACCGTTTAATGTGCCAGAAAGGCACTTACGTGAATGTATTTTCTTCCACTGCTGCACCTGGTATACAGGACTCTGGCTATTTTTCTTTGTAAGAATAAAACATTCCTATTAGGTTATTTAGAAGTCTATTTATTAAAGGTCAGGTTTCTCTGATCGAGAAACCTGTCAAAATTATGTAAAAGTCAATGGCAGATGGTCCCTTCAACCATTTGAAAATATTTTTTGCCTTCATCATTAGATCCCATAGATATATTTTTATGAGGTTCAGATACATTATTTAAGCAGCATTTGAAACAACTAAATGTTAGTTAGTATACATATGGGAATATATCATTTATGTGAAAGTATGGAGGAGTGTGTGTATATACATTTGGAGCAGATGAACTTGATGAACTTTGTCTTTTTTCAACCCAATTTAATCATGTAACTATGAGATTATGGTATAATGCTGTATATCTTCATCCAAAATCCCATGATGTTTTTGATTCAAAATGAATCCTTTACTAACACAACTTTATAACTGCATTCACTCATTGATCTAAACCAATATATCAAGCTATACTAATTGTTTTTCATGGATCACTGACCTCTGTAGCACCTTTGTTAGTGTATTCTTTCAAGAGAAGGTGGTATAGAACATTGAGTAGCTTTAAGAGGGATATGTTGCTGGATTATTTGTAATGTAGTGTTTTTGGTCACCATTGTTAATCTCAGACATTCAAGGTATCACAAGTAGTGATGAGTGAAATTTTTAGCCAGATTTTGTCTTGAAAAAGATGCCCTTAGACTTCAATGGGTTAAAAAAATGTGTTGTAATTAGACTATAATGCTTTTGGCAAATTATTCACCAACATTCAAACATATTGGTTCCATTGAACACTTTAAGGCATGTGGTAGCTAAAATGCACAGTAGTATAAAAATTGTGATCCAATCACATGGCACGATGAATCTCATTGAGAAAGTGTTGTGAAACTGCTGATGTAAACATTGTACAATGGCATTGCATGTTGCTCTTTCAAGCCCTTTGTATAGGGATGGTTGTTCAAGTTTGGAATAAAAATTGCCTTGTTTACACCTCTTTAAAATTGTATTTGTTCACAGATCAAAATGTGCATCTTGCTGTTTTCGAATGAGTGTCTCTTTCCTGTCGATGCAGATTGAGTCCAGACTGCGTTATGTTCTGAGTAGTGATGGGTGAATTTATTCACGATGCACGTTAAAAACTAATCGTTTCGCCAAAATTTCGACAATTCATGAATTTCGCAGGAAACGGGATAGATTTGCCTACACAGTGGTGATTTATTATCCCCAGTATATAGATATGTTCACTGCACTCTTCACTACACTGGACAGCATTGTCCACATTACTTTTCTTTTACTTTTGGTTCAGGTCTTTTGGGTGTTCCAGTTTTCGTCTCAGGGTTTTAATTGGTTTTTGTGATATGCCAGCCACATATTTAATGATAATTTTACTTCTCCTTTGTATTATGGTCTTTCTGGTGATATTGTTTCTCTGTCATCTCAGGGAGGCACAGGGACTCATGGGGTTAAGCTCCACCCTCCAGCAGGCAGGACACTTAGAACTAAATTAGAAGGGGGTGTGTCGACTACAGAGAAACGGATTTAACAGTGAGTATCAAAAAATCCAATTTTCTGCTCAACCACAATGTCATACTGCAAAGGCACAGTCAGGGTATCTACAGGCTATAAAGCATTTCATGTTTCTTTGGATACTAAAGGTATTGGATCCATTCTCCTGACACCCATTATCTAGAAAGCTCTGAATTAAAGGAAGGTCATCTCCCACATACTCTATTTAATCCAAATAACCCAAATGTTTAAAAATTATTTGTAATATTTGACACTATCACTGAATGGCTGATACACTGGTATTGTTATATATCTATAATCAGGGGCTGGACCTTCAAGTTGGGGCATGAACTGAAAAAAACAAGAATCACTGCCCTATGATGAAGACACTAACTTAGAGAAATGTCTCTGACATATTTAACATATGGGGCGTATTTATTAAAGATCACTGATAATGTTTCCCATAGCAATCAAACATTAATTAGATTAGATTGATCTGATATAGATGTGATTGAACAACGAGGGGTGTCAACTCCGCTACTTTTAAATTAAGACAAAAAAGTTAGACGAGTATAAACCAAACATGCTGACATATAAAAGTTATTGTATATTCATCAAGAAAAGTTTGTAGCTAAATAGCAGTTTCTGCATTGTTTGCAATAAGCACTTCATGCAGTAAAGGTGCTACAGATATCAAGAGCAACTTTAGTCACACAGGGGAATCAATTAAATATTGTGTAGCAACTGCTGAATATTTGCAGAACAATTCTCATCTTCTTTTGTTCTTCCTAATGTTCACTATTCATATGACCCCCCACTGAAATCAAGATTTATGCAAAACTGCACAAAGGTTTCACTAGGCTCAAACAACAATAGTAAAAAAATGTAAGAGATGTATTAATGGTTTATCTAAATTAAAACAAAAAGACTAGTTTTGTACAAGAAATACACTTTCTTATGTTTCTAGTAAGAGATGATAAAAGCATGTTTGAAGGTAATGTGCACCAATGTGTAATGTGTACTAATAAGTACAATTAATACAGGTATAGGATCCGTTATCTGGAAAGCTCTGAATTATCAGAAGTTCATCTCCCCTAGACTTAAATTTTATTAAATAATTTGAATTGTTAAAAATGATTTTCTTTTTTCCCTCTAATAATAAAACAGTACCATGTACTTGATAAATTGTACTTGATGTAAGATATAATGAATATTTATTGGAGACAAAACAATTTTGTTGCGTTTAATTAATTTAAATGATTTTTAAGTAGACTTAAGGTTTGGGGAGCAAAATTGTATAATTATCTGGAAAACCCCAGGTCCCATTCTGGATAATCCATACCTGTATTCCTATATTTACTTTGGTCTAAATTAAATGGTCTAACCTGGGCAGGAAAAAGTCTCTTGATTTAACTGTAGTACAGAAACCAATAGGTTTAAGGATCTGCTAATGTTCATGGTTGTCATTTAACAACCGCACAGTTGCAAGTGCTGGATGCCTAAATGGTGCAAAATCCGACACAATGTGAGAAGAAAAAGCTAATAGACAATCTAGGAGATGTCTATGGTCAACTGCAAGGGATTACTAAGGAATTGGAGTTCTTCAGGAAAGGAGCTTCAACTGTGCACACAGACTATACATGATGATGCAGGAACAGGTTCAAGAACAGGGTGGGGAAGAATCCACCTGACAGACTGCTGAACAGGTGGCTAAATGAAGAAACAGGACTGTGTGTGTGAAGACTGGAAGAAAGCAGGTGGCAGAATTAATTAGGATGGTCCATGCAAAGACTCTGGAACAGAGCAGGTGGTGGACTGGAGACGTATGCTGCAGGTGAAGTCTGGAAAAGTGATACCTTGAAACAAGAATTGGAGCAGGTACAGAACAAGAAGAGGACTAAGAACAAGAAATGCGAACAAAAGCCAGGCATGGGATAAGAACAAGCCAGGTTGCAGGACCAGAGCTGGAGCAAGACTGGAGCAGGATAGAGTCCTGCGCAGGAGGGAGAACAGGACTAGATGGAAGGAATAGGTCAGGAACAAGTTAAGGCAAGGAACAAGTCAGGAAACCATAGCCAGAGCAGGAAAACTAAAAACCAGGGTCTTAGCACAGTGCTCTGAGGCAAAGCCAAACCTCAGGCACCAACTGGTAGGAGGGCTGGGCTTTTATAGGGCAGAATCAGCCCTGATTGGTTGGGAGGGTTTAGTCAATAAGGTTGTTGAGGTGATGTTACAGCTGCTCTCCTGGCCCAGTGTTATGGGAGACCAGCTAACAACCATGAGGCCCTGGATTCAAACCCTAGCAGAGCTTTACAGCCACTCATCTATCACCCCCTTTGGAGGTAGTGTTGCAGAAAACAAGGAGAAACTTTTTTACTCCATTTAAGAAAATCAAAGAACACTGCATTTAAATCAAGGAGAAACTTTTTTGCTCCATTTAAGAAACTCAAAGAACTGCATGTCACAGTAGAGCAAGAGTAGGGGCAGATTTACTAAATTCACATGAAGGATTCAAAGTTCAATCGAATTTTCAAAAAAATTCGAATTTGAATTTTCAAATGTTTTTGAAGACTACTTCGACCAGTGAATTTTGAAAATTTGATTGAATTGAATGATTTGAAAAAAAATTTCATTCAAATATTCAACTGTCAAATTATTTCCCCTTTAAATTTTTATTCGACCAATTAGTTCGCCAGATCAAAGCTACCGAATATTTCCTATTCGATCGTGCGAATTGCGGTAAAAACCTTCAGAATTCGATATTCAAATTAGAAGGATTTTACTTCCCTACCTATTCACATGGTCGAATTTAGAATTTTTTTCAATTCGAAATTCAACCAATAGTAAATCTGCCCCATAATGTGGGAACAAAAAAGCAGATGGAAATGCCCATGTATTGTAAATGACGTTTCACATAGGAAGCATATTTGTCATTTTGGGCAAATGTTCTTTTAAAATGCCTTTTGTGTACATTTGATTTGGAAATCAATGGAAAACTATGGTTTGACTTTTCATGCTAAAACTCGATATTTTTTTCACTTTATCAAAATTAGACCAAACTCCCAGACCTGAATCTCCTTAATTTACTAATAAATTGTGCAACTTTTTCAAAGTTGTTGCTCCAAAAACGAAACTTTAGCAAACTGTTGCTCTGAAAACTTGAATTTAACGGATGATCAAACGAAAACCAGCACAATCAGTTCAAAATTATTGAGAATCCTGAAGGTAAAATACAAGTTCAATTTGTTCAACAATTTGCAAATTAACGTGGTGAAACAATACTGACCTAATTCATGGATGGTTCGTGTTCACTAAAAAATGATTGGCTATTAAACAATATTTTTTTTCTGCACTCATTTGATTTGGAAATCAATGGAAAACTTATGGTTTGACTTTTCATGCTAAAATTCGACTTTTTCTCACTTTCTCCAAATTAGACCAAACTCCCAGACCTGATCCCATTAATTTACCAATAAAATGTATCAACAAAATCATTGAGACAAAAAGTTCCAACAAAATCGAGCATCAATTCAAATCGTGTGACTTTTTCAAAGTTGTTGCTCCAAAACTAAACTTTAGCAAACTGTTGCCCTGAAAACTTGAATTTAGCGGATGATCGAACGAAAACCAGCACAAACAGCCCAAAATTATTGAGAATCCTGAACGTAAAATACGTTCCAATTATTAAAGGGACCATCTGCAATTGATGTCTATACAATTTAGTTTTAGCTGGAGTATTTTCAGATTCTAATTTTCAGTAGCTTCAAAGCATAATCAATCTCAAAAATTTTTTTTGTTTTTTTCTCCTCTAAAAATTCAAGTTTTTGCCTTTTTTAAAAACATGAGGTTTAATAAATAGGCCCCCAAAAGAATGATCAAAAAAGTTGCTGCATGATGCACTAAAAAATACAGCTATTTGGACAATTCCAAATTGATTAAAAGTAGTCCAATAAGATTAGCAACCTTAACAACTTTTACTTAGTAATGTTTTGCATAGTTACTTAGTAATGTTTTGCATTCGTGTTTTTTGTGGTTTTTAAATTAATAAATCTTAAATTTTTAGAGATTTCAAGAAATATAGAAAAACCATGAATTTTCTAAGATTTGTGTAAAAAAATCTAAATGTGATTGTTAGTAAACAGGGCCCATAGTGGAGCAAAGATTCCGGTATGTCATAGTGCTCAGTGCTGATGCAGAGATGTGCTGAACTCTACCGTATTATATGGGAGAAAGGAGTCTTACTGCTCAAAGCAGTGGTACACATTCTGCAAAACTGACGCAACTACTGCAAAAAATGTCAGTTCATTAAAATATTTCTGGAGTGTCAGTAAAGTTTGGATAGAATATTTCTGAATTCCCCAGTAGATATTAGAACCCCAGCATCTATGTGCTAAAACTGTAGCATTAAACATGCTAAATGAACACTGTATTGCAAATTTTCTTACTGAGATTTCATTTAATCTATTTACAAGTATTTGATAGCTTAAAGAAGAGAAGAATAGTAACAAATGGTTTACTATCCTCACAAAAATGGTTTACTATCCTCACAAACATCCAAAAAGTGTGTATAATTAAGGTAATATTTCAGTGGGAAGCTAATGGCTGGTTGAAGAGTATTGATTACAGATTAGTGCCATAATTTTGCAAATATTGACATTTGCTGAAAATGGAATTCAAGACTTTATCAGTGGAGGAAAAACTGTAAGAGTTGTTGCATTAGTAGATAACCCCTTTTGAAAACCAATTAACTTGTGCTACCTAGTATCATTACAGGGTTCATTTTAATAGACTTGACATGTAAAGTCTAGGACAGGATGGTATTCATCCCAGAGTACTAAACAATCTTAGCTCTGTTATTGCCAAACCTGTTAGCTTATATTTTCAGGATACGTTGAGGTCTGGAATGATGCTTAGAGATTGTTAACACGGTGCCACTATCCAGTTCTCAGCCTCTAAATTATAGGACAGTTAGTCTGGAGCTGGCCACCAATGCTTTTTAACTTGTGGGGGGGGGGTCTCATATTTATATGTGGACTGCTTTGATTTTATTTTCCAGGTCTGCTTTTTACCCCCAGCCTGGCCCTGAGTTGTAGGAAAGTTTTTCAAAAGGGATATTAACGGCAACAAAAGCCCACTGAGCAAAATACTTACTTTGGCTTAGTCCAGACGGGGAGATTCGGGGGCGATCCGTCGCCTGGCGACTTTTCGCCGCGACGGATCGCCCCCGAATCTCCCCGGAATGCGCTTATTCACACGCCAGGCAATTTGGAGCGATTTTAAAAATTGCGCCGCTCCGTGTGAACACGCGCCGGCGTTTTTAAGCTATGCCGGTGCCTAGCTATTCGGGGAGATTCAGGGGCGATCCGTCATGGCGAGAAGTCGCCAGGCGACAGATCGCCCCCGAATCTCCCCGTCTGGACTAAGCCTTTTAATAACTTCAGTAGTGCTTTTAGTAGTGCTTTGTAATCCACTCCAACAGCAGTAATTTTTAAGCACCACTTTCATGTTGAGAAAAAAAAACACAGACTTGTCTGTTCTGAATCTCTCATAAAGTTGCAGTCCAGACAATTGAGTGGCAGAGTAGAAGGAATGGGTAACCTCCCTAGTGTCTGCCAGCAGCCAATAGCAACCTTCACATCTAGTTGCCATGGCGATATGCTGATTCCAATTGCAGTGCATGAGAGAGGTTGTCTTATGATGGTGCATGTGCACAGGTAGTGCATGCACCATCTTGATGATGTCAGCACATAAATTATTGCAGCATGTGAAGGAATGGAGGACAATGGAGGATCCACAATTCAGCATAACGTGAAAGAGATCTTGCCAGACTAATTTACTTTCATTAACTTTTAGTATGTTGTAGAACAGCACTCAATAGCAAAACCCCATGTCGCACTGTGACTCCTTCTGTTACATTGAGAAGGAAAAACAGCAGCCCGCCAGAAAACAGTTCCCCCCTAAAGTGCTCGCAAAAGTCGCATGACTAGGGGCAGCTGGGAAATTGACAAAACGTCTAGCCCCATGTCAGATTTCAAAATTGAATATAAAAAAATCTGTTTGCTCTTTTTAGAAATGGTTTTCAGTGCAGAGGTCTGCTGTAGTAGCATCAACTGATGCATTTTGAAAAAACATGTTTTCCCATGACAGTATCCCAGAATGTCGGCCTGAAACATAGTATTTGTTCTGCACCTGAATAGAGAACTGGCTAAAAGATAGATTACAAAGGTTGTAGAGCAAGCAGTGAAGTTTGGGATTCCATTCCTTAAAGAGAAATCAACTGTAAAGGAAAAAAAACCCTACCCCCATACCCTACATAGACCTCCCTTCCTCCACGCCCCTAGCATGCTACACTGGGCAAATGCTCCTAAGTCTTTACTTACCCCTTGGTGCAGATTCTGTCCAGCAGAGTGCACGGCAGCCATCTTCTGGCTATTTGGTAATCCATGGAAGGACAGCCACGTATCTGCAATTTCCGTGACTTTGGGTGTATGAGCAGTTGCACTCTAATTCCAAAGATTTCCAAAGAGAAGAAGATGGTTGCCTTGAACCAGAATTTGCACTGCGGGTGAGTAAAGATTTAGGGGCATTTGCCTAGGATAGAAGCTAGGCTGGGGGGGAGGAAGGAGGGGGATCTATGACAGCGCTACGAAATATGTTGGCGCTATATAAATACATGTTAATAATAATAATAATAATAATAATATGTAGAGTGAGGGGGTAGGGTTTTTTTACTTCAGGGTTGAATTCTCCTTTAAGTGGGATATAAATGAGCTGGACAGTTTACTATATTGGTTGGGGGATGGAAGACTTAATTATGTTGGGGTTGGGGTTGGCGTTGTTTTGTGTAGAAAAAAGATACTTGACATGATTAAACTTTACAACTACATTAGAGGACCAAATTGGGGACAATCATACTGGTGAAGAGGCTCTTAAGGGGTGATATGATAACTATGTATAAATATATAGAGGAAATATATAATAATCTCTCTAATGATTTATTTACCAGTAGGTCTTTCCAGCTGACACGAGGTCACCCATTCCGATTAGAAGAGAAGAGGTTCCGCCTAAATATTCGGAAGCGTTTTTTTACAGCAAGAGCTGTGAAGATGTGGAATTCTCTCCCTGAATCAGTAAATTAGATTAAGATGGGATTGGATGACTTTTGAGCCAGTGAGGGAAGACGGGGTTATGGAAGATAGCTCATAGTACAAATTGATCCAGGGACTAGTCCAATTGCCATTTTGGAGTCAGGAAGAAAATTTTCCTCCCTCTGAGACAAATTGGAGAGGATTCAGATGGGTTTTTTTATTTCCTCTGGATCAACTAGCAGTTCAAAGGTTAAAAAAAAGTTAAAAAGTTGAAATTGATGTATGTGTGTCTTTTTTCAACCTAACTTACTATGTTACTATGTTACTATGTATTATAGACAAACAGCTCGGAACCTTTTTCCCATAAAGAATATATCACACTAGAAGTCACCCCTTTAGACTAGTGGAAAATGCTTTAAGAGGGCCTTTGTATCCAAGACATTGTGATACTAAAATCTACAGTTAGTATAGATATTGATATGTGCAGTTAATGTGAGTATATGGAGGGTCAGTGGGAGTGTGTGCATGAATGAATGCTGGGTTTGATTTGAAGGGGTTGAACTTGTTGGGCTTCAATATTTTTTCAACCCAAATTAACTATGCAGCTATCACATATTTACGATAGCAAATGCAATGTGAAAGTGTAATACTGGACATAATTGCACTTGCCTGCAAACACAAATCAGATGCAATTACACTAAAGGTTTTTACATTGGCATCACTTCCAAAGTAACATGTGCAGTCAATACTTTTTTAGGCACCATCCACTTGGGACTCTCAAACACATAGGGGAGTCTCTGGCAAAAAGCCTCTAGATCCAAATGACTTACCCTTTTATATTAAAGCCCACTGCCACCAAACCTTAGGGAAATGCATAATAAATGAGGAAATTTACCAGTCCCTTACATTGCCTATGTGCCAGCTTATTTTTTCTGCTACTTTTTCAGTGCAGAATTCAATAAAGACTATGGGCATTTTTTCCTCTCCAACTTATTTAGCACAAAATACATTGGGGGGTCTATGTGTCTTTGTTGCTGTGTTTTTTTCATAGCAAATTTTTCAAGTGATATTTTTCCCTTTTCCACCGAAAATATTTAAAGCTGGTAAAATGCAGAAACCTCCTGGAAACCATACCTGCTGAAAAAAATCAATATATTCTTGCAGATAAAATACTGGAACGTAAAGCAGAAATAGAAAAAAAAAATAACTGCAGAGAATAGGGGTTAAGTAGTATATTTTTCTCTTTATTTTAGTATAATAATTTCTGTAAAATCCATAATAAAATACAAGGGATCTTGCAATGTGAAGTTGTTCTCGGAAAAAAAAACTGTCCATGATGGAAAAAAGGACCACATGCAGCAGCCAATGTCACTAGGTTGTGCTGGAACTAGAAATTCTTTACAATTGTCATGGTATACTCTTTTAAATGTCTGGATTAAATAGTAAAAAAAGGAACGAAACATGTAATGGTTTATGGAATCTTTAGGGATAGGTTTTTAAATAATTAAATAGCTGTCATTTTTCTTGCTCTACCTCAATTATTCTGCTCGGGTCTCACTTACTCCACTTGGTATAATGAGTCCCTGGAGCATATTTCATTGCTGGAGAATGAACGCATTCTTCACTTGCGGTCAGTGGGATGTTGTTAATTTGAAATCACTTAAACTATTATATCTGTCAAGCGTGGTTATTTTATTTTCAATTCTCATCAGGGGTTTGTATGGACGTCTGATGCTGGGTCAGATTGGCAGATTAATTTACGGCAGGAATATAGGAGGACAAGTAGAATTAAAATATATATATATATATATATATATATATATGCTTTTCATGTGTATGCCATGGAGAAATTATTCTAAGACTTACAAGAGCACAAATCAAAAAATAATGCTGCACCATCTACAGTACAAGTACTTGTACAGTACAAGAGTACAGTTTACGGTCATGTTGATAAGAGCCTGAAGAATGTTTAAGCCAATATCAGGCTAACGACCACTGTCAAGGGGCAAATAGCATTAGTTAAAATGCTTCTTTTGTAAAAAAAAATATGGTAGTTTCCTAGAAAATGTGGAAGTTGTGGGTACCCAATTGTTTTAAGTCTAAGCATTCTGTGGTCTAACTATGTGAGCTATTCTGGTACAGCTAGTTAGATATGGGCCCAGTGTCTATAAGTATGCTTGTGAAGATTCTCATTCATCCAGGTCATGGTATATCTGTAGAAATAAATCAAATCAACTGAACTTGCTGTGTTTTTATCCTTGAAGTCATCCAACTGGCTTTCTCAATTCAGACTAACTTGTGCATAGGATCTTTCTCTGGAATGTTGCTCCAATCAGCATAATCTGTTTATCATAATCTGCAAGGATGTCATGAAATTAGGTGTTGATTGTATTAGCAAGATTGGATCTTTGAGGAGTACCTGGAAAGTTTAATAACACCCCAAAGCTCCAATCTTGCTAATACAATTAACACCTAACATCATGACATGTCTAGAAGTGATCTTTAAGAGGAAAGGTATCGCTGCCTATCAGTGCTGTTACTTGATATTACTGGGCCCAGCAGAAAATTAAATTAAGGACCCTAGAACATTGGTAAATTGGTCTATGCTACTAAGATACATTAAAATTGCTCATTATTTGGAGCTTTGCTGCCCCCCTGCAACTGCAGGGTCTGCATCCTCTGCAGTTACCATCCTGATATATATATATTTTTTTTAACTCTTGAAACCTTCTTTTTGTATTTCTCCTTGAAGTAAAAAAAAATAAGAATACTGGAAATTTTTTATAGGTTGGAAGAGAAAAGAAAACATTCTCCCTTGTCATCAGTAGATGCTTTGGATGTAGAAGAGGAACTATCTACTGAAGAGACTTATTAAAGGGAATGGATTTCTAATTCGTCTTTAGAGGAGTAGTTATGAGCAAATATGTCCCATTTTTTCACTAAACTGCTAAAACATTTGTGAAATGGTGAAATAATGGTGAAACACATTTAAGTCAATGGGCATAAAAGTTTTTCATGCGCACAACAATTTTTTCTTACTATAAATGCATTAAAGTCAATGGGTGTTTTTCTTGTGAAAGCGAATTTATGCCTGGTGAAAAAAATTCTCATCACTATAGAGGAGATCTTCCTGTTACAGAATTATCCCTCCCTCAAAACATCAATTTAATACATATATTATCATACAAAAGTTTGTTAGAAAATTCAGTTTAAAGGGATTCTCATATATTTTTATTGTGAAGCTTTAATTACTAAAATTCACAGTGTACATTTAAATGTTCTTCTTGAACCAATAAATGTATTTTTTTGTATAATATTGGTGTGGTAGGCAGCCATCTCAGGTTATTGTGCTTGAACCAGCACTTCACAATGAAACTATTTTCAGATAAACTATTGTTTCTCCTACTCAATGTAACTGGAGAAGTCATAATTTTCATTGCTATTCTCATATCTACCATTGATGTGCTGCTGGAGGAAAGGATGGATTTTGTTAAAAAAAAAAGAACGTTTTCTTTTGACAGAATCCCGTTAAAGAATTTTGTGCAAAAAAGGGGAGGAAGTTAAGGCCTGACCTTGCAAGTAGGATTATTAATAGAGAGCTTTATTAGTAGGTAGTCAGTATTAGGCTAGTACTTGCCTTTGACTTAATTTTACTAGATGCAGTAGGTTATTACTTAGTACCTGCCCTGTGACAGTGGAAATCTCATTTGTGCCTATGCACAAAGTACTTTCATTACTATAGAGAAAAAAGAAGTAATTTAAAAAAAAAATTATTTGATTATAATGGAATCTATGGGAAACATCCTTTCCATAATTCGGAGCTTTCTAGATAACAGGTTAATGGATAATGAATCCTATACCTGTATTAGTTATTGGGATGCTATGCTTTCTGTTGTGCTTTTATTTTTTGATTAACATGAGAAATGATTCCAAATTCAATATTGCTAGATTTGCAGAGTGACTAACACAATGCTTTTATTTTATTATAATAAAATTGCATTTTTAATGCCTGCTTAAAAGTGTGATATATAGTAAAAATAACAATGTCAACTCTATGAAGAGTTATAAAGTGCCATTGTGATTGGATTAGTGGAAGAGTTTATATGCGGAGGACTTCCGATACCAGTCATTTGAACTGAAGAAGATGCTCGGATGAGTAAGGAAGTGTCTTAAATAATTACCCAGCAAGTTCATTTGTTTTAGAATTACTTATATAAGATACAATAAAGAAATGTTTGTAAAGCCTATCATACTGTGTTCAATGTTTTTCCCCCTAACTCATTTACTACATTCCACTATTAGTTTGCATTTTCTTTCTTCTGAGAGTAGATTTTTTTTAAATCATCTTTGGGCTCATGTTAACAGTGAGCCATTTCTCTGTACCCATGATTTTGAGCATGCTAATGATGTTTGTTTGGTGCACCATCTTCATACTGGATTGGCATCAGCTTGCTCAAAGATAAATTCAGTATTTCTGAAAATATTTTCAGACATATGTGCCATATTTATTCTAAAACAGAGACACCATTAAAATAATTGTGTGACATTTGCGCTACATTGGTATAGGCCTGAAAAATGGGGTATGTGGCAAGACAACCTCATTTTCAATTTTAAATCATTAATCTGCAAAATGTTATGTTGGAATAAAATAAGAATTTCTATTTGACATCCGTTTGAGCTCTGAGACGCAAGAGGATGAAAAACAAATAAAAGCTAGATGCAAGCCTTAAGGCCATTATAGAAAAATCATAGGATGGGGTGGGGGGAATTTTTACATACCACAATAAGAAAACAAATCACTGTAAATAATTTAACTAATATTTTAATTCAGCTACAATTTTTGAAAAGATCATAGCTCAAAAGAACAGAATTGATAAAATGTGCACAAAATGCTGTGGCGGGATTTTTCTTTCCATAGTTTTCATCAAGGGGAACAAAAAGTGTTCTTGAGTTGATGATATTGGGATTCTGACTTGAACATTGGTGGACTGATGATTGAGTACAGAGAAAATGATTGGCAATTTTACATGCTCTGTGAAAGATGAATGAAAAATTGAAGATTTAAAGAAAAAATGGAAATATTATTCATAACTGAATGATTGAAATATTCAGATTTTGTAGGGAGATTTTTAAAAGCAACTTACAGTAATATAGTTATCAGCTATACAAGCTAAGTTATAGTATACAGTATGTGTAAAAAATGGTAAGATATGGACTAAACTTTCTATAAATGAGACGTCTATTCCAGAAACATTATAGTATGCATATGGGTTTTCTGGGATGCACAGTGGGTGACTCTTTGTAACAGAATCCTAAGGACACAGAAGCAGTTTCCAAAATCAGTAAAAATGGTTTTAATTTTTTTCACCATGAATTTCTTGAAGAGCTCCACAGAGGTGTTGCTTCATTCAGGACAGCACAGGACTAGCAAATAAAGTAAAGCAAATATTTATTTAAAAAAAAACAGCCTCAAGTCTGAAATGGTTCACTGAACTATTAAGTTAGAGGCTAATTTTATGGCACACAAGATGTATAATCAGAGAAAATCCCACACCAATCACAAGTCTTGGACTAAGTGCATGAAACACAAAATCAGGCTTTGTCATTAATGTTGTGTTAAAATAATTAATATATTTTGTATTTAATAAGTTGGCCTTTGTGGATTCTTTATTATATTTGTTTGTATGTTTTGTTTGTTTTGAAGATGTAGGGTATGGCCACTGGGATTCCACACGTTAAATGGTAAGTTTTACTATTTTTTTATCATGTTTTGTTAGGCCGGGCCTAGGTGTAGGAAGGGTAGGCAACCACCTAGGGCGCAATCACTGGGGGGGCACACTTCTCAGGGGAATTTTTTATTTTTATGTTCAGTTCACTTGCATTGTTGGCATTTATTAAAAGCATTGTAATTTATCAAATTTGCATGCCCCAACCCCCTCTGGGGTTGGTTTTAGCCTGGTGTATCTCTATGGGCTCCTCTACCCTGGAGCGTGACTTGGCTCCTTCCAGTTCCATGTTGACATGCTGGCGCATTGACGCTCTGACGCACATGCCTAGTAGGCTGCAGGGACGGAGCTAGATGTCAGTCATTACAAAAGCCGGATTGGTTGGGCAGAGAGGACCTGCTGTGCGTGCTAGAGGGGAGCAGTAACACATCTGACTGAAAAGATCTGTCTGCTCTTTCCTGCTGGGCTTAGGTTGGCCACAAGTATGGTGGGGGCATGGGCTTGGAGATGGCAGCTGCAGACTGCAGTATTAATGGATATGGCTGGGCCTGAGTCCATTGTTGGCTTTTGGCCTGGCCAGGCAGCGACACAGGTACAGATCAGGGTTTTGGGTTTGGCACAGGCACAGGTGGGGGTGTGGGCTTGGGTCCTGCAGTATTAATGGTGGATATGGCTGGAACTGGACTGCGGGGGGGGGGGCTCTGATTGGAATGCTTGTCTAGGGTGCCAAATTACCTTAGCCCGACCCTGGTTATGTTAGATACGCTATAAGAACAGAAGTGCACAAAGCATTGGTAATTTATTGTCAATGCAAATTAAGGTTAAATTAATGCTTCCGTATGACTGATATGGTCTGTAGCAGAAACCATGTACTGTATAAAATTAGTGCATATTCGGGTATTATGGGAATAAAAGTCTATCTAACAATGGTTATGTTTTATTGAACAAATCTTGTAGTAATAATATGGAGTACTCTTGGTGCTTTAAATACCAAGAGTATATATTAAGTATATAGTAAGTACTGACAATAGGATCTATATTTTTTATTATAATTGGCTTATCAGGGCTATCACTGAAATCCCAGAAAAGTATATAACACATTACACTTAATTAAAATCAAACTTTTGTGCTCATGTTTGATGATCCCCAGAGTAAACATATAGATTACAACCAAACAGAAATCAGTGCGTTACTGGGGTTGTCAAAGAATATATTATATTTGAGTTACCTGAGATATAATTAAACTTTTTATTCTAACTCTTTACATTTATTGCTGCACACATTTCATGTTACATTTGTAGCATCATGAACTGCAAAAGGTGACCTATTTTCTCTGATAAAATGTTTATTTTCCATTACAAGCTTTTTTGCTTAGAAAGAAGCATTGCTGCAGTATGTATTTATGTGTTTCCTGACACTGATTTACACATTATAAAATATGATGAAATAACTCTTTTCAAACTTACCCCCAAAAGCATTAATTTTGTGTACTATTGGTAAGACGTCCAGCACACAAAACTGTGTGTCTCACATAATAACCGCTTTAGTTAGGCCAACAGAGCTTCTAATTAACAGGAAAACTGAAAAACAGGAAATATAGGAGAATGCTGTTTATTAATTTAATCATAAATAGCCAAAGAGTAATAACAGTAGATAAGTTGAATTATCAAGATAAATAAGTAGAACAAAATACAGACAAAAACAGGAGAGGACTGGCAAGGGACTGAAGGGCATCTCTGCCCAGTTTCAGCCAGGAGAAATAAAGAGAGTGTGAAAGGAGTCTGGATTGGAGGAATTAGCATCTGCAGGAGATTCCCATATGGGTATCCAAAGGTTGAAGTCACACTGCATGTCCAAAACTGTTTGACTTTCACTCGGACAGCCCGGTATTTGGAAGGGTTGTCCGGGTGAAACCTTCCTGTCCATAATTTCCAATTAGGAAATCCAGAGAGACATTGAAAATAATGACATGGCTGTCAGCCACATCATCAGTGCCGGCCCTGACATCACAAGCCCTGCTCTTGATGTCAACAGCCCCACCTCCTATTTCACCAGCATGCTCCAAATATCATCCGCCCCACCCCCTGCCCATTTTCCGGCAGCAGAAACGTTGGCAACCCTATTGCAAAGTATCCTAAGGGACTGGGAAGTGAGTATTGTCATCATTTCTATTAAAGGAATGCTTGAAAATTTAACAGCCTGTGTTTCCAGGGACTGAGGAAAAGACTTTATTGCATTAGTTAGAGAGATAGTTTGTGCTGGCCTTATTTTAGTGATGCCCCATTGACACTTGTAAGGAGTGTTGTGCCCATTAGTTCCACTTTTACTTACCTTTAATTTAGATAAGCAGTTATTTCATTTACCAAATACTTGTGTGAATTAGTATGCACTCTTGGATCCCACTAGGTGGAAGCACTGCATTAGTAAGCACCAGGTACCCAGTATCTTCCAATACCACTGTGGAGTGACTCAGGTTGTCCTGGGCAATTAGGTAAGTGCCACAAGTGGAGTGTAACACCGACAGAGGTGTTTAGAATGGGTTACATCTTTTTATATTATAAAATAGAATAAGAATATAGGAATACATATAGAATACATACACAGATAATACATGTAGCAGAACACACTGATAATGTTTCAACTACGTAACTTAAATGAAAAGCAAAGTCCAACCACTCCAATAGTAAGAAAGGATGTCAAAATAATATTCTCCATTTTTGCTACCACTTTGGAGGAGATTGAATTAAATTTGAACTGGGATGTCCTGTTTGATTCCGAGTGTATCAGAATTTTATGATAGTTTTTAACATTCAGGGGGCCCACCGAGTCTCTGATTTCTGATTGCATCCTCAAGTGCCCTCATCACAAAATCCTTTACTCCCCTGCGTGCACACCGCATGCCACTTACCTTTTACCACCGTCTTCTTTCCTTTGTTACTGTGATTGAGTGAGAGGGGCCAGGTCAGGGACAGGCCCACATTAGTGGGGCCTATGGAGGTCAGAGCCCACCAGGTGTTTTCCTAGTGTCCCACCAGCCCAACCTGTTAACACTTGACTGTTTTGAAAAAAAAAAATGTTTTAAATATATGTAATTCTCATAATTGTTTGACTGCATTGCTCATTCGAAATTCTGTTATTTTTATACCAAGTGTTAGAGTGACAGCACTAAACCAAACCACTCACTCAAATTCAATGCTCATCCATGAGGGACTGAAATAATAGAAATAATTTTCTGCTTTACTAGAAATCCATATGGAAAAAAGAAAATGATTTGCCGCTCATAAAATAAAATCTACAACAAATCTGTCCCTAATCCTGCATTTCTCCCCGAATGCCATCTTGGAAACACAGTTAATATAGGCATAGCAGCATATTCTGTGATATTTGGGAATTCATATCTTTAAAGCTTTGAATTATGAAACTTAAAAAAGAATATGGAATTACTGCTGTAGCGTAGCATTAAGTATATTTATTAAAAAATATATCCTGAATAATTTATTTGCAATGCCAACCTTCTAGTGAGTATGTCAATGAAAGGAAATAAAGCACAACTTTGCATTTAAATGGACTATCTCTTTTTATTAAATCCACAAATTATACTATTATAGATAATTTCATGATTGCAATAAACAGAATGGGAATTATCTTTAAATGAGTAAAATGATGAGCTTTGTGCCGACCAATAATACAGGTTTCTTCCGTAATGCAGCATGCAGGATTTCAAGCTGACATCAAAGTAAAAAATTCAGCTGAAATGACAGTAGCAGCTGCAGCATCTGTCTCCAAATTAGGCTGTGTTTCAAAGTCTGGACTCAGCTGCTAAGCAGTATAAAGACCCAGGAGGAAGGCTTGCACAAGAAAAGAGTTAGTTTTCTAACCTAGCACATCAAAGTAACACATGCTAGGAAGAGCACTAAATGCATATGGCACACAGTCACTTGCTGTCTAATTGCATTGCACTCATAAAACTAAGAAAACCTTCAGCTAATTTCTAGTTGGAAAACAATCATGAACACATTTCTCTGTAAAAGGCTTTTTAAAAATAATTAAATTGCGTGTGATGAGGATAGGGATTGTGCCCACCCTAACTACAGAAATCTGTCTATAAACCAAAATGAACCAGAGTGGCAGTTTTTAGGCACAGGAATTGTTATGTAAAAAAAGGAAAACTGCTAGTAGGTTATCCTGTATATTATTGCTGTCAACAGAGATAATCGTAAAATGTTAACACATATTTTGAAAAATTGCAATACAATTGTCTTCATGCACGATTCCAATGATCATGACTAAATTCAAAGACTCACATATGATATTATTGGTATGCATGGACATTTCCTTGGTGAGAGATGTCAGTTGTTCCCATCATTTCACAAAATCTAGAGCTGGCTTAACCAGTGCAATGCTTTCGTAGGCCATCATGTGACCTGAATTAAATTCATTTTGCTCATTTTAATTTTTATATGTGTATTAATTTGAGGAGTAAATTGGTGAAAAATTATTAAAAATATGTTTTGTAACGTAATAAAACAGTGGCTAAAGTGCACCATAGTAGCCAGTTGCCAATCAGATCTATCAATCTATTTATTTTTATTTGTCCATCTACAGTATCTATCATCTATCTGTCTGTTTATATCTATCCACCCATCCATCTATAATCAATATATCTCTCTGTCTGTCCATCTATTATCAATCCATCCATTATCTCTCTTATGTCTGTCTCTTATCCATCCATCTGTTATCTGTCAGTCCTGACGTCTATTTGTCTGTCTGTCTATTTATCTGTCTATCCATCTGTCTGTCTATCTATCTGTCTATCTATATACAGGTATATGTTATATAATTTATCTATATATGCAGACCAGACAGACAAGTATATTTAATTCCTCTTTACTTAAGCATTAAAAAAAAACATGACTATGGCAAAGCAAAATTGCCCTCATCCCACCAGAATAGGGGTGTTGCTCCAACGATAAGAGGCAGATTTTCATTTATTAAACCTAGCCCCTCCAGGACTGGAAAGATGAGCACAGGGACAGAAGTTGCCTCAAAGCGGCAGAGGTGTTAAAATCACCCCTTCACCAGAAGCAGTGACACCTAGCAGGGTAGGAAAACACGTACACAAATTTATGGAACAGAATAATGCTACTTTAGTATCTCTGTGTCAGGAACGCGCCGCCCGGAGTCTTACCTGCAGCTCCGGGCAGCGCGTCCTCTTCTCTCCGGCGTTGCTCCCACAATGTCGGCGCGATGACATCACGCGCCTGCGCCATTTTGGCTCAAATTTTTTATATTTAAAGGCGCATTGGATGCCATTAAGGCGCCCAATTATAGGATCATATTGCTATTGTTCCTGGGTGTTGTGTTTGATCTTGTTCCTTGTATTTTGACCATTTGCCTGGACTTTGTATTATTTTGCCTGCCAATACAACCATTTGCCTGGACTTTAACTCGTTTCCTGCCTGATCCTTACTGGAGTTTCGCTGTTGGTCCATTAACCCCTAAGCTTCCTCCTTGGTCCACTACTCCCCTAGGGTGCCTACTAGGCCTACCCTGACACTCTGTAAAGAGATCCTCTTGTTTTCATATAAAATATTGGTATTGGGCAGGTGTTGCTGTAGTCAGGGTATCCTACATCAGACTTGTGTCAACTACTGTTTTAGGATTTTTTATCTTTGGGCAAAAAAATTTACTCTAAGTGGTCCGGTTATTAAAGGACATGGAAAGTAAAACTAAAGAAGTAGGCTAGTAATGTTGTACATTATGTTTTGTGCTTCTGTACCAATCCCAGACAACCACAGCCCTTTAGCAGTAAAGATCTTGTGTCTCCAAAGATGCCCCAGTAGCTCCCCATCTTCTTTTCTGCTGATTCACTGATTCACATGCTCTGTGCTGCTGTCACTTACTGAGCTTAGGGACCCACTCACAATATACAGTACACATAGAATAGACATGTCACAGTATAAGACTGATAATTAATATGGATAATTACTACATGGAAGCCCTGTAACATCAGCTTTTATTACAGACCAACCTCATTTTCCATTGATAATTTGTGACGACCCCTAAG
This sequence comes from Xenopus borealis, assembly GCA_024363595.1. NCBI lineage: Eukaryota > Metazoa > Chordata > Amphibia > Anura > Pipidae > Xenopus > Xenopus borealis. The sequence goes on from CM044440.1 coordinate 105,280,258, forward strand.
CTTAGCTCCTCAACAGCTGCTCAGAGCCCACTGAGCATGTGAGTGTCGCAGACACTTTCCAAGATGGTGACCCCCTGTGGCAAGTTTGAAGTCCTGGGTCATTGCTGCTATTGACAAGCTGAAACTCTAGGCTTGTACAATAAGTTCAGTAAATAAAATATGCATATTTAGGGTTTAGTTCTCCATTAAACATAACATTTTCAAGTTTTCATTTGAATTGAAATGATAAATTAAGTCAAATTAAGGCAGCAAAATCACATTATACCCATCATTTTCAAAGAATCTACCAAACCTCAGATACCTCTTGAAAACCTTGAATGGCTGCCCCCATGGTTGCATAACAGCTTGTTCATATAAACTATAGTTGAATTTCCAAAGCAGACATACCAGGCAAGGGCAATAGTATGGTATACATTTGTTGCTTTAAAACACATCTCTTTTTTGGTATTACTGTTTCTTTAACTATTGGTAATGCCACCCAGAAAATGAACTGTGCAGAACAATGATGCATGAAGGAACTGTCAGTCATCTTAAACCTTTCTGTGTGACTCATGTAGCTAGGTATCTACATCAATAAGGGTCATGCTGGGTGATCTTACACATTGGGCAAAATTGTACCAGTGTAGTAGCCCCTAGCAACCAATCAGAGACTTGTTTTTTTTTTCCTGCAGTGGATTGATCAAAGATAACTTCCAACTGGTTGCTATTGCCAGTTGTGCTAGTGCAAATTTGTCCAGTGCTAGTAAATGAAATCCACTAGTATCCTATTAATCTAAAGCTAGAAATTATGATTTA
>CM044440.1:105286043-105310425 GCA_024363595.1 Xenopus borealis
TCCATTTCTATAAACACCACAGTCTATTTATTAAGTCTCAATTTTTCTAGTTGAGTACTAAAATACTGACATTGAAGTTATTTTATGGCATAATATTTCCTTTTTTAAGGTGTTGTTCAACAATTTTTTTCATTTGTGCTTTGTAAATTCAGATTTTTTAAAAAAATGTCATGCTATTCTGGGTTTTAGAGAGTGATTTTAGTTGTGTTTTCTTAAACATCTAAAACCATTAAAATTTGACTATTAATAAATAGGCCTCTAGCTCTCATACAATAAAAATAAAACTTGGACCTAACTCCCCACTACCATTTGGCTTAATATACTTGTCTCAGACTGCACTTGGGCCTTTTCACTACAGCCTCTGGACAAACTTTGAAGAGGATTAAGCAACTAATGACTCATCCCTGCCAGCCCAGGGAAATATTAAAATAAGACATAAAATGTCAGAAATAGTAGCTTTTATGGTCTCATTTTTCTTTCTAAAAATATTCTGACATTTTTATTTTCCTATCTACATGCTTCTGGATTTCTTACACATGTTAAGGTCCACTAGGTCTGCAAAGTTCCATTTTTTTCAGCATATTTGTATCTAGTTGACTTTATCAGTTAACATGCTATTTACGCTACTATTATAAATTATTCTACTATACTATAACCATAGTATATAATATATTATTATATAATGATTTCCAATTAAATGAATGCCTCAGAAATGTGTCTCTTCTGACATCTAATCAAGTTTTTTATTATTAATGTCCAGTTGATATATCTAGTAAGCATTGCAGCTTTACAATTGCTTTTCCAGGTGTGGCAAGTAAGTTTAGAACTGTAGCAGAGCCATTTTAAACAGTCATAAGAGTTTATTCAAGGCTGGTGCGGGTTGAGGGGTGATAAGGTAAAATAATGGAAAAGGCACAGAAAATAGCTGAATAACTATTTTGATTAAATTCATGCATGTATATATACCATGACATAATGAGATAACATACTGTAGATATAAAATCTTTATTAACGTTATGTTAATAAATTATTAGATTGTTTATGTATATTTTTATACTAACGTATTTGATAGCAACAGCATGATCTCTCTAGATGTTGACATCCAAACCTGGCAAATGTCTTTAAAATAGCAGTCTTTCTGAGATTCATATTTATGACCTTAAATCTTCCTCACTTTGGAAGGTAGTTGGAACAGCCCGGGAGAGGGATGGTAGGCTCTCCCAAAACATGTACTGTATACATATAATACACAAAAGCTGTGAATATCTTGTAAATTATATCCTTATAAACGGTGAGTTCTGATGTCATCAGTTATAAACGGTGAGTTCTGATGTCATTTCTGTCACATGACTCACTCAAACGTGTGTATTATAATAAATAAAGTACCCCCAGTTGCAAAATATGAGGATATTAGAAATTACCTCAGAGTTCCATTACCTGTATAAAAACACTCTGCATTCGGCCTTCTTATAATATCCTTATATTTTACAAGAGGGGGTACTTTATTCACTATATATACTTGATAAAGGTTCCTGTGTGGGACCGAAATGTTAGATAAATAAACCGTTTTGTTTGACACCTTTTTTCTGCTTTTGTGTAAAATCCTGTGAGGGCCATCATTTTCTACATTGCATTGACTACTTTCTCATGTGCACCCAGGTCTCGACTACTTTTAGGGTGTGTGGTTCTCACATGCTGCCTCACATGCTGCCTTCTAAATTTATATATATATATATATATACTCAATAGCCTTAATATCATGTAAATTTTATGCATTTAAATTGTGCCAGCAGTTAAACTGCCATCCCTTATAATATAGTGAATAAAGCACCCCCTTTGTAAAATATAAGGATATTATAAGTTACCGAGAAGTTTCATGAGTTTCATACAAAATTACAAGGCCAAAGGCTATACAGGTCATGGAACTCCAAGGGAACTTCTAATATCCGCATATTTTACATAATGGGACACTTTATTAAAATACACAAGTGAGTCATGTGACAGAAACTCCCAGAGGCCCCCAGAGACTCCCAGAGGGCACCCCTTCAGACTAGAAGAAAAGGTGATTCTTCACAGTGAGGACAGTGAGGTTGTGGAATGCACTGCTGGGTGATATTGTGATGGCTGATTCTGTTGATGCTTTCAAAAGGGGCTTGGATGATTTTTTGGACAGACATAATACCAGGGCCGGGCCTTGCAGACAGTGTACCCTAGGCACACAATCTGCTACCAAGCCCCCACCATATGCCCGCATGCCCAGTAGCTCCCAATATTCTTTTCTGCTGATTCACTGATTCACATGCTCTGTGCTGCTGTCACTTACTGAGCTTAGGGACCCACTCACAATATACAGTACACATAGAATAGAAATATCGTCATAATATAAGGCTGATTAGTCATTAATACAGATAATTACTACATGGCAGCACAGAAATGCATTTAGCATCAGAAATTAATAATCAGTAAACCTGTAGCATCAGCTTATATTACAGCCAGGCAATCTCATTTTCTGCTGCTGGATAATTAGTGACGACCCCTAAGCTTAGCTTCTCAACTGCTTCTCAGAGCCCACTGAGCATGTGAGTGTCACAGACAGTGACCTCCTGTGACATATATTACATATAAGTTTGAAGTTTGAAGTCCATGATCATTGCTGCTATTGACAAGTTAGGCTGGTGCAATAAGTTCACTATGTAAAACGTGGCATTTTAAGTCCTATTCATTTTTAGGGTTTCCTTCTCCTTTAAAGAAGTAATTTGTATCACATGACTTAGTTATACTTGTTTATTATATAAAATAATTTACAAAAATATGACACTATTAGAAGTACCCTCAGAATAAAATAGCTTAGCATTGTGCTAAAGATGGAACTCTATGTTATGGAACTCTACTAATATGCTATTTTACAATCGAGGTATATTATTAGGGGAGGGTATTTAGCAGTTGGTGTTTGCAAATCTTTAGAGAATATATTGTAAATGCAGGATTAAAGAATGAATTGAAGAGTTAATATAAGCTTTGGCATTTCTCTAGTACAAAATAAGAGTTTGCTTATCGTTAGTCACTAATATGTACTAAGTCTTGTATTGTTTTCTCTGGCCTCTAGGTAAAATGGTTTTATATCTTTTTGCTTAGATAAAAATGTATGTTTTATCCATTATAGATATTAGAATATTAAGGGTTTAGTAAATAAGAAATTTATATTTGACATTGTTATGGCTAATAATTGAACCTAATCCATGGAAGGTTAATAACCATTTTTAGACATGAACAAGGAATTATGTGTGTATTTAATGATAGCATGATTAATTAAGAAATGAAAATAGGAATGATAAGCAGTCAATAAGACAGTTCATTAGACAGTGAGAAAAGACACAAGGGGGAATTAGATCATACAATATCAAACTGACTCAGTGTTACATAAAGAAGGTTAGGAGAATAATAGAAGCTGTGATTCATAAAGATATAGATGGTTCAAAGTGCTATTGCTTCCATATTCATATATGCCAGCAAATCCTAAACTCTGGAATAAGGCCATGCATCAAAAAATTGCAAATAATGGCATTATGGGAAGAATGGTTGCAAAAAAAGAATGTCTTGAACTAACTGAAAAAACTTAGGAAATTTTGTTTCAGCACCAAAATGTCTATAGGGCACATCTCCAAAGCAACCAAGTATTTCGCTTTTGTCGTTTGAATTGTAATTTACCAGTCCAGAGGTTTTTAGGCAGGTAAAATGTATGCAATGTTACTATATAAAGTAATCATCATAAACACTACAATATTGGCTAGACAATCATAACTCTTGCTTAAAACAAAAGGCAAAATGTGCACCTAATACACTATCCTGGGCCTTATAGAAAGTGCTTTCTGGGTCTAACACTCAAATTATGAGGGGAAAAATAACTACAGGTAGTTGCATTACATGTTTTTGTTTCAATAAGATACCCTTTATATAATAACTGGCACCTGTTTTATAAAGGAAAAGTCACATTTTCTTCCTGGAAATTGGAATTGTATTTGCTTCTATACTGAAATGACATTCTTTAACGGGGGAACTGACTTATGCTATATTACATTTTCTATGAAAATTCCACTCTCTTGCATGCTGCACTTGTTTCATTGTGTCACATTAAGACTTATTAGGTCTTTACTTTTGTACCTGAAAGCTATTACTTTTATGGGTCTGCCAGAACTGACAAGAAATCATTTACAGTCCAGCAACTCTAAATCACTAACAAAGTGCTTAAGAAAATAATTGGTTTGATTTCATTTCTGCTTTTTAAAGAAGCTGTAATTTGTTGGGTGAGTGTTCTGCTGTGATAAAAAATGATGCATTCGACAAATGAATTCATCAAAACGAATAGAGAAGATTATCTTTAAAAGTGCTTTTGTTTTTATATAAATTCAAAGACAAATGCTAGCTCAGAAAAAGTAAAAATTGCTGCTAATGGGGTAAAAGTTGACTCTACCTTTATCCTGCAGCACACTAAATACACAACATACAGTACATAACATACCCTCACAGAGTGAATCTGTATAGATTGCATGGACCACAAGAGATGATAGTACAGGTATGGGAAACGTTTATCCAGAATAATCTAGCACTTGCTAGAGCAATAAGCAACGATGTGCATGTAAGGGGATAGTTATCAGAAAGGTGTGGGGCTAACTACATACTTCCCCACCCGCAACTCAGGCCCAGACTAATCGGTAGCTTCTGGCAAATGCAAAATCTGACGATTTATTGGACTTGTGGGATGTTTGGGCCTCAAACTTCTTGAAAAGCCAGGGGCTATTTTGAATCCCAGCCCTGATCTTCTGCCATTCATGAATACAGTGCAGCTGCAAATTTTAGAAACCATGGCTCATTTACCTTGTTTGTTGCACTTTGTTTCCCCTAATCAAATTGCAGGCTATATTAGCCTGTACCTCCAGTGGAGAAAATGTTTTTTTGGTGGCAGGTGTCCTTTAACTACTTCTAGTACTATGCAAATATGTAAAATTCCAACTGACTTGGAAGCACAGTAGGAAGTTATTGAAATGGAGGAAGGTGAGTCTTCTCAGTTTGGATGTGTGATATCTAGGCAGATTTTATACTAATATATTTGGTACTGTCTACTTGAGTATTTTTGATCCAATATGGCCACAATTAAGTTGATATTATGTTGACTTATTTTTTAACAAAGAATGGGTTTATTAAACAATTTACATATCCCATTTCCATGGAAATACAAAAATAGGAACTATCCAATATGCTTGTGACCTGTGTTTTTCCAGATAGTTTGGATTACTATACCATAAATCTACTAAAAAGTATATACATATTAAATAATACCAATAGAATCTTTTAGCACCAATATAAATGTATGCAGCTCAGTTAGGATCAAGTAAAAGGTGCTGGTTTACAATTATTATTATCACTACACAGAGAAAATCATTTTAAATATTCAGAATTATTTGCTTAAAAGATCACTATGGGAGATGGCCTTCCTGAAATTCAGATCTTTCTGGATAAGGGATGCCATACCTGTAGTTAGTATATTATAAATATATATAAAAGTTAAAAATCACATAAAGGAATATAAGTTTAACAGAGACCTGCCAGTTTGCAATTTCCATTTAGAGGACACTGAAGAGCAAACAGTCTTCTTGCCTTTTCATTTACATTGCTGTACAATATATTTTGTGTTCAGATCTGTTTGAACCTCTTTAATATTTATGATCCTCTCACCTGCTTGAATGGAGACGATACAGCTTTTGATAGCAATCTCATGAACTTGATTAACAATGTTCTAATCATGAGTACCAGTGAACTGATTCAAAAATGTTTCATCCATCACTTTTAACCAAAGATGATTGCATTACCTTACCATTTTTCATTTAAATAAATTCATTTGGTAGAAAAATATTGTCAAATGATCCTTAAATGAACATTGTGACTATATGCAAAATACATATCAAAGTGACCGACAGCATAACTACCAATTAGTGTATTAGCACAAAAATCTGTGTCATCGCAACTTTCAAGCCATTCTTCCTTTGACTAAATGTTATATTGTACTGGGATTCATTTTGCAATGAGTTCAGATTGTTAGTATAAATGTAACTAAAGCATATTGCAATAGCTAATTATCCAAATATTAGATTGAATTCTGAGTGTTCCCTATGATTACAGAACAAATCGCCTTTTATTTAAATGCTAATTGTACAGATTATGGTGCTCTTTCAAAAGAAAATCCTGCTGTGTGGAACTTTCATTTCATATATAGCTATGTAGGTGTTGTTTCCGTGCAATTTAACAATATTGTAAGGTCTAAAAGATAACTTTCCTAAATGCTCAGCCATTACAATATCATCCAGCAAGACATTCTACAACCTCACTATCCTCACTTCAAATGAAAGTTATTTTTCTCTAGCATTTGCTGCAGTGATCCATTAGATATCCTGCTATCTGTTTATAATGTCCTCTAATGTACTTATAAAGAGTAATCATGGCCCCTCACAAGTGTCTTTTTTCCAAAGACACAACCCCAACTTTGACAATCAACCATCATAATTTAAGCCTTCCATCCTCTTAAAGGGGAACTAAAGCTTAACCAAAGAAATAGCCTAGAAATGTTGTTCATTAAGTTTTGGAATTCTGTACCTGTCCAATGCAACCACAGTCATGTAGCAGTAACGATATGTGCCTCCAAAGATGCCCCAGTAGCTTCCCCTCTTCTTTTCTGCTGATTCACTGCACATGTTCTGTTATCACTTACTGAGCTTAGGACTAGGGGTGGGCGAGAAAATGAAGCCCATAGGCTTTAATGGGCATCTTCAACATTTTGCCAACGACAAAATTTGGGCTAAGCGAAACAGGTCAGATTTGCCCATCCCTTCTTAGGACCAACTCATAATATACTGTATTTACAGCACAGAAATGACACAATATAAGGCTGTTCAACAATTAATACATATAGTTACACAGCAGCACAGAAACCAGTTCAACTAGCATCAGGATGTGATAATTAGCCTTGTAGCATCAGCTTATATTAAAGGCCAGCCTTATTTTCTGTTTGATATTTTAAGACAACCCCTAAGCTTAGCTTTTTAACAGCTGCTCAGAGCCCACTGAGCATGCGAGTGTCACAAACAATTTCCAAGATGGTGACCCCCTGTGACAAGTTTGAAGTGCTGGATTCTTGCTGCTTTACAGAAAGAGTCTTTAGGATAGTGCAATAAGTACAGTACATAAAATATGACATTTTTAGCCATATTTATTTTTAGGGTACAGGTCTTCTTTAATCAGTTTAGTTGTGTGTAGTGATGGGCGAATTTATTCGCCTAGGTGGAATTCGCGGCGAATTCCCGCGATTCGCCGCTGGCGAATAAATTCGCGAATCACCAGCGAAATTTTGCTTGGCGTCGTTTTTGACGCGACGAAAACAACGTGACGCGCGCCGAAAACGACGCGACGCGTCAAAGTTGACGCGCGACAAAGTTGACGCGACGCACGACAAAATCGGCCCGCGACTCATTCGGCGGAGCGAATCGCGGGAGATTCGCCCATCACTAGTTGTGTGTCTTTGATATCTCTCCAGCTCATTTATATTTTTCTTAAGGACTGATGCCCAAAAGTGCACTGCAAACTCAGTGAGGCTGAGGCCTTACCCGGGACCTATAAAGAGGCAAAATTATATTTTATCCATTGTGTTATTGTCTTTTTTATGCAAGACAGTATTTTTTATTTTGCTTTAGTAACCATGGAATGACACTGCCTGGAATTAGCAAACTTGCTATCTACAAAAATCCCCAGATCCTTCTCAATTAACGATCAATCACAGATGGTTAATTAAACAGAAATAGCTGATTGCTAAGTCTCTTTATATAATGTATTTCTCTTTTTCTTATTCCCATTTAGGTCTACATCATTCTTCTTTAGATATTTTGACAAAGACTGTCAACTTCAACAATACAAATGAAGAATCAGTTGCAGGAGGTTGACAAATAAAATAGAAAAATTTGAAACCTTCTTTACTATATATGCAGGTAGATTCAAAACACAATCATATAAAGCATAATGAATTCAACTGTTAAAAAAAATATTATAAATTAATAGTGCTAGTGAAAACTCATTAATGAGCTCAAAATAGCAGGCCTATAATAGACTAGAATAATTATGTTCCTAAAATTGCGCTTGATTTACACACTTACTACTATTTGTAATAATGTGCATGAAGGTAAAATTAAACCTCCCTTTACAACTGAACAGAAAGAATAAAGAATTGATTTTGGTTGGAGATAGAAGAGTGAGCACATGACATGAAAGTTGATTTGGTGAAGACTGGCAAGATGGACTACAGTACTAGGAATGTTAATTTAACTGCCAGATTGGACTATATTCACTTGTTTGCCTTGATTCTGGCTTAAGGAATAGTAATATACAAATAGTATATTCTCACAATCTCAAAAGTTGCAGAAAGTGCTACCAAAGTGCATCAGTCTTTTCTTTTCTTGATAGATTTTAACTGGGGTTGCCCTAGTATGTATATCAATAATGCTCCATTACTTTGTCCATTACTTTGTCAAGTAACAATTAGGGTCATTAAACAAATATTTCAGTCTGAACTATTATTGAGAGTATAAAGACATTCAATATTGAAATACTGAACCTGTCTCCCAGATGAGAGGCTGGTCATTACAAAGTTTTGTTGCATTTGGTCATACTGTGTCTGAACACATAATGAAAAAAGCCAAAAACAATTAATCAAATGGACTCTTGAATAAACCATGTTATGTTCAAAGGAATAGGAAGCCAATCTTTATTGGGAAAATGATGTCACTGTTCATGGCCCATGTAATGTATGTAATCCATGCGCTTAATATAAAGAAAAGATTGTTTTTTTCTGTTACATAAAAGAACCTTATTCTACATCATTTAGGATCCTTTAACTAATGTGTTGAGTGAATTACCGGTCAAGTCACAATGGCTGTTAATGCATTCATTTAATTTTATATTGCATGTTTTAAAACCTGTTGACTTTAACATACTTTTTTTCAAAATATGTGTAATGTTATATTTCTCAGGGCATTCATAAAAATGACTTTCTTGGTATTTATAACTAAATAAATAACAATAAAACTAAACTCCATCAATGGGGCACATTTTCTAATGTGCGAATTTTCAGCAGCATCAGCTTTGCACTGCACACCTTGCACCATTTCACCAGGCACAAATGTGCTACAACTACACCAATCCACTTATATATATGCAAAGTTTCGACCTGGACGCTAAATGCTGGTGACTTTTCACTAGTGTTAAATTGACAGTGCGAGTATGTCATTTTGAAAGATGTGCTAGCATTCGTTTGTACCTAATGTAAATTCGCTGGTAATCTTGCGTTTAGATCAATTTCCATATGGCTGGTAATTTAAAGGTCTTGGAGGTCTTTATTATAAATGTTGGTGTAAATGCTTGAAGTTACCACTTTTTATTACGAATGTCCAGGGACCCTCAATAAAGACAAGAGATTTTATATAATGCCCACACATGAGCCCACTGTAAAATGAATGTTCCATATGTTTTGAAATGTCTGGAGAAAACTGGTTACCCAAAAGAAGGTCTTTTGCAGGCAACCACTCTTAAAAAAAGGAAAAGTTGCCAGCGTTTTTTGAACTTTAATTCATTTTCAGCAGACAGGATATAATGTAAGTGACAAGATTGAGGAAGCTCTAGCTTCTTCTGCTCTGAGATGCGAAGACATATCTGACAAAGGAAGTAACGTTCAGTAAAATCCACACTTTACTGAATTTGCAGAGTAATGACCTTTCTCCAGAGGTAAAGTCACCAGGTCGATAGAGTGCGAAGAAACACTAGCGATGGTCTCTTTCACTAGCAAATTGAAGCCTGTGTCTGTTAGTGAATAGGCGATGTCCCTGTGGATGGTAACGTTGACAAATTCAGAAAGTCATTAATCTCAAAAGAACGTTCAGTGTCAGCCAAAGAAGATCACCTCACAATATGTGCTTGAAAAAGTGCACTCATAGAAGCGCACGCACGAACTTGGGCCTGCGTTAGAGTCCTAACAACCCGCATTCTTAACCGCTTGGACCCGCGACCCGAACCGTACCCGCAACCCGCGATCCGCAACCCGAACCCGCAACCCGCTGACCATCAAGAATCAGGAAGTGCTGTCACTGTAAACCGGAAGTGACATCATCGGAAGTGCCCACGATCAGAAAAAAAGGAGTAAAACAGGAAGTGCTGTCATTGTAAACAGGATGTGACATCATCAGTAGTAGAAATGCTCAGAAAAAGGAGTAAAAATCGCTATAGCGAGGATCCGCTACCCAAACCTCAACCCGCCAACCTGCAGAACAACCGGCCCGCTTCTATACCCGCACCCAGAAATTCTACGAGCAACCCGCAGGGTACCGTGGGATTTTGCGGGTAACCTGCTGGTACCCGACCCGCTGCAGGACTCTAGCCTGCGTCTAAATGTGTGAGAAACAACACTTAGGGGTATGTTTACTAAGATTGGAGATAAATATTTGGAGAGATTTCTGGAGATGTTGCCCATAGCAACCAATCAGCAATTAGATTTAAACAGCCACCTATAAGTTAGCAAAGATCTGATTGGTTGCTATGGGCAACATCTCCAGAAATTTCTCCAGATATTTATCTCCAATCTTAGTAAACATGCCCCTAAGTGTTGTTTCTCACACATTTAGACGCAGGCTAGAGTCTCCAATCTTTGTAAACATGCCCCTTAAGCACATGCCAATAGCCATGCCATGCACTGGCACAAACAACATTACAAAAATAAGAGAAGAAGTTGGGGCAGAATGATTGTCTTGATTTGGAATGTAAGCTTACATATTTTGGCCAAATAGCGGTACTAACACCTCATTATTTTGTAATAATGAATTTTAAAGGTAAACTGTGTGATGGTGAGTTTTCTCTTTTTTTGTGTACAACTATTGGCTTTTTATCATTGATATCAGCTGGTCAACTACAGAATGTGGGTTAGACCAAGTGTTATCTCAAAGCTGGGTATATGGGACCCTACTTGTGAGAACTTACACTGCAAAGGATTAGGGAACCATTGATATGGAGGCATTGCATTATTGCCATTGTTCCACAGATGTATAATGGAATGCAAAGCACATTATTCCATGATGAGTTAAAAGATGGGGAAACTGGTGTTAACAGGGGAAAGACTTTAAAGAAAAGGTGAATTACTTGAACTTAAGTAATGTAAGTCACATTTTTATCAAGTATAGAAAAGAATTCCAGGTGATAGCCATGTATATGGAGATTATAGTGAGAAAAGCAGAAGATCAGGAGTGAAACACAGGTATTTAATACAAGACCAAGGATCTACAGAGGACAGATATTGTTGAGGGCTTACTGAAATGTGCAGGGTCAGACTGGGGGCTTGGGGCCCATCGGTGATGCTGTCCCAGGGCCCTCCACCGTAAGTCTTTTTTTGAACCCCGTGCGTGTTTATACGCTCATGCGCTGTAGTTTTATTACTTGAGTCTTTTTTTTTGACCCAGTACAACCCTGAAAACGTGTGTACAATGCTTTTTAAAGGGATAATGAAACAAGCAGTTATTTATATAACTGTGAAATTGTGAAGTAAGAAAGGTCAAGATGGAACATGATCAATAATATAAAAAAAGAGACCTAAACTGAGAATATTATATATATGGTTTGATAAATATTTTTACAAAGCAGTAATATAAGGGTTATAAGCATGGTGAAAATAAAGTATCCACCCTAGACATCTGCTATGCTATTTTTGCCTTTGATTCATCATCAACATATGGCTATCCAAACCATATTTTAATTGACTTTGCTGTCTGATCTCATATATTTTTCGTTGTTCAGTTTTTTCATTGCACTCTTATCTATTTCTTTACTTTGCCCTTCTCTGTCACCCCACAGCCCTCTTTGTGCTTCTTTTCTCTGAACACCTCAGTCTATCTTTCATCAAAAAAGAGATCAGGTGCCCTTGCTTTTTCTCTTGTTCTCTAAAAACAGAGCAGAAGAAGTGCCCTCTCATTCAAAATTAATAACTGTTGGAGTGCAATCACTTCATAAAGGGCTGCATAGTTTCATGTTATACATCCTGTCAAGACTAAGAAATCATGGATTATGTATTTTTGCCAAAATAGGCAAACCCTCATCTTGTATGCCATTTTCATATAAATGAAAGAATCCCAATAATTTATTTACTAGAGGACTAAAGGAAATATTATAAATACTGAGATTATCTGACCCCTGTATTGTTTACAGTTCAAACCCAGACATTAATCCCCTGTTTTTCTTGAAGACGTTTCAACGCTGGCTTCCATTGCCTGCCCTTGGCATCACAGAAGTTGGACAGCACTGCATTTAGAAGCTGCACTGTAGTCCTTATCATTGAAGTAATGGAAAGCCCTGGCGCTATAAATGCAGGGGTTGCATGACAAGGGATCCAAATGACCATCAGTCAGATTACACTGGTTACAATCTTTAGAGATTAGCAGAATCAGATGCAGATGTGATTGGGTAAGAAGGAATCAGTGAAGGGGGGGTGAGCTGGACTGACGTGGAGAAAGAGAAGGATGTGATGTCAGAGGAAGAAGCAGGTCACTTCCTTTTCCTATCACTGAGACACTGCAGATTTAGGAGCAGCTCCTGGCAACAGAGTTTTGGGCCATCCTCTCTGTAGGTAGAGGCAGCCCAATATTCAGTGGTGAATATAATGACAAGGTGCCTATCTCAGGTGAGGAAAGGCAGAGCATAGTAGCATAGTAGTAGATCTGTATTTATTATTTCTAAATTACACTGTTTACTCTGCAAGTAATTTACTGTACAATGTAAAATTTAATTCCTGAACCAACAAGTGTATTTTTTTAAGTTGTTAAATTGGTGTGTAGGCAGCCATCTTAGGTCATTATGCATGGGCATGTGCTTTCATAGAACCAGCACTTTAGGATGGAACTGCTTTCTGGCAGGCTGTTGTTCCTCCTTCTCAGTGTAACTGAATGCAACATAGTGGGACTTGGCTTTTCTTTTGTTGTTATATCTACCAGGCAGCTGTTATCTTTTGTGAAGCTGGGAGCTGAAATCTTGTTATCTTCCCATTGTTCTGTTGTTAGGCTGCTGGGGGGGAGGGGGGGATAATTTCACTCTGACTTGCAGTACAGCAGTAAAGAATGACTGAAGTCACATGGGTCACACAAATCCCATGACCTGGGGCAGCTGGGAAACTGACAATAAGTCTAGCCCCATGTTAGATTTCAAAATTAAATATAAGAAAATGTGTTTGCTCTTTTGAGAAACTGATTTCTGTGTAGAAGTCCTGGAGCAGCACTATTAACCGATGACAGTATCCCTCTAAGGTATGTAACAATGGGTTTCATTGAGATGGCTACGAGTGAAGTGTCTTTGGAGGAGTCCCCTTATCATGCTATGCTTTGGTTTACAGACATAATCCATTAAAAAGACAATCATTCTAGGTATAAAACTGTGATTCTTCTTTAAAATCTAATTAGTGCAGTATATAACATAATTTATCATACCACTTTAAATCAGCAGTAACCCAGGGCACGCCAAGTAATTCCTTCAGACAGGAGAGACTTTTGGATTAAAATGTGATGTAAATGCTATGTAAATGTAAAAAGCAACTTTGATCACTTCTTTATAACCCAGAAATGTATATGGATCGAAAAATTTGTATACAATCACTAATCCACTTTATAAATATTGGTGATTTTGCATGATTTATCTTAGTGTTTACCCTACAAGGGAGATATAACTTATAACACAATTTTTACACAGTGTTTTGAGCATGTTCTTCAAAATTATTTTAAAATTTCTATTTATTTGTTTATTTTCATGTTATTGTTTTTTAGCTGAACATCCGCCGTGATGAGCGCTAAGCTTGGAAACCATAACAAGATCAAGATTTTTCAAGCAATGAAAACTGCTAGCTATGAATATCAGCTATGGCAAGTTCTCATCATTCTATGAAGATAATTTGGTAAGACTAAAGCAATATATTTTCTCTTGATGGCTCTCTATATTAAATATACAGAATATTTGGACATTGTCTTAGTTAGCTAAGGAAGATATAGTGGCAAAAATGTTCCCTGGACAAGGATCTATGAAACTTTTAGTTGACAAAGTCTATGGGGCTCATTTATGAACACTGGGCAAATTTGCCCATGGGCAGTTACCTATAGCAAACAATCAGTGATTAGCTTTTTGAAGCCATCTGCAAGTAAAACAATGAAAGCAGCAATCTGATTGGATGCTATGGGTTACTACTACTGATCAAAAAAGCCCTTTAAAAAAATTCGATGGTCGAATTTCGCAGTTTTAACACTTCGAAATTCGACCATTAGTAAATCTGCCCCTTAATTTTCTTTTCAGTTTGCAATGTATAGGTATATTTTAGAATATCATTTTATTCCTTTTCCTTATATGCTTGTATAAAGTTCAGACTAATAGTATCTGAGTTGGCTATCCAGATATTGCACTTTCTTGGTGAGTGTACCTAAAGAAAGGTTACAGTAAAAGATCTCATCTCTGTGGGGATAGTCAATTCCATTTGATGGTTTCTTGTAGGTCTTGTAGATTTGATGTTATGTAATTGCTCCTGTTTATGAGTCTGAGAAAATACAAACTTTGCCACCATGAGCACTCATATATATCTCACTGCGAGCTTCTTATTCAGCTGTAAGGAGCTAAAGCAGTTGCTTTAGAATTATTTGTACTGTATATTAGAAGTATTCTCTTTCTATTAAGTAACATGTCTGTGTAGTTATGCAATAGATGCTGAAGGACTGCAGAAAATGCTAAAGGGTTATAAACGCATGGTCACCATGTGGATTTTGCTGTCCTTGACTCACAATCTTCTGCTCCAGCTGTTCTCTCACTCTCATTGTTGCCTATGAGCTGGAAATTGAGCTGTAGAATCAATTATCTGAGACACTTCAGCCCCTTTATTCACACACTGTATTCTTAGATAAACCATTATTAGCTACAGAATGAGGTTCTAAGTCCTTGGTATAAGGGAATGAGCAATTCCTTGCCTGCTAGTATGGCAAGATTTTACTGATTTTTTATTTTTACCTTTTTCTGAGCCTCATGATGTCTATAAAATATTCTAGCTTTATTCTTCTAATATGGCGCTTGTTATATATCTCCTAATAATGCGTTGTAGTCTAGCTTATTTTCTTGGAAAATACTGAAGTGAGCTATATAATAGCAAGCCGGATACATCAGAGAATTGGCATTTCAAGTCTTGTAGTGGGCTATCTTACTATTTGTCTCACTTCCATCAGGGACACTATTGTAGTTAGCGGCATCGATATGAAGAAGGGCTACATCATGTCAAGCCCTTAAGTAAAATTATTGCATTTCCTGCCTCAGTTCACAGCTGTATTATGTCACCAAATCACATCACAGTGTAATCACAGATGAATAAAATATTTTTTCCCTTTACCTTTAATGCTTTTTTCTGTCAATTACAATCAAAGACCATGATTTCAGGACTGTCAGTTTGCTAAGGCCTTTCCTTCTGATGACTCTAAAACTGCAATCTGCTAAATATAACATGAATCAATGAAGTCCTATAAGAATTCAACCATTGAGAAGAATCTTGTTTTTCTGCCACAGGGGACAGAAAAGTAATTGGTCTTTAAAGAAGGAAATCAAAGATGTTAAAATATCCATTTATTCTTTCCTTTGTTCGTGTCAAAATTTCAACTTGTGGATTTTTTTTTCCTCTAAAGCTGTTTTCCTCCTAGATAAGTACAGATATATTAAAACCATTATTAAATCAATGAATTCTCATATGTCTTTTAAAAGTGCAAAATGCTATATTAAGTTTATCTCCAAATTACACTTCCTTTGTTCTAAGACATTATCTTCTCTGTGGTAGTAAAGCTATAATTTCCCAGCTCCTCCAACCTGTGGGCAGTTTACCATGATCACTTGAACAAATCATTAACCACAATCAAAAACATTTCCCTAAAATTATGCGAGCTTGCTTGACTAAATTGCATTCTTTGATCTTCTCGATTATATTACAATAGGTTTCTCTTGAAATTCCCCCCGAAAAGCTTGGAGCAAGAAAAATAAATATGACTAATATATTTAAATAAATTGCCCAAACACAGGCAGGTCTATTTATTTTAAACCATCTCCTCAGGAAAAATCAAATGACATAATTCCAACATAAAGATATTTAAGCTGGGATCTGTTTTTCAAATTGAATTAAACCTTCCATTCAGCATTATGGGAATGAATGCATTACTTTTAAGACATGCACAGTCTTGTGCCAGTAGAGATGATAAGGCATTAAATAGAGTATAATTTATTTGCCTTTAAAAAAAATATGCAGTACCTGAAATAGCAAACCAATCTGCCATTTAGTAAAGGAAAAATATTTAGCCTGAAACCTGAAGCCTATTTTACAACTTTATTTTTATAACTCTTCTCTAACCTGATTGCTCATAGTTAAACATCTCAAAACAGCCTTGTATGTACTATAAATATATTTTGTTTGCTGCTGTGGCATTGTAACTGAAAGCAGGTTATGAGTAAGAATGATAGCAACATAACCTATGAAATTAGTTGTCTTTTTGTTATAGATAATAAAAAAGCAAACACTATGTACATCCACACCTTCAATCAGAAAAGTGCAATTTTCAGTGCAATATCTTTTCTCCCTGAATTCTAGCATTTTTGTGTCTACTAAAGGGGAAACCACAGTTGAGTCTGATGCATAATCAAAAAACACCTTGGCTGGGGGGAATTGAGAGGGGGGACTATGTAGGGTAGGGGGTACAGCGCTACGTAACAAGTTGGCGCTATAGAAATACATGTTAATAATAATAATAATAGTGGTTTTTATTAGTAGGGGGGTTTGTTTACCCTTTAAGAGAAAGTGATCTAAATCTGCTGCAAAAAAACAAACATTATAAGGCAATTTAAGATCTTTTTATGGGAACATAAATTAATAAACCTATTTTACCAAATCTTCTGTAGAAAGTTTGTACTGGCTGCATTCAGATTGCTTCTATATGGTATAATGCTCAGCAATCTGGCATTTTGCTTTGTTAATAGTGGACTAAAGTGCATGCTGAGAATACAGTACAAGCTCACAATGCCTTGTGAAAATTTGCTTCAAGCTGAAATAATTTGCTGGACAGTATATTTAAATCTTATTTTAAAAGAAAACTGTACCCTCATAATGAATACTTAACCAACAGACAGTTTGAGGCACATTTACTAAGGCTCACGTAAAAATAAACATTTTTGGGCTACTTTGATTATCGAATAGCCCAAAATTCAATTCAAATTGAAAAAATTTGAACTTTTTAAGTACTGTCTCTTTAAAATCCTTTGAATTTGACTATTCACCACATTAAAGCTGCCAAATTGCCATTGTAGCCTATAGGGGACCATCTGGAAGCTTTACTGTAAAAGTTTCTAAGTCCTGGAATTTTTTTTTTAAAAAATCCCTCAAATCGAACTATGCATTCAAATTATTCGATCAAGATAGGTAAATGTTTGATCAAATATAGCCTTAAAAAAATTAGATGGTGGAATTTCACTTTGAAATTTGACCATTAGTAAATGTGCCCCTTTAAGTGCCCATATTAAGTGGCCTATTAAAGGAAAACTATACCCTCCGAAAAATGTAGGTACCTAAAAAATATATTTCATAAAACAGCTCACATGTAAAAGCCTGCTTCATGTAAATAATTTTCACAACAATATACTTTTTTCCATAATGTGCCTTGGGGTAATCATAAATATAAAATTAGCATTTTAAAAAATAAGGGACATCTCCTGGAATACTAGGATTCACTGCTTGATCAATCTCTCCTCTTTTTTCCCCTATGTGTATAGTTAATTTGGCCAGATCAGTTTCACTTCCATTGTATTTTAGTACATTTTTATTTAGCTATGGAGTGCTCCCACAACCTTTCTTTCTTCTTTCACTCTTTCTTTCTTTCTTTCTTTCTTTTTTAATCATAAATATAATCATAATCATAAATATAAAATTGGCATTTTAAAAAATAAGGGCCATCTCCTTGAATACTAGGATTGATGGTTCACACAAACAAACCAAATAAACCATACATGTTAGGTCACATGAGCCAATTAACAGAGTTTTCCTTTAAAGAATCGTACTAAACTGAAATCAGTAATATCAGTAAATATAGCCCTTTTACATCTTTTTTCATGAGTCTCCCTTTTGCGATGGTTTGTATGCTGCATCAGAGATCCCCTGACCAGAAATAATGTAGCTCTAACTATAACAGCAAGAAGTGTGGGAGTAAAAGACAGAACTTTGTCCATTAAGCTGTTTTATGAAAAATATTTTTTATAGAGACCAGTCCAGCCCTGAGTTTATTCCTATCATATCCATACTTGTATAGTTTCATTACAGGCAGTTTGGGCTTATTGCATACGCAGTGATTCCTCCCCCTCCCAGCTACCTGGTCACCCTTTTCTTTTAATTCTTGTCACAAATTTGAATTAGAGTTTCATAAAAACTGAATTTCTAAAAAGTACAAAAAGGGAGTTGTCCTTGGCAAACTTTAAGCTATTAAAAGCAATTTTTTTAGTTTGGTGGACCCATCGAAATGCGACAAAATGTCCAAATCAGTAACCTTATTTATAAGATGTAAATAAATTATTCTCCTCACTAAAAATATTAATTTAAAGAAAGGAATAGATTTCATGTAATGTCTAAGAACTAATACATGTTATAAAAAGTCCTTATATTGTATTGTATAATATTACTGTAAAATATAGTAATTGCATCTAATCTAAAATCATAAAAATCATAACAGTAAAATCAGTGGACTTCTCTGCTGCCTCAAGCATCAGTAAAATATTTTGGTTCACTTATATTAAACTAGTCCCTGGCCTTTAATTATACTGAAATATTGTACAAGAGCTGTAAACACTATTTAACACTAATCTGTAAAAGACTGTTTTCTTTGGGTTCTGTAAGCCCCATATGGCAGGGTTACAGCTGCATACCTGTTAACAAGCCGTTATCAATAGCTCTTTGTCAGTTTTACAGTATTTAGCACTAAGTTAGACATAAAATTTATTGGTGGATCTTCAAGGGGAGCTTAGTAAAACCACAGTTCAGTTTAAATGTAAATTTTGTTCTTTCTACTTCAACCCTGAAATGAGACAAATTCCTAAGAGGAAATCCAAAAAGGCTACAACATATGGGTCAGCTATTTCACTAACACCATGAATACTTTCTTTGAAGATGAGCTCTCACATGTCTAAAAACACCAATTAGTCCGTATATTTTACACCATTATATTTTCCAAAACAAAATTCCTTTGGTTCGGACTGAGTAACAAAAAAGCTTTATGGTAAAGCTAAACCTATTACATTTGTCTACTTTTTATTAGCAAACATCAATACTTTCTAGGAATCATTTTTATGAAAAGCTTGACTAATGATATTAACTGTAATGAAATAAATCAATATAAAGGAGCTTCATTTTGTAATGATATTATTAGAGTTACATTATTTTGATCAACAGGTGTTGAATGTATGCTTTAGTTTTTCAAAAGCCAAGTTACGGCAAACATATTTTATAACAGTGATGTGTATAAACTTACAATGGAAAACTTGAAATTATTGCTCTTATTGTTTTTTTTTATATTAAAACATGAAAGGAAATCAGTGCTGAATGCTTTGTCTATTTCAATGATGTGGTATAAATTATATATTCAACAAACCCATTGACTCATACCGAGTTACCTTTTCTTTATTTATGGAAGATACTTTACTGACATACGTTGTCTCTAATGGGTTTATATTATAAAACATTGTCATTTCTTGCAAATAGACAGCACAGTATGTTGCTGAGTGGATGCCAGGAGCATCAGTTTCATGTTGTGTCTATTTGTAGAAATGTGTTCAAGTGTCTTGCAGTGACATTATTTTTCAGGTGGAGAGGTTACAATAAGAACTACTCGGAGTCTACACTTCCTTGTTATTTCAAATGTCCCCTATATTCAATTAAATGTTGGTCTCCCCCCAAGGCTGTAAGAGGGGTTGTGGCTTAGATGGCACCCAGCAGCTAAGGCAAAAGCTGCAATTATCTCCCTGAACTATAACTATAGCTCACTAAGAAGCGTCTCCTAGGTTTTCTCTTTAATCTGGAATCCAGAGCCTTTAATGACTTAAATATTTTTCACACAATATCTAAAGGATTAAAAAATACCAGAAAACCCACTGTATTTAATTCTAAACACTTCAACCTTCTCCACAATGCTGATATATTTTTAAGAGTATGATTCTAGAAAATGTCACTACTCTAGACTTTGTTTTCATATGCTGAGGGTCTTTTTTTTTTTTGCTACCATCATAATGTTACTTTTTGTGATCAGCACTTAAAGGAAAACTATACCACCCGGACAATGTAGGTCCCTATAAAGATATAGCATAAAACAACTCATATGTAAAACCCTGCTTCATTAAAAAAAAAAACACATTTTCATAATAATATACTTTTTTAGTAGCATGTGCCATTGGGTTATCATAAATAGAAAATGACCATTTTAAAAAATAAGGACAGCCTCCTGGGATCGTAGGATGCAATGGTGCACACAAACATACCAAACAAACTATAAAGTTAGGTCACATGAGCCAATTAACAGACAGAGTTCTGTCTTTTGCTTCAACACTTCTTCTTGTTATAGTTAGGGGCCTATGTACTAAATTCACGTGAATAGATCGAAGTTCAATCGAATTCGATCGAATTTTGATCGTAGGATTTATTCGTTTGGTTGAATATGTGAATTTTGGCATATTCAATCATCGAATAGGGAATGGTCAAACGATCGAATACATTCGAATAGAGTCGAATGAACGAATATTCGATCATTCGATCATTCGACCAGCGAAGGATTTTAAATTTAAAGTTTATTTGATTGCCTACTTCAGATTGGACCTACTGAATTGCAATAGAAGCCTATGGGAGCACTCCCATAGGCTTCTTAGGCTAAGTCCTGATCGAAGTCTTCGATCGTTTGAATCGTAAGAATCATTCGAATGATTGAATGATTTATTTGTTCAGTCGAATGATTTATTCGACTGATCGAATAAATTTGTATTCGATCGTCGAATGATCGAATATCGAATAAAAGGTAGCCTACAACTATTCGATTAACATTCGTAAATCAAATGCTAATCGAATATCGAGTAGAAACAAACAATTTTTGGGGAATAATAGTTCATTTGCCCCTTAGTGTTGAAATATTTGTGGTCAGGTGATCTCTGAGGCAGCACACAGACCATCACGAAATGGTGGTTCAAGACAAAAGACATAAAAGGGCAATATTTACTTAAATATATATACCAGTTTGATAAGATTCTTTGAAATGCCACTGAATTTGAAATAAACTATCTGTTGCTCAAGTATTAATTTTGGGGGTATAGTTTTCCTTTAATTTTATGTACTTTCAGGATTTAAACTGCAACCATATCCATTATTAACCCCAGCTGCTATCTGCACATCAATCCTTATCTTTTGTCTCATTCCCTTGGCAATCCTAAACCCTGCTGTACTCTGCCCAACAATCCTTATCCCTTCACTAGGATTCTTTGTACTCATAGCCTATTCCATACAACTACCTAACTAGTGCAATTTGCATCTTTATTTGCCAGTTGGGAAGTGTTTACACAATTACATCATTACTACATAAAAAATAAATTTTACAATGAATTCACTTTTATGATTGTTGCCACTTTACAAAACATCAACAGTTTCCCAAAGAAAAATCCTTTGAAATTGTAACATTACTTTACAGCTGTATATAGAGTATCTTTATAGATGGCCTCATATCTAATTGCAGCTTATCTGTGTCCTCTAAGTGCCACTGAGGTGGTCTGAAGCTGATTCACAAAGTCCACCTGTAACTAGCCCTTGCTGAGTCAAGTCACAAGTTTGTCAGTCACATGGACATTTATTTGATAACTTCATATATGTGACAATGGGAATCATTAAAAGACATTTGTTTTTGGCAAGACAACGGGCTATACAACATGGGACATATTATGAAAAGAAGCCATGAACTGTTTACCCCAACAGAGCTAAAAGAAAAATTCCCCTATACAGCCTCATCCACCTTTCTCCATTTACAAATACAACATTTTACAAAACATATAACACATAACTTAAAGGGAACAAAAAATGATAATCTGATTGATAACCTTTGGAAGGATATAACTACAAAATGATAAACTGCACAAATGTATCACATATTAAGAATAGTTATAGCCATAGAAAATACAAAAACATCACTACTCAAATGGGCATCTATCTCGCACAAATACCTATAACAAATACCTATAACAGATATTTTAAAAATCCACACACAAATAATAAACTATTACCAAGCCCCTAAAGCAAACCTTTTACACATATTTACACATATTCCCCAAAATACAGATCCTCTGGCAGGAAGTAACCTCCTATTGGATGCAAACCAACCCAAATTATGGACTGGGCATTATTCAACATATCCTACCCAAAACTAAACAGGGCAGAAAAACATCTGGCAGGATGATTGGCGGCAGCATCTCGCAAAGCCATTACTTTACATTACATAACCCATTACATTAATGTCTCTCTATAGAAACTCCTCCAACCAGTGCTTGAATTGGAGTGATAAAGGTGGAGTGATGCTTTTTGTGGTGAGCGTAGCACAGCATGCTAAACAAGCCCCTCCCAAAACCATAAATCACACCCATTGTTGTATTAAGCCTCACACACCAATACTTTCTGGTTTCACTCACTTCACCATTTTGCTATTTCCATTTTGTTATTTCCTTCTAATGCACAGTTTAATGCCCAGTATGCATAGATTTACCTAAGTACGTGACCTGTAGGGACCCCAAAACGAAAATTGTGCATAAGACTTTTTTAGCCCGTCATTCCAGCTTCTGCAAACACAGCTTCTTGCTTGTGTATTGTGTGTCATAACATAACACAACCCCATCATATTCTATATTACCCAAGATTTTCACATATATACAGTATCATTCTCTAACTATTCCTTAATCCGCTGTTGTTTAATACCTTCATTTTCTCTTTTTCTTTCCCCTGTTTTCTTCTTCTCTCCTTTTTAGTTATCTGGGGCAAAAAAAACACCGCCAGCGTCTCGTTGTGGACATGGGCTTCCATCTTTGGACGCTGATGAATTTTCACCAGGCAAATTTTTGCAGGCGTTATGCAAATTTATGCGTGGGAGGTGAATTGCCAGAATTCGCCGTGAATAAATTCGCCCATCACTACTGCTTTTCTACATAACTCTTGTTGATGATTCCACCTTCATTTTCTGATTAACACTTCTCTATCTCTTTTCTATTTCTCTCCAAGCAATATTTTCTTTCCTTTTATCATCTAAATATTTAACTATACTTTATTTTACCTTTATTTTATTTGCATGCAGAAGTGAAGAGGAGTTCCGGGATTCAAAACGCTTGCATCCCCTCTGAGGGGATGCTATTTCACGAAAATAAAGAAGTGAAGGAATGGCATCCCTTTGCATCCCTCCCCAATTCCAGCACTGCTTACAACAAATAAACAATTTAACCTGTAAGGGCTAGGGCAGACGGGGAGATTCGGGGGCATTTTGTCGCCTGGCGACTTCTCGCTCGCGAGTCAATTTGGAGCGATTTAAAATAGGCGCCGGCGTTTTCAAGCAACGCCGGTGCGCCCTAGGACTTGGCTATTCGGGGAGGTTCGGGGGCTACAAGTCGCGGCGAGAAGTCTCCAGGCGACAAAATGCCCCCGAATCTCCCCGTCTGGCCTTAGCCTAAATCTTGGTAAATAATCTCGGAAATTCTTTATCAGATCCCATTTCATAGTGTAAAGATGTTTTTTCTTCCGTTTTTTTCTTCCCTTTTTCTTTTTTACTTTTATGTTTGAACATAAACCACTTATGTAACAATGACAAGATATATTCATGTCTACGAATGCTGTTCATATTTTTGAAAAATTAATACAGACATTGATAAAAAAGACAAAAGTGTTCTGCTTGGGTAGATGAACAATAGCAATAGTGTTAGGAAAAAGCCCATGGTCAATGTAATGTATAGATATATTTAACAATCCTATTTTAGAATACGTTTTCTCTGTACTAAGCACAATTAAAACATTTTACAGTTTATTTGCCTTTTTATTAAGCTAAGTCAAAATCCAGGAATTCATTTTAACAAACCAGACTGAAGAGAGTAAATATACTTTTGGTAGAACTTGGAGGAACCCTGGCACTAAAGCAAATTCAGCAGACAGTGTATTCTCACAAACAATGTGATTATTTGGTGCATATAATAAAAATACAAATCC
>CM044440.1:105317080-105330350 GCA_024363595.1 Xenopus borealis
TCAGTAGAGGAGCGTAGTAAGCGGTTGGGAGGGGCAGAGTTATGAAGTGCTTTGAATGTCAGGGTATACAATTAAGGAGTCTAAGTTCCCAGGCTCACTTCATAGCTGCACTGATGGCTCAGCTCAAACTAGTCAGTGGCTCACTCAGGATATGATTCAAACAGCTTTCATAAAAATTAATATAAACAAAGCTCCAGGGCCTGATGGCATACAGCCCCAGGTTCAAAGAGATCTTAGTTTAGTTTTAGACAAGACCCTATTTCTGATTTTCTCAGATCCGTTTTTATCTGGTTTAGTCTATGGACTGGAGAAAAGCTGATGTAATTCCAATATTTAAAAAGGAATTACTATCTCAGCCTGGCAATTATAGGCCAGTAAGTTTGACATCTGTGGTGGGCAAATTATTTGAAGTAGAACTAAATCAGACAGCGCACACACAATATTACTAAAGGTGAGGTGCAGTACTTACAGGACTCCCCAATTGAGTCACAAAAGATTAAGGAACGTTCCAAGGATGAAGACTGCACACTCCAAAATTAAAAAAAATTGTTTATTACATTAAGCAAAAAATAGAAAGATTATAGGCCCCATTAAAATAAGCCCTACGCGTTTCGACCATTAAGGTCTTCATCAGGGGAAAAAGCAATAAAAAGAACAAAAAAAGGCAGAAAGATTGCATTGTCTGTAAGGTTTTTATACCTGTAACATTATGCTCTAGTGAATCCATCCATGCCTGCAACTGAAGCGTCTGACATCACTTCCTCCTTACCATGTGTGATAACTATGTATACCAGTAGGTCTTTCCAGCTGACGCAAGGTCACTCGTTCTGATTAGAAGAAAAAAGGTTCCACCTAAATATTCGGAAGGAGTTTTTACAGAGAGAGGGTTGGATGGCTTTTTAGCAAGTGAGAGAATACAGGGTTATGGAAGATTGCTCATAGTACAAGTTTGATCCAGGGACTGGTGCGATTGCCATCTTGGAGTCAGGAAGGAATTTTTTCCCCTCTGAGGCAAATTGGAGAGGCTCAGAGTGTTTTTTTGCCTTCCTCTAGCAGTTAGGCTAAAGGCTAAACTTGATGGACGTGTGTCTTTTTTATACCTAACTTAATAAGTTACTATGTTATTACTACAAAAAAATTCAAAAACCCAAAAAGTCCAAACTGAGTAAAAGCCGAGCAATAAGATTAGCACAGTTCCTTTTGACTTCTATAGGACCTCAACAACTTTACTTGGGCAAATTTTTGCATTAGAGGTTTTCATGTTTTTTACACCTACGGGGTTATTTATTAAAATCTGATTTTTTTGTCAGAATTTTAAAGGGGAAAAACACCAAAATAAACCCTTAAATTTTTAAAATTTATAAACCCAGAATAAAAAAAGTACTCCAATTCAGACCTGCTGAGTTCATGTAAAAGTGAATGGCAGATGTCCCATTGATATCCTGATCTATGCTGCGTTTCATTCAATAAGCCAAAGATTTTGTCTAATCCAAAAAAGTTGCAGGTTTGAAACATCAATTCTAAAAAAAAATAAATCACAGTTTTCACAGGATTCTGATTTTTTCACGATTTCATCTTTTCCTGCACAAGAAATTTTCGTGAAAGTGTATAGATAAATGGGGGGGAGGGGAAGTACATGCAGATTTAGTCAGAGTGGTTTTCAGAAAATAGAAATAGAACTTTCGGATTTTTTCTAAATAAGCCCATGATAAATTTTCATTTTTAGAGCTTTTCAGAGATATAGGAAAGCCACACAATATTCGAGATTTGTAGAAAAAGTAGACATTAGAGTCATGAACCCTGCTCTCAATTTTGAAACCTCATTTTGGGTGACATTGCCAGCATTAACACGAAAAATTAAAATAATTAAGATTTGGGGTTAAATGTATTTCTATTATATTTTTTTAAGGATCATGTCATTGATTAAGATATTGTTTTTCCATATACTCTACAAATTGCTCCCAAGCATGAATTATATGAGTGTAATTGAGTCAAATAAGCATACTCTCTGCTGTACACAACTGGTATAATAGCATTATAGGTCATTTGTGGTTAGGTTTGAAATCTAAAGTAATGCACATTATTTCAGTATTTAAACTGCAGATTAAGGTTATCACAAACAAAGAAATTTTTACACACCTTAGATTATGCCAAACCAAGGCATTAATTATATTTTTTTGCTGGCATGGTAATTATTGCATGCAAAAAAAAAATTTTTTTCTATTGCAAATTTTATGGCTTTTAGAGGAAGACAGGATATTATTGAACTCACAAATAATGACAAAGACTGCAATGTGGTATAAAAAGAATCATTTACATTTTCAGCAAGCAGATGTACTTTCTGAGAAACATGTAATGTAATAGAATTAGGCAGTTTAACCAGCAGGGTAGATTGGACCATTTCAGCTTTCAGACATCAATAATGACACAGTAACACCCCTGAATAAAGAGACATGTGGATTTTACAACAATTTATATCTCTTTTTTTTAGATTTGTTTTAAGTTTTGCAAGGATGGGAAGGATGCAAATTACATTTCAGCACTCCGTGCGTAAGGCCACAGTTGATCTGTTACTATATATGACTAGAAATGTGATTTTTCAGTATGGTTGAAAAAATGAAATGTACTTGAGAAATCTTTTGATTATGCCATCAAATTATATTATGGAGAGCTGAATAATTCAAAAACTATAAAGAGATCAACTGAATGCTGTCTAACCCGATCAAACACAGGTCAATGCCATCTAAGCAGCCTTCTGAAATTTCTTCCTCCGTGACTGCTAAATGCTTAGTAACTGCAGAAAGCCTGGAATTGAGACACAATTACACTGCCATTGTTTAAATAATCAAACTGTGACCTTTCAGGTTAAATCCTATAATTGGAGTGATACTTCAAAGTGCTGCCTACCTTTTCAGTACTGTTTTGTGCCTTTACTGTAGATAACAAGGGAACAAGCGAACCCTCCGCTGCACTTGCTTCATTGAATGATAAAACTGATTTTTTTTTTCTTAAGCTGTATTAAAGCTGTGCTTTGAGTCCATAAAATAATAAATCAAAGCACAGGCTACAACAATTTTACAGTTTTTACAGTGTTTAGAAAAAGAATTTGGACCAAATACTTTATAAAATGTATGCCTTGAAATCAGCGTTTCAGTATCAAAAGCTTTGTATTAAAGCAGCTGGTTCTGCTTCACACATATTACCCCATGTGTCAGCACTGCTACAACCACAATAATGGCTGGCATTGCTGGAATTGAATGGGACTGTTTCGGGAAGGAATAACTGCCTTTTTGTCAAATAATAAACATTTTTACAACTAACTTCCTCAGAAAAGCTGATTTGTGTCAGGTTGTGCTATAGGAGCATAACCCCATCAAACAGCCTCAGAGAACACAGTTGCTCTCATTAAAACTGAAAAGAATGAGTCAAATGGATTGATATTTAATAAAATGTGTCTGTTTAACTACTCTTTTCAGAAGATGCATTTTTTGCAAATTTTAATAAAATTGCCAAATAGATCACAGGATATTATAAAATAATTTCAGGTTAAAATAATGACAGCATTGTAACAGCACCTGACTTGTATAAAGGACTGATTTTTGAAAGTCTAATTTCATAAAAACAGTTTGTTGTATTTTTTTCACAGGGTTTTTTTTTTTTATTAATGAACTCTCAAATTATTTTTCTTGAATATAAATTTTGAAATTTTTGTCTGATATTGTATTTGCATAGACATATATTGAAAAGATTTTTTATCCCAGTTTACAAAATCACGAACTCCACTGATAAAATCCTTACATTAAAAAATTTTTTGGTATGCCCCATTGGATAGAGTAGGCAAACTTCAAAATGTATCAGGTGAGAAAACAGTGCGAAATGCAAAGATTTGGAAAATTATAGTAAATTTATATTAAAATGTTTTGAGATTTCTAACAATCTTACTTTTAATAAATCCCCAATGATGTGAGAAGAGAATGGACATCTACTCGGTTTAGAGAATCAATAAAAATAAATCAAAAACACTCCAATGCCTTTTTTGCATTTTCACTTTTCCTATAATGGTTTGTTAGTTGAGAATAGCATGAATATTCTGATGCATGGGAAGTTTTGTTTTTTTAGCCCCATATATACTGTAGGCCCTATTATTATTACCATCCAATGTAACCTTTCCAGATCTATGACTATTTTACATAGTTACATAGTTAAATTGGGTTGAAAAGGCACAGTCCATCAAGTTCAACCCCTCCAAATTAAAACCCAGCATACACACACACACCCCTCCACTCTTTCACACAAACCGTATATGCCCATAGCTGTACTAACTCTAGAGTTTAGTATCAAAATAGCCTTTGATATTATTTCTGTCCAAAAAAAAAATCATCCAAGCCCCTTTTGAAAGCATCAACAGAATCAGCCATCACAACATCACCCGGCAGTGCATGCCCCAATTTCACTGTCCTCACTGTGAAGAACCACCTACGCTGCTTCAAATGAAAGTCCTTTTCTTCTAGTCTGAAGGGGTGGCCTCTGGTGCGCTGATCCTCTTTATGCTTAAAAAGGTCCCCTGATATTTATTTATTATTGTTTTGGCTTATATGTAATTAAGATGTAGCAATTCTCGTGTAGCTAATGTATCCTCCTAAGTTCAGTAGTAACTGTGACTGGGTCCTTTATGGTTTACTTTCTTGCCTGTTATGCTAGTGCCAACGTGCGTTATTGATCATGCTGAAAAGTACCTTCAATGCAAGATTTTATTTTGATTTTCTCTGAGTCTGAACTAAACTAGGGCATGTGAGCTGGGACAATGGCAATCAATGGAAAAGGAAACCTTATCTATTTAATTTCCTGACCCTCTTAGATGACTACCTTTCTGACTGCTGAATGAGTATGGCTCATATAATACCTATGTAGGGACCAGTAGGGTTAATCCTACAGTTTAAACCACATGGTGTGGAAATTCCCCTTTTTGCGCTTGAGTGTGGCAGGGGCTAGAGCCCTTGTGGTGGTGCAGCATTGAAAATACCAGAGAATGACACAAGGTGTCGCTGCTGCACCACTTGATTATAAAAGGGAGAACCATGTGCTCAGACAGCCATTACAAGTTACGGTTACTGACTTACTTGACTGTTATTTCAAGGAGATAGTGAATCTGATCTGCCAAAATGTAGGCTAAAGTGGAGTTTGATAGGCCTGCTAAGGCAGGATTCTCCAATGTCTGAAAGCTCAGTCATGATGGTTTAGAGCTTGGATGCCGGATTTATGTGCTCGCACTATGCAGAGTTTT
Source organism: Xenopus borealis (assembly GCA_024363595.1). Taxonomy (NCBI): domain Eukaryota; kingdom Metazoa; phylum Chordata; class Amphibia; order Anura; family Pipidae; genus Xenopus; species Xenopus borealis. The sequence continues at coordinate 105,322,365 of CM044440.1, forward strand.
GGGAGTTATAGTTCAACAGTGGAGGTCTGTGTGCTCAGTTTTAATTATAAGTTAATTGTCACAAAATAAAATGTGTGTTTGCATGCTTTTCTAATGGGCCAGGCACAGGTGTATTCCTGGATCCCATTAGGTGGAGGCACTGCCACAGAAGCATTCTCAACATCCGTTCACTTTGCAAAGGGGACTCAGGACCCAAGTTGGTAAGCATGTGCAACCTTGACAACCAAGTGGGTGGCCAAGTGGTCATTATACCTACCAAGTAGAAATACTGTGTGGTATAGAAAAGTGATTTCCAATTTATGCAAATAGGAAACTACTGCTTGGGGTTATCCCTGAGAGAACCTCGGTGATTGAAAACATCAGTTCTATTCAATAAAATTGTCAGATCAAATTAGATTTGTACTATAAAACAAAATCAGTGGAAACAGTCCGTTGCTGAGCTCACCCGCTTTGGCATGTCTGTTCCTGTGCTGCCGATACGTCAATCCGGATGCTACTTGCCGGTTCCACGTGCTTCAAAGTAAAGTTTCCGTATCTCCGGCGCTTTCAAGGAAGATTGACACGCTCTTCATTCCAATAATTACATGGCTTTATTGAAGGCACACACAGTGTATCTAACAGTGGGCATCCCTGCACAAAGTGACTTACGCGTTTCTTGCCGTCCTAGCAGCACTTCCTCAGAGTCATGACTCTGAGGAAGTGCCGCTAGGACGGCAAGAAACGCGTAAGTCACTTTGTGCAGGGATGCCCACTGTTAGATACACTGTATTACACTGTAATATTGGTTGAAAATGCAAAAATCATTTACAAGTGTATAGATATTTACAACGAACATAACTTTGGCTTTGCAAACTCTTTGCCCCTCACACGACATATACCCCATATGTAATTAAAGGCACTAAGTTTGCCCAGGGACAGTAACCCATAGCAACCAATAAGATGCTTGCTTTTAAACAGATGACCAATAAATGCTACCTGCTGATTTCTATCATCAGTCGCATCATCTCTAAGTTCTCTTCTGCAAACCATCTAAATGCATGGAAGGAGCATACACTGAATATAAAAGATGGGAAACAAGCCTAATCTATGAATTGTGAATATACCCATACATTACAAAAGATCGCTATTCCTCATTAATTTTACTGAAGCCTCCAGATGGGAAAAAAAATATTAATTTTGTTCAGCCTTAGGCATTGTCAACTGTTAAGGTACACACTAAATCACAGATCTTATTCGCATTAATATCAGATTGCTGATGTAAAAAAAAAATTTGAAGCCCATGGGTATAAGGTTTAGTTTGTCATAAGTGTTATTAATTATTTTGATACAATGATTAATTTGTCAAAATTGCAAACATAATGGAAAGTCAAATGAGAGCCGGCAGTATTCCTGAGCAAGCTATCCTACCTTTAGTGGTGGTAATACCAATGGAATTATGCAAATTAATTGACTCTTTCAATGTTGCATAAACTGCGACTCACAGAAATAGTGCATGGTACATTAGGCTGTTCATCCAGCAAAAAAGGGGGGAAAGTTGCATTTGAAAAGCTGAAATCTTTATGAAAGAGACTTTCTGGTTAAGGTTGCTTGGAACTACCATTTATTTTTCAATAAGGCAATAGACATTCAACCATTTCACAGCAGTTTCTTCTTTAACAGAGAAATAAGTAACATGGGAAATTGATGGCACCAAATGGTTTAAAAGCAAGCACTGTTTCTTATTTTCTTTTTAATACTATTGGTATTAATCCAATTAAAATGCTTGGAATACCATGATACGCCACATTGAAATCTAAAAAGATGAACTTAATTATGTAAATTAAATTTACTTTTTTTTTCACTTTTATCTGTTAAACATTAAAACAAAAGGTACAGCAAAGAAATAACACATTTAGAATAATTTGTGTCCAAAAGTGAACTATTAAAATGCATAATGAAAAATGTATCGCCAGAGACATGACAGAGACTATGGCCTGAATGTACATTTGGAAGGTCAAGAATGTTTAAACAATCACATTTGTGGGGCAGATTTACTAGGGGACGAAGTGAAAATTTAATTAAAAAATTCGAATTTCGAAGTAATTTTTGGGTACTTTGACTATCGAATATGCAAACATTTGGTTTGAATTGAAAAACAGTTGATTCAAACTTTGAAATTCGACCATTAGAAAATCGAAGTACTGTCTCTTTGAAAATTAGAATTCGACCCTTCGCCACCATAAACCTGCCAAATTGCTGTTTTAGCCTATGGGGGACCACCTAGAACCTTTAAGGACTGTTTTTTTTTAAATTGCATTTTTTGGATAAAATCGTTAGAATCGAACGATTCAATAGAACGATTCAAACGATTTTTGTTCGATTGAAAACGGACCTATGCTCGAATTTGGAATTGGAATTTTTTAACTTTAAAATTTGACCCTTAGTAAAGCTGCCCCTTAATGTAATGTTTTGGGTTTTATTTTGATGGAAATAAAATTTTGATTGGCCATTTTATTGTACGAATTATGTTTAGTAGATTTTAGTAGAGTGTAGATTTTTTAATAGTCTGCCACAAAATAAAGTCTGCAGAGCATAGAGGATGCAGTTTTGATAATGTTTTTGAAGGAAAATTTACATGAATGTGAGGAGGCATCTATCTATCCATCATCTATCTATCAATTGATCTCTCTCATATATCTATTATCATCACAATCTATCTATCATCTATACACCTATCATCTATTTCCATTATCTGTCTCTATCTATTTCTCTCTGTATAACATGTGCTATTTTCATTATTTTCTACATAAAACATTATTAGTGATGGGCGAAACGGGCGCGTTTCGCTTCGCCGAAAAATTTGCGAATTTCCAGAGAAATTCGCGAATTTTTCGCGATCCACGAAATGAGTCGCGCGTCGCGTAGCTTTTGACGTGCGTTGCGTCGTTTTTGACGCGCGTCGCGTCGTTTTCGTCGTGTCGCATCAAAAATGACGCGCGACTCGTTTTTGACGCGGCGAATTTTTGTTGGCGAATTTTTTTGCCCGTTTCGCGAATTTATTCGCCAGCGGCGAATCGCGGGAATTCGCCGCGAATTCGCCCCTGGCGAATAAATTCGCCCATCACTAAACATTATTAAAAATAAAGGAATCCATAACCACATGAAAATACAATATGGCAAGCCAGAATTCCTTATACACTGCTTTAAAAATGCAATCCACTTTCTGTCTCCAATAATAGGCTTAGACCCACTATAATTCTGTTTGTAAAAATATACATCTAGCAAAAGACAACATGATCTTAACATTGTTTATAGTATTGTGGGGCCATTAAACAAATGAACCAGTGGAATCAATTGTTATGATCTGAGGCAGCAGCTTTTTACATTTATCTACTGGTGAAGAATTCATTTTCAGTTTTTAGTTATCTAATATACATTTAGAATATGAAGTATGACCAGCAGATGAATGACTAGCAGAAGCCAGAGAAATAATAAATGCAGAGACAATAGATGCAGTTAGAGGGCTGTTTGTTCTCGTTCTCTGTGCTTTGCTTAGGATTGTTAGAGAAAAATGCACTTGCTAAAGTCCAGTTTAATTAAATAATGTTGTAATTTTGTTTTCATTTATTTATTGTGCTTGTGCAATTGATGTATTCATAATATGTATTTAGATAAATAATAAAAATTGGCACATTAAATAAAATTCAAGCATATCAATTTACAGTTAGTAGTTAAAACAGTCATCACCAAACATCAATTATTTAAAAAAATGCATAGTAATTGAAATGTTCATGGGATATACATGGTTTCCACATGCATAGCTCTACAACAGAGATATCAATAGGAGCTGCTTCTGCCCTAATGGTTCATGAGAACAAATATTTATACCTGATGTTATATTTTGCAACATGCTCCCCAGGTAGCTGCCTACCTAATTTCTAAGTAGATATAATAGGGTTTAACACCTAAATGGGCTATCTGATGGACCTTATTTTATATGTGCCTAATGTTCTGTGTAGTTACTATGCATAGTCATAGATAGAAGTATCTCTGTATTACTCAACAAGATATGATGTAAAAGGCATTATAAGCCCATATTTAGTTATTATAAATTCCCTGCTACTGTTGGTGATACTATCAATCTCTTGACCTGGTGCATTCTCATAAGCATGAGCATCCTCTTTAACAGTTAGTGGTGTAACTAAAGAAGAATCAGGTTTTGTGGTTGCAGGGAGGATTAGGAGTTTTGAGGCCCCAGTAAGGCCCTAATTAATGAGCCTTTTCAATATATATTGGTAGAATGTACTAACTTACAAATGTTTTGGGGTCCTAAATTAAAGGGATTCTGAGATGATTTTTTTGTGTAGTTTTTATTTTGAAATTACATTTACATTACAAATAATTAACTCTACCATATAAAAAATTATTCCTGAACCAACAGGTACAGATGCAGCCACTTGGATTTGTGTGTTAAATGCATCATGAAATGCTAATTGAAGAAACTGTGTTATCTAAAGTTATCTTAGCTCATTTAATGCATTTAACCTTTTCATCAGCATACCAAAGCACCATTGTTCACAATGATGAACACTTTTATTAGATGGTATGCTGTGAAGCAATTTTCTGTGTTAAATGAGACAAGTGTGAAGTCTGAGTTAAGTTATTCTGTGTCAAATACACAATCCAAAGTGGCTTCATCTTTTAGCTGTAATATTGGTGTGTAGGCAGCCATCTCAGGTCATTGCACCTGATCATGTGCTTTCAGAAAGTGCCAGCACTTCAGGAAGGAACTGCTTTCTGACAGGCTATTGTGTCTCCTACTCAGTGTAACTGGAGGAGTTGCAGTGGGACTATTGAGTGTTATTCTCATATCTACCAGGGAGCTGTTATCTTGTGCCAGGAAGCTGTTATTTAGTTGCCTTCCAATTGTTCTGTTGTTAGGCTGTTCGGTGAAGGGAGAAGGGTGGTATCACTACAACTTGCAGTGCAGCAGAGTGCAGAGTATTAGAGCATGGTCACATGGTTGATGGTACCTGGGAAAATAACAACATATATAGCCCATGTCAAATTTCAAAATTAAATGTAGAAAAATCTGTTTGCTCTTTTAAACATATTTCAGGACAGTTCTACTGGAGCAACCCTGTTAACTGATGTGTTTGATAAAAAAATTTTTCCCATCACAGAAATTCTTTGCATAGGGTCAAGTAACATCTAGTAATGCCACTGAACAGACTGTTGTTATCAAAACCTTACTTGACCTTGAATATGACTTTTGTACAAAAGTTGACTCATTATACACATAACCACAAATGTAATTTTTAAAGCTCTATTCAGTTAACTAGGTTATTTTTGGTAACAAGGGCACCAACATCTGAATTGCAATCAATGTACTTGCTAAACACACAGGTCTCACAAATATAAACGGTAATAGAGGACATTTCAAATGACCCGAAGTTGTGTGTCCCTTTCTTTACTTTTATATACTTTTTGACACAAGAGGTATGTGGTTTTTTACATGTACTTGGTCTACTTGGTCACTCAAATTAGGTTGAATTGAATATCAGTATGTGGCAATGTGTTTTTTAATTTTGTGCTTGTTTGTTTGTTATTAATTGTTTGCCAAACTATGTAACAGGGCACATGTGAATAAGAAGAGGTTCATGTGATAATTTTAGGTAACCGCAGAGACATTCAGGGACCATTGTCACAAGTATTTGAGCTGAGCAGTAGCAGCAAATAAGAATAACCACTGCTGGACCCCATGGATCAGATATATTTACCCCTTAAGGTGACAAGAGAAATAAATAAAAATAAACCATTAAAGGGCAGATTTATAAAGGGTCGAATTTTGATGTGATGGGAGTTTTTTAAAATCCCATCAACTCAAAATGTGAATAAAAAAAGACCAACCAAAATCTATTTAAAAAATCAAATGTTTTAACTTCTAGTGAATAGGCTGTATTCGATTGTTTGAATCAAATTCAGATTGTATTGGATCAAATTCGATTTGAAGTATTTTTTAAAAAACCAAATAGGTTCTAAGAGATTCCTGTACAGACTAAGACAGCAATCCAGCAGGTTTTAGATGGTGAATAGTCAAAGTCAAATTTTTAAAGAGACAGCACATGATACATTTTTTTCAACTTCAAATTGAATTTGTACTATTCCCTAGTCGATGTATACTAAAATTAGCTCAAAATTCGAAGTTAAAAATTCGATTTTTCAATTTGACCCTTGATAAAAATACCTCTAAATGTAGTTGAGATCTTAATTATTTCCTTAATCAACAACATAAGAATAGATCTATAAAAAAGACTAATATGGTAAACATATATAACTTCATTGTAGGTAATGAAATACACACATCCATTTTTATCCAATTTCCAAAAATATTGCAATTTAGTATAGCCCTGCTTCTGTGCTTCTGTCTTGAAAATCCTTGTAGGCTATATTTTAATTGAGAATAAACTATAAAATGCACTAGCTTTGATGAAAAGTACACAAGAGCTTTGAATGTAAATCTCACTAATTAAAACTTAATGTCTGTAAAGCAAACGTTTATCCCTTAGGTATTTCATATTTCAAGAGCAAAATTTTTACGTGGATTGTAAATAAAAGGTAAATATTAACAGTTTCATTGTTCACTGCAAGCGGAGTGTCTTTACAGAAGCACCAGTATGAAAGGGCAAACAGTGGCACAATTTTTATAGTTATTACTTGTTGCAGGGTACAAAAGACCACTGCCAACCACTGCTTAATTAACATTTACTACAAAGCACTATGATTTGCTAACGATCAGTAAAAGTTGCCTGCAGTGCATGTCCACAGTACTTGCTGGTTATGTGCATGGGCAGCAATGTGCAGCAATTTGTGATTTAATTAGAAAGTTGCACATGCACACCTATTTTGTGCACAGTATACTGTATAATCTACCATCTACTTTTATACAAAAACATAACAGTAATCATTTATCAAGAGCAGGGCACAAAATGTTTTTACTGTGTACCAACAGGGACGGAAATGGCAAAGAGCACAAGATACTAAAAGTGTTGGATTCACCAATACCATTCCCAATACCATGGGCACCTGTGGGATTAATATATATACAAGTCTTTTCAAGTCTCAAAGGAAGTTATGATCTCATGGCTCAATTCTGGAGTCAATATAGTGTTCCAAGAGGGAAGTAGTGAATTTCTGAGTTGCATATAAATAAGTTACTCTCTGGTATTCTAGAGGCTGAAACATAAACCCACATAAATCGTGTATATTAAGGGTCTGGTATAAGCACTGGAGGGCCAATTTTAAAAGCCACTTAGGGTAAGATTTGAGAAGAATGCCTATTTGCTATCATGGATAATTATAATACCATTTTGAAGGGTGAGATTTTGGATCAATACTTATTTGCTGTCTTCGATATTTTTAATATCAATGCTAAATCACTAAAACAGTAATGCTTTCATAAATATATTGTAGTGTATGTGGTTTTGAACCTAAAAAGTAAAAAACCACTTCCCTAGGATTGTCTTTCGTAAACTTTAAAACATCTTACACTATGACATATCAATTAGCATCACAACCAATTTGAATAACCTATTGTATATCTTTATACAAAGATAAAAATAAAATGTGCTATGTAGAGCAGAATAATTTTGGGATATTTTATAAACTTTATACACTTTTATATAGTCTATCTGGATGCCAACAGACTGTCCATTTTTCTGATGCGGGTTTAAGCTGTCAAGTCATATTTACAGTAGCTCAAAAGCAGAGAGGGAAAAAAGTGAATAACAAAATGGTTTGCAGCAATAGTTAGAACCCAAGACTCTTGGCTGCTGTTGTCTAAATGATAACCTGCGGATGTCAATCAGCACTAAGCAGCCATGGTTAGGAGAGTCTGCACCTATTCATAGAACCTGCAAAAAAGTCTATGACGTAACCCCTTTTTGGCTGATCTAGACCAAAACCAACTAGTGATGATAGAGCATGGGCTATATGCAACCCTCTTTC
>CM044440.1:105348243-105371259 GCA_024363595.1 Xenopus borealis
GTTTTACTTTGAAAGCAGCAAGTGAGTTGCAGGTAAAACTTAGTCCCTTTGTAAAATGTAGAATAAAGTAACAGAATTCTTAATGAATATTAAGAATTAATATATTGATAATGGGTTGAGTGCAGATGACGATTCGAACGATTTTAACCATTTGATCGAATTTTTATAATTCGATCATTCGACCAATCGAATTGCGGTAAAATCCTTCAAATTTGAATTCCAATTCGAGGATTTTAATTCCCGAACTATTCCCATGGTCGAATTTCAAATTTTTTTTCAATTCGAAATTCAACCAATACTAAATCTGCCCTTAAGGCTTCTTATTCTTTTCCAGGCAAAAAGATTTTCCTAGAATAAAGAATAAAATGTTTTTGGCTTGGCAGTTTATAACACATTTGGGGAACATTAAAAAAGACAGTTGAACAAAATCATACATGGTCTATTCCAGCATTGATTAATATGTGCACTTTGCTTAATCTGTCATCATATATTTGTACTGCACTTTGGAAATAGATATGGCATTTTCCAGGAGCATGTTGACTAGAGGAATTTAACATATTGGTAAATCAATTACCTGTCTAACAGCTCATAAATAAAGGCCACATTGTAAAGCAAAATGATTTATACATTGAAAGTAACAGGGGGTTGACTTTCTTGCAGCTAGAGCCCCATGAAGAGGTGAATAGCTTGCATTGCATTGGTTTGCCCCCAGTGTGACCTGCTCATTCAGTTACTTCTGTGGAGTTGAACCAGAAATATATCTGCAGTGAATGTCCCTGCCAATTCCAAAATAGATGCCATTACACATGTATAATGTTGTTTCTTTCATACTTTGACTTTGTTAGTTGACATTTATATATTAAATATTATTACAAGAGAAAAGAAAAACACATATAGTGAAAAGTTATTATATGCCAATGAACAATGGTAACGACAATATTCCAATAGTTTTTCAGCACATAAAATTTCCACTAAGTTTCCACCTATTCCCCTGTCAAATATGTTAAAAATAATAAAAATTTGCATAGAGCCACCTTCAATTCCAATGTATCTTTTTTCATTATTGTGGTCTTGGTTGGTACTTCTGACTGCTAACACAGAAGCAGGCCACCTTTCCAATAAAATAATTCTCAAGAATCTGTGTTATTGCACATGTATGCACCATTAAAAGGAATTGTCTAAATTTAGGGAAATTTAATGACTGTGATAAATGGACAATGTCCAACAACAGTTATGTGACAGTCAGAGAGATGAGTACTGTAAATTATATATATAAAAAAAAAAAAATTCATAAAGTAATCACCCCAATAAAGACTCTCTTGAGAATAATAGAAATAGGATATCCCAATAAAATTGCATACAGTTATCTACCATATTATATTCACTGTTTTTTCTTTTAATTTCAGGAAATGGGAGCAAGTACAGACAGATTAAACAAATGTTTGAAGAAGTACTGGTATGGGATTTGCTATGCAGAATGCTCAGGAACTATGTGTTCCTTATAAGGGAACTTTGGATCTCCATATCTTAATTCTGATAAAAAAATTTAATTTTCTAATTAAATTTTAGGCTACCTCGACCATCGAATTGGCTAAATTTGATCTGATCAAATTATTTGAACGAATCATTTGATCGAATCGAAAGATTCGAATAAATCGAATGATTCAAATAAATTGAACGATTCGAATAAGAAAATCGTTCGACCATTCAACCATATGATGGTCAAAGTACTTGCCCTTTACTTGCTATATTTGCCTGTGGAAAGCTCCCATAGGCTTTTTCTGAAGTTTTTTGATTGAATAGAAATCATCTGATTTCTCGAAATAATCTTACGAACTGTACGATTTTTTCGTGAAATCATTTGTTTAGTACGATTTTTTCTGCAATCAGATGATCACTATTTATTCGATATATCGAATAGCGATAAAATCCTACAAATTCGATATTTTATTTAGTCGGATTTTACTTCGGGAAAAATTCGAGGGTTGAATTCGAGGGTTTCTATCCCTCAAACATCAACCCTTGATAAATCTGCCCCTTAATAAACCAATAGAATTGCTATTGCCTGCAATAAGGGTGAATTACATCTTAGCCAGTATTAATACTTGTAGGACTCTTTCCTCTATGTTCTTTTTATATAGTATTGTGCTCTACTGTCACCTAAGAGCATTGTATGTCTATTTATCTATCACTATCACTATTGATCTGATTGCAAAAAAATCAATTATAGATTGAAACAAAATAAGTACATATAATAAAATAGTGAATGAAATGGGTTTGGAACCCCAAAAGTCTGCTATGTAGTGTTGATAAATGTTTACAATATTTATTTTTTATATGGTATTTTTTTTTTGGCAAGGCACACATCCCACACACAAATACTGTTATGACACATACAAACTTCTGAGGATTAATATTAAAGTTACAACGGTTAGGCTAATGTTATGAACCAACCATAAAGGAGAATTCTGCTTTTTTCTTCCACCATTTAGGGGGTTATTTATTAAAGTCCTATGTTTGCCGGTCAAACTTTTCCCTCTTAATGCAAAGTGTTCTTGTGGGAATTTATCTCTTGATGGAAATTGGAGATTCATGAGGTATTCTAAGCAGGTTTACTACTATCACAGTTGTTAATACTTTCCAGACATCAAAAAAAAAATAGGGATAATTAATCATAAACATTTAACCAATTCCCCTGTACCCTAGGACCTCTATGGGATTCCCAGTGGAGGCAGCAGGGACTTAAACAATATTTGAAACACCAAAACTGTGTAACGGTCAGCACCCTAAAACCAGAACCAATGCTAAGCACCCTGTTCTCGGCTCTTGCTTCTGCCTCTAACAGCCGCCTTTCACCACGGGAGGAGCCCTCCGCTAATTGGATGCTGCCCGGTCTTAATAAGTGAGGTGTGAAGGGTTCTGGATGAGCAAAGGGGCACGAACGTTAATCAAAAGTCTTTTGGGCAGAAGGTCGTGGTACAAGGGCGTAGACAGAAAAGCGTAGTCAATCAGGCCGGGTCAAGGCAGGAGGAGTACAATCGGAGTCAGACAGGCAGGTGTCAAATGAGATCAGTCAGGTACAAACGAGGGGATACAGGTACAGAAGAGTTGATTACCAGGCAGGGTCAGGGTCACAGTAGTCAGAATCATCAATACACAGGCAGGGGTCACAATTAGTGATGGGCAAATCTACCCAGTTTCGCTTCGCCGAAAAATTTGTGAATTTCCAGCGAAATTCGCGAATTGGCGAAAAAATCAGCGAAACGAGTTGCGGCACGTTTTTGATGCGTCACGTCGCTTTTTTCGCTGGTCTTTCACGAATTTATTCACCAGTGGCGAATCGCGGGAATTTGCCACGAATTCGCCCCTGCTGAATAAATTCACCCATCACTAGTCACAACAGGAATCAGACAGCAGAATTCAAAAGCTCAAAAGCACAAAGGCACAAGGAACTCACAAGGAGGTAAACATATAAGGGGCAATGATTACAATACAAAAGGTCCCTTAAGTACTGTTTGAATTTGGCGCCATTGCACACTGATGTCATCACGCCAGCGTCAATGTGCCTTTAAGATTGGCAAGTTTGCGCTGCGCATGCCCTAAGAAATCGGCATTTAGGAACAGAGGAGCTGCGTGGCGGGTGTCCCTGCCAGCCCACTAAACCACCAGGGTGAGTAGTTGTTACAAAAAGTTGTTCAAATCTGTACTGTGACTGACACTATCCAGCTTTATTTAGCTATAGCCTAATAAAAAAGACCTTCTAAAGCCATCCCCTTAATGATGGGGAATGATCACCCTCTTAGACCAATGCTATGATCATACATTTAACATTATCTTCTCTCTTAATATATATGCAAATGTCATTAATAAAACAGTGCCAGTAAATGAGAATTGAATAATCCTGTTTGCAACAATAGGCAGATTTTTTGCATTTTTATTTAATCAGGCACAATATTTTTAAGATTTTTATTTTTTACAATTTTCTTTAAGAAAAAAACATGATCAGTAGGGAAAAAATCCATTCAAAAAGCCCTATCTCGATTGGATTTATGTGAACTTTAGCTAAACACCACACTGAAAATTAAAGTAAGCCCCTAATGGTCCCATCACGTTGAATATATACTGTAACGTTCACATGGCATCATCAGTTTCAGACATTTTAGGGGTCATAATCAGTATTATTTTTAGTTCTTAACCCTTTAACCTGTTGACATTTTAACACCAGACCCTGAACCACAATGATCTTATAAGATAAGAATAAAATGTGTCCAAGATACCAATATATGCTGCTGTATTTATTCCCATGCAGCCACACAGAGTGCTCTATATGTCTAGTTTTAAAAGGGTGTGCTGCAAACTCTTCTTCATCCACATAATACAATGAGAATTTTCTAAGATCTAAGTAAAGTTAAAGCTCTTCAGTTTTCAAAAGATATAGAAGTTGAAAAGCTGATGGCTCTACCTCCTGGCTCTGGTGGCCACTGGTCAGTATATGCTATTAGCTTGCGATTGCAACAGGAAAAATGTTTAGGTTCAGTTAAGGCCTAAATGATATAAAAATGTAAATTTGTCCAAATTTTAAAACATCCCCCAAAACAATGACAATCCAATAAAATTCATTCTTTTACTGCACAACTGTGGAAGTCCTATCTAAGCAAGCTCCCAGTTTTGAAATATTGTTTAAATGTTTTTGGCTAGGACTGAGCACATATATTCAGCTAACACATATTAATGGAAAAAATTAATTTTCCCGAGTGACAACATTTTTTTTCGAAATCTGTGGTAGAACTAGTTGAGTGATTAATTTTGCCAAAGAAATTGAGTTGCTGATAATAACATTTTGCTAGAAAAAAATAATGCATTTGTACTTAATGGGCACAACTATTCTGACGCTTGCCCAACTTTTTATGACACAGCAGATTTATGCCTGACGAATTTATTCACTCATCACAAGTCATAACTGAACCTAATCATTTTTCCTGCTGCAATCCAAAATAATAGTATATGCATTGGTTGCATTGGGTAAACATCTGAGCAGGAGTGTGTCAGATAGTTAGAATGCCTGATGTAGAACTATTAGGTTTGGGAAACACTACTGAATTATTTAACATTTAACATGTATTAAATATCCACAGCAGCATGGATGTAATGACATTTTATATTTAAAAGAGGCCCACTAACTTGTACATGTAAATAGGGTGTCTATGGCAGGATACAGGAATTTTCAGTGATATAGTATACAAAGATCATGCACTGATATGAATATGAATAGCTGAAACTTCACATTATAAGTGCACATGAAAGTGTAACAAGCAGCATGATGGTAACATTTTGTATATTCATCTATAAAAGCATTACATTCCAGCTTTATACAGCACTCCCCATTTCTTGACATGCATATATTTTTTTAAAGAAAAGAAAACTAATTCCATACTAATCCTTTGATGACTGCTCCTAGTAATACTAGTATCTTAAACTAGTCAGAAATGACATCCCTTGAAAACCTTCCTGTTTCTTTGTTATCAACATTTCAGTTCCAGCTTTCTGACACTGAAGTATGTGTTTAGTATATAATAAGCACAGCACTTTGAATGTTATTAAAGCATTGTGGTTGAGCTGAGATTAATCACTCCAGCTTAGGATGCTTAGGAAAAATATCTAATATTGCGGCAATAGTTAAGAGTGATGGATGCAGAATACATGAAAAAGTATAGATGTCAGCTGAGTTGTCAAAATCTGAGTCAAGATTAATATTATCAATCATAATGTTTCCCTTCAAAGATGTGCCATCTTGCACAGTTTCTCAGATTTTACTAAACTAAAACAACAAAGGCAGAGATATCTTCAACGTGGGCATTAAAGGAACAGTGAATAAAGTGTTCTAAAAGCAACAGAAGCCGCTCAGTCCTATCAGCCGCCCTCCTGCCTTCGCACACCCTTCCCTGCCTCCCCACGAGCTCACGTATGCATGTGCCAGAGCATTCAAGACCTGTGTGTCCCCAGTGCAGCTTAGTATGTTTGCTTATTTATTAAATACATAGAATATAAAAACTCTATCAAATAAAACCATGAAAGAATATATTCATATTCTTCTCATCATTACATTTTGACTAGGGAAACTCCCATTGACTTGCACATGAACTGGCAAGCTTTTACATGGCAAAGGTTTACTTTTCTTTTTTTAATTGTTCATGCTTACTAAATATTGAACATTTGAGTTTTGGAAACTCTAATTCAAATTGTGCATTTTGCCAACAATTACAGTAAAATGTTGAATTCAAACTTTGATAAATCAGCCCCTATGGGAGAATGAATTGGCATATTATTATTATTATTCAACATTCTTTATAATGGGTTACCTAATAAGCTAGCAATATGTAAAGAAAAAGCTTTTTATACATGGAACTTTCTAAAAACTCATTCTTACCAGATATAGAAATCCTATTCTTTTCTTCATTTCCTTTCATCCATTTTTATTCACTTTTTACCAGTTCTCTCTCTGCTAACCTTTCTTTGTATTCTATCTTTTTTCATTTATCTTTTCAAGTCCCTTGTTTCTGTTTGATTTTATTGCTTTTCATTTCTGATTCTTCATATCTACACTCCATCCTCCTTTACAAGTGTACTTTAACAGTTACATTATCAATTTTATTTCTAAAAATATAATGGCTCTTTTTCTTTCTTTCTATTAAATCAGAAATATCACTAGAAAATTCAGTAAAAACAAATCCACAAAATGCATTACTTAAGGCAGCTTTTCCTGCTTGTCATGTTAAAGCACTTTGTTCAAAACAATTGTATTGTAACTTTGCAGATTTTCTAGGAAAAAGGACAAAAAAACAAAGGAACAGAGAAAGCAGACAAAGCTGTAACCTCCCCAAACATACCCTACTATTATTGTCGCATTAAACCATGAAAATTCTGAAAAGCAAGACCACAATGAAGGGAAATATGTGACATAAATGCCCCTCCTCTATTCACAAAAACATAAAAAGAGTTGTCCTAGGGATTTGACCCTTAGTACAATCCATTTAATTTGCCTTGACTCTGAAATACATTCTCCAATGCAGAGTTAAAATATGCACATCCCCTTATATTAAGGTAGTTCCTGGTAAGAAAGGATGCTCTCCATTCCTTTGTCAGTTCTCATTTTTTAAGTGATATGTATTATGTTTTATTACAAATTAACATAAGGGGAATTAGCTTCCACATTATCCAACCTGGCTTCTCCATCTATGGACTGCAGGAGGTAAGGCTAACAAAATTAATATGCAAAGAAGTTTAACACTAGGGACCTATAATTTTCTTGTAAATGATTTCACTTTAAGGATGAAACAATACAAGATAATGTCAATGTCTCCTTTTTTCAAATATGAATAGATAAAGTCTCCAAATGATAACATATGACAGCAGGTGGGAATCAGACAAGTGTGTGTTCAAAGTAGGGCAACTAGTATTTTGATTTCTGTAAAATTTCTGCAAATAATCAGACTAAAGAGATTTGTTTGAATCAACATTGGAAGATGTATTTAATTAACAGAAGGTGTAGATTCATATAACATGAAATCAATGCAGTCTCCAATGTTTTTTTGTGCCTATGAGCACAATGTCTTAATAACAATAAATAATAATACCTAACAGCTAGCAAGTCTTTTAATGCAAACATTAGTGGTTTCTAAACTGTGGGGCTATCACCCCAACTGTGTTTTAAACAGTGGTTGGAGGGCCCAAACTAGATGAGTGGAGATTGGGAATGCTCTCGATATTCATGATTGCCCTGTGTTATTGGGGTGAAGAATTATTTGTACAATAAAATTTTATTGCATAATTGAAAATTGTACAATGAAAATTGGGATAAAAATTAATCTTCATTTTCTTCAAATCTCAAAGTGGTAACTACAGATGCAACCACTTGGATTTGTGTGTTAAATGTGTCGTGACTCAGGGCTAATTGAAGAAACTGTGTTATCTAAAGTTATCTTAACTCATTTAATGCATTTAACATTTTCATTAGCATACCAAAGCACCATTGTTCACAATGATGAACACTTTAATTAGATGGGATGCTGTGACACAATTTTCTGTGTTAAATGAGACAAGTGTGAAGTCTGAGTTTAGTTATTCTGTGTCAAACACACAATCCAAAGTGGCTTCATCTGTATATATACTGTAATACTGCATGCACCCTTGTAACTTGCAAATATCTTAGATGTTTGTGCCTTCAGCACCACCTGTCTACTACATACAATGCTGTTCTGACATCTGTACCCCGTGGTTTTAGAACTAATCACACATCCATTCATGCAACTCTCAGAAGTATCACCTGTTTTATAGGAGTTGCATGACACATTGGTAATCCTATCACAGTAACTGCACAGAATCAACACCTCTGTGAATTTCAGATGTCACCTCTCTGAAGAGTTACAATGTGCCATTATGATTGGATTGTTGGAAGAGTCTATATGCCGAGAACTCCCCTACACCAGTCAGTTGAACTGGAGAAGCTGCTCAGCAATTCCAGTTGTTTTGAGTTACTTGTGTTAGATAAAGATATTATAAGTTACAGAGGCATTTCATGACCATAAAAAAACACAAGGCCAAAGGCTGTGTTTTTATACAGCTCATGGAACTCTGAGGTAAATTCTAATATCCTCATATTTTGCTACAGGGGGTACTTTATTTATTATAATACACAAGTTTCAGTGAGTCATGTGACATGTGACATCACTACTCACCGTTTATAACTGATGACATCAGTACTCACCATTTAAAAGTATCCAATTTCCAAGATATTCATGGCTTTTGTGTATTATATAATAATAATATGATACTAATAATCACAATATAAATAATATTATCATTTTAAAAGCATACTTTGTTTCTGTCGACTCAACATAAGATGACATTTCCACATTTCATCAAAATACTGTATTTCACAATATTTCACCATCGCAATTATTTAAACATAATATAAACTCTAAGGAGTAGTAAACATGACTTTTAGTAATAGTAATGAAATTCATAGAATACATTTAGAAAACTAGTATGGGAATCTACTGCCCGGCTGTCTTTGGTTGTGGTGGATAACATTGCCTACTTCTGCCGTCTTGGTTCACTTGTCTGAATCTATAAAACAGTTAAGGGGGAATATAACTAAAGTTGCTTTAATATTTAAATTCACATTTTTGCTAATGTTTAGCACGGTTCGCAATATAAGATTATTCGTTGTTAAATACAGGACCGAGACGGACCGGCCAGGTGCCCCAGGCAACCTGGCGGGCACCCATCGCCCCCCTCCGCAGCCCGCGCATACATGATAGTGCATGAATGCATGTATGTACATAAGTGTGCACATGAGCACATGTCGGAATTTTCAGACCGGACTGGGGTAGGCAGCAGTGAAAGGTATGTGCCTGGTGCCCCCTAAGTTTTGCACCCTAGGCACGTGCCTACTTTGCCTAGGCCTCGTTCCAGCCCTGGTTGAATATTACATTGTTACATTGTTGAATCTCATTGTCACGTAGTAAAAGTTAACACCTGCTCTGGAGTTTCATTAAATATTTTGGTACAAAACACTTTGCAATTGTGACATTTTATTACATAGACTGTGCCTATTTGCAAAAACCATTTATTCACAAACTTTGTGAGGAAATCTTTGAGTTCTGAAATTGGTCAAAAAGAGAGCAAACAATGAAATTTTTTGTCAATAACATTCATGATTTGCCTTAACGAAACATTACATTCCCCCAATAGGCTTTTAAATTATATTGATGGAACTGGGATCAAAGATCTTAGAAAGGTGGAGGGGATGAACTCATGTTAATTGAAATTACGATAGATAAATATTCTTTCAACTGTAGACTGCATACCAAAGTGGGGGGCTGCTAATCAAATGTTGGGACTATTTAAAATCAGAAGCAGACATCCTATTGCCATTGACTGCTGGAAATGATTGCATCTTCACACCAATGATTTTCAGTGCAATTGTGTTTGATGTGTGCCAAGCACTTGCGTGTGCTTTGGATCTTCAAGGGCTATTGCATCGTGCATGCAGCCACCTCACAACCACAATTATGCTGGAATTATGATCATATAGGTGTATTTTACCTCAAATATCACTTTTCAAACTTCATTTGTGTTTTTAAATTACCCCAAGTTGTAGGGATTGGCAAGATTGGAAGACAGTAAAGTGAGAAATGTGGCATTAAGCACACCATTTAGTATGTGTAAAAAAATATAATTTAAGAGATTGCTTAAATGCAGAGAAATTCTTAAAAAGTTCAATGGAACATGGAAGTAAATTCTAGAAGAGGGGGGCAACCCCGTGTCTATATATGTTATTATTACTAATTAATTTTTGTTTCATGACAGAAACTTTTATTTGGGGGATGACTCAATATGTTGTATTTTTTTGGATGACAGATTTTCAATTTATTGCCAGAGAGGTCCAGCCACAGCACAGTATACACCCATCCCAATTTCTTCTATAATATGCACTGTGTGAGTACTCACAACATCGGGGGAAATTCACTAAGCGGCGAAAATTTTCTAGCGTTGCCTCCACTAACGTTCGCCGCACTTCGCCAGGTGAATTTTCACCAGCCCTATGCAAATTCATTAAAGTGCGAAGTTACGCTAAGGTCGGCGAATGGTAACATAGTTGCGCTAGTGTTACTTCGCCAGGCAAAGCGTATTTACGCTAGCGATGCCTAATTTGCATATTGCGAATTTCAAAGTCTAATAGAAGTATATGTTACAGCCACTACATTGCACTACACAAGCCCAGGAAACTTTTTAGAAAAAAAAATAAAGTTCTCCTATTGCCCTACATGTGCCCCCTATATAGTTGTGTTGCCATATGTTAGGAAATGTGGGGGGAATGAGGCTAACCTCCCCAAAAAATTTTTTCTCTTTTTCAGACTATCACCCTAGAAAGGTAAAACACGCCAGCGTTTTTTTGGGACTTAGCTCCTATCTATTGTATTGAACTTCGCCAGGTCTAACCTGGTGAAGTAACATCTAGTGTAAGTGGTCACGTTCAGTAAAATGGTAATCTTAGTGAATTTGCGTAATTACGATTCTTCATCAGTGCGCAACTTTGCCTGGGGTAATGGTGTGAAGTTGCGCTAGTCTATCTACTTCGCTAGCGAAAATTCGCCAGAGTCAGTGTTAGTAAATTTGCAAAGTTACGAATTGACGTAACGCTGGCAAATTAGCGCTAGCGTTAGATGCTTCGTGCTTTCGTGAATTTCCCCCAATGGAGTGTTTTTAATAGCTATATGGTCATTTAAGCTATTGTGTGTGTGGGGGGGGGGGTGAGTGTGTGAGCTGGGACTTCTTAAGATTCCCTTCAGTGATTCTTAGCTTTTTTTAAGGCACAAAAGAGAGTAACTTACCCAACGGCAGTAACCTAGACTCCCTTGTTTTCCTATGAACATTTTCAGTAGATTCTATATCTTACACAAAATAAAACATAGTCTACCAATTGAATGGTTTCCATTTATAACTGACATTGCACAGGTAAAAGTTGCAGCTTCTTTCTTTACTAAATGGCATTGATGGGAAAATGTGCTGAGTTTGCAACTTTTTTATTCCAACACAACCAAGTTTTTGCTTATTTTATTTACATATTATGCAATCATTCCACTTCTCATTGTTTGGTTCAAGGTGTAATAAACGTGACTAAATTGTTTCCTGATAAGCAAAAGGTATCTTTTTAATGGAGCTCGTTTTTTTATAAGTCCCATGGGTTTGTAAGTCCTAAATCCTAACAGTGAAAAATGTGCATGTAGGAAGTGCTAACTTTGCAAATCACTTTAATAATAGCTTGTATAATGTAATAGTATTTGCAACCAGTACTTTTAATTTCTACCTCATAAAGGTTTTTCATTGAACCCCAAGGGTCTAGCCATAAAAGTTAGATTTAATTTTGTATATAATGTAGCTTAAATTGACTTCAAAGCAATGGGAGAAACATGCAGCTCAAGCAGACAAGACTGACATTATGACTTAATGAAATGTTCAACAGTAAAAATTAATCATCACATCTCATTAACATAATTGACCAAAATGTAAGGCACATGTAGATTTAAGCTGTTCAAAAGGGTTACATTTATTTGATATAGAGCGCAAATAAAAAATTGTTTAAACTAGATGGAGATTAAAAAGAAGAGCAAATAATTGACTTTATATTCACCTGGCAAGACAATTCAATACAAACAATACATTTACTGTAACTGACTTACTTTGACATTCCCAATCAAATTCTCATATTGTCTGATTAATTAAAATGCTAAAGTTTCTTCTTAAATATAACAGAATAAACAGTATATGAAAATGAGAAAAAACTGCACACAATTTTAATAACAGGCCATAGACAATATTGGTGCCTATCTGAAAAAACACTGGCAATCATGTATTTGTTGTGTGAACATACTTTTTCATGAAAAATATATTCATGGACTTGTGGGGTGCCTATAGACATTTTATTACTACTACAGTCCTTGGGACAGTTTGTGTATCACACACTGATCTCATTATATTGATGCTGCCATCTTTACTGAGATACTGCACATTATCACCAAATTTTTTGGCTTCTTGAATTACATGGATCGAGAATAGCCCTAAGGTTATTATGGGATGACTGTTCAATCTAGAGTGAATTTACGTGGCAGATGTACTGAGGTTCGAATGGTAAACTCGAATTTGAATTTTCAAATTTGTTTTGGTCAAAACTCCCAGTTTTGAATTTAAAACCACCAACTCGATTCAACTGAATATGAGTTGTATCACATGTCAACCCTGGAAACAGTTCTAATTCAATACTTCACCAGCTAAAACCTTCCGAGTTCATGTAGAAATCAATGGCAGAGGTCCTTTGAACCATTTGAAGATGTTAATAGCCTTCTTGATATTCAAGCTTTTTTTCAGATGAAAACTCAGTTTTAGTGAATGGTGAATCTGCGTTATTTCGCTTCGACTAATTTTTTGCGTATTTCAGGAGAAATGCGCGAAATGTCGAAAAATTTTCGAAACACCACGTCTCATTTTGGATGCAGGTGCACAATGGGCCAAAACGAGACTCCAGCTAATTCGCCCCTGGCTAATAAATTTGACCATCACTACTCAATTTGAATTCAATTAAAATTTTTGGTTCATTCCTATTCAAGCGAATGTTTAGATGTTTCAAATTTTTTCATATATAAACCCCCATTTGATTTTTGAGTACATTTGAACTCCCTACATGTTATATTCTCATTTGATGGGGCTACAAAAGCTCCAGCAATTTTATAAGTGTAATTTTTTAAATTTATTTCTTTTTTTATCTATATTCCATAATTTGTTGGGAATGGGGGCATGGGGTCTTTAACCCATAGTTGCAATAAATTCAATGTTTTCCACTTTAAACAATGCCCAAATGGTTTTTTGTTTCAGTATAATAGAATATTATCAGATTTAAAATACACTTAAGGGCAGATTAACTAAGGTCAAATTTTTAATTAAAAAAATTAAAAATAATTAAAAATTCAACCATTGATTTTTTTAAAGGGCATTTTTGATCAAATAGGCCTATTTTTGATCAAATAAAAATCATTTGAATCGTTCCAATTGAAAGATGCATTAGAACAATTCAAATGATTTTTATTCGATTGGAACCATTTTTTTAAAACTCCTTCGAATTTCAAAAGCTTTCAAAAACACTCCTTAAAGATTCCAGGAGGTCTCCCATGGGCTAAAATATAAATGTTAAGGTGGTGAAGTGTCGAATTTGAATTTTTTTAAAGAGATAGTATTTCAAAATTCGAAAATTCGAATTTTCTAATTTTTTTCAATTCAAAATAAATTTTGGACTATTCGCCAAAAATTACTTAAAATGTTTTAAATTCTAATTTTCACTTCAACCCTTAGTAAATGTGCCCCTTAAAGAAAATGTAATTCAGTGATCCCTTCATGGCATTTTGTAACTGAATCCTAGAAGCAAAATGGATTAAAGGGCCATTATTTTGACCAGTTCAGAATTTAGAAAACAATTTTTGAATGGCAATAATAATAACAATAATAAAAGAGTATTTCCATGCACATAAGAGATTAATTTTATATGCTATTGAAGGGTAAAATCAAGGAAACATTTTTAACAGTTTAAATAATTATTTGGTTAGCAGAGATCACTTGTTTTATTACATTGTTAAAATGAAGTTGAATAGAGCAACAATGGCTGCTCTATTCCTATTATAATAACTATTATAATAAACATATTTATAAAACATCAATGCATTCTGCAGTGCTGTACAATACAAGTGTGTATACATTATACTTATTGATTACAGACAAAAACTACAACCAAAAATTGATAAAGAGGGCTCTGCTGAATAGACCTTATAATCTAAAGGAGAAGGGGGAATGAGACACAAGGAGGTTTATTTATTAAAGGTCAGATTTTAGTGGTTTTAGAAGCCATGGCTAAACTCCCAAACTCAAAAACCATGAATGTCATGGAATTTATGAAAATATCCCAATATAAAAAGTACAACAACAAAAAAGTGTTGAACAACATGCTAAAAAACCCAAATACCATATCAGAAAACCTATAGAATTCTTATTCGATTAAAAATTCAGCACAGCACCCCATAACTTCTACAGCACCTTGACAACTTTAACTTGGCAAAGTTTGTTATTTAAGGTTTTTGTATTTTTTCTTCACTTACTTAAAGGGATTCTGTCATGGGAAAAAACATTTTTTTCAAAATGCATCAGTTAATAGTGCTGCTCCAGCAGAATTCTGCATTGCAATCCATTTCTCAAAAGAGCAAACAGATTTTTTTTATATTTCATTTTGAAATCTGACATCGGGATAGACATATTGTCAATTTCTCAGCTGCCCCAAGTCATGTGACTTGTGCTCTGATAAACTTCAATCACTCTTTACTGCTGTACTGCAAGTTGGAGTAATATCACCCCCTCCCTTTTCCCTACCCAGCAGCTTAACAACAGAACAATGGGAAGGTAAACAGCTCCTTAACAAAAATAACAGATGACTGGTAGATATAAGAATAGCACTCAATAGTAAAAACCCATGTCCCACTGCCTACTATTCAGTTACAATGATAAGGAAAAACAACAGCCTGCCAGAAATCAGTTCCCTCCTAAAGTGCTGGCACAAGTCACATGACCAGGGCAGCTGGGAAATTGACAAAATGGCTAGCCCCATTTCAAATTTCAAAACTGAATATTAAAAAATCTGTTTGCTCTTTTGAGAAATGGATTTCAGTGCAGAAGTCTACTGGAGCAGCACTATTAAATGATAGGTTTTGAAAAAAATATGTTTTCCCATGACAGTATCCCTTTAATTTCAAATATTTAGAGCTTTTAAGAAATATAGGAAAACCAAGAATTTTTACAGAAAAATTGACATTTGATTGCTAGTAAATGGACCCCATGGTGCGAGGATGGGCAAGATCAGGAGCCAGCAAAGTGAGAGATATGGCAATGACTATTGCCCTTAGTAGGCAATAGTGATGGGCGAATTTATTCGCCAGGGGCGAATTCGCGGCAAATTCCCGCGATTCGCCGCTGGCGAATAAATTCGCAAAACGACCAGAAAAATTCGCCGCCAAAAATTCGACGCGCAAAAACGAGTTTTCGAAATCGACGCGACGCGCGTCAAAAACGACGCGCGACTCGTTTCGCGAAATGGCGAAAAATTCGCGAATTTCTCTGGAAATTCGCAAATTTTTCGGCGAAGCGAAACGCGGCCGTTTCGCCCATCACTAGTAGGCAAAGAAGTGTATCATGAAGGAATGAGGGGATCAGAAACATAAAACAAACAGATAAACAACTCCTGACCCATCACACTATCTTGACCAATAATTGAAAAAATACTGTAAACCTTCCTTATTATTCTATGTTCCACCTATAACCCTAGTTTGGTTACTGTGTCTTTAAATAACAAATTAGCCTTGGCAATCCAGGGGCCCTGAGTCCCTTTTGCATATGAAAAGTACTGGGAACTGGGAATTACAGCGTGGTGCCTCCACCAAGGGGACACTGAGGAACACACCTCAGGGGGATTCCACTAGGAATAAAAAAAACACACACAGTTTGCAAATGAAACAAATATAAACTTTATATAAACTACATTAAAACTTGGGCAAACTAATACACCATGCACTCCTACATTGGGGACATGTGGGATACTACCTAAATCCCTATTAGGTACTTAACTGTACAACACAGTCCTTTTTAACATCAAAGTTCCAATCCTCAGGAAGGGTTCAGTAACCACAGTTCAAATGAAATATCCCTTCCCTAGAGCTCTTATTACCCAGGTAGCACTACCATTTCCGCAAAATACCTCAATTTTCCCACGTAGCAGGTAAATACACATATACGTGCCAATATCCTCCCTTGGGTGGCTCACTCACCGGCGTGCTCTCAAAGGTAGTCACACTGGAGACTGGTAGCTCTGCAACAGGATCAATCTCAACAGTGGCACCTTTCTCCTTCTAAATTTCTAGCAGCTTGGCAGGAGACAGGCTAGGCTCAATCTGTACCTCCACAGATTCCACAGACTTAACAGCGTCTCTGTGCTTGACAGTCTTACAGTTACCCATGCTGGCTCTGTTCAGCTCTGCTGGAGACCCCGTACATCCGGCTCCAAAATCAGGCACACCCTCTCTCCCAAGGATGCACTGGAGTGCCCAGCCAATCGGATCGCTCTCCAGCCTGTAACTGGGCTGTATGATGTCACAGGCAGAAAAGCAGGGGAAGGATTCTTCTTGTCCCCTACACACCCATTTTAATTATCTTTATTTCTCTGGTCATACACCCATTTTAATTATCTTTATTTTCTGGTCATGGACTGATTTGATATTGTTCAGATGGTATTTGGCTCATTGTGTTTGTTGTACATGTGATCAATTTAACTTAAACCAATTGTAATTTATTTAAAAAATCGAATTTTGCTAACTCGGGTGAATAAGATCCACCCTAAAATTCAAATCAAATTCAAGTTTTTTCTCTGAAAAAGACTCAAATGTCAGGAAAGCTGCAAACAACTCCAAACTAATCCCAGGACATCTTCCATAGGCTAAAACAACAATTTGTCAAATTTAAGGTGGCAAATAGTCAAATTAGAATTCTTAGAATTAGAATTTAAAAAAAAATCTATTCAAGTTATTTGGCCTATAAACCAACAATATACAGATACCTTGGGGCTATGTTTCACTTCAGGGGAAGCTAGGTAAATAGAGTAAATTGGACTAATGCTTCCTCAAAACTCCTCTTCTCATCTAGTAAGAATTTTGTGACAATCAACTATGCTGAAATGTTTTCCACAATTATTATATGCGACAATGGAATTAATTTCTAAAAATGTAATTCCACTTTTTTAGAGAAAAAAGTGATGGACAAAAACCCAGTGCAACTGTGATCTACAGCTAAGAGTAATTCATTCAAGTAACACTGATCATGTGTACTTTTCTGCAGACTCCAGTGACTAGATATGTATCTCCCTAGGCAACTAGAAAACATTGAAAACTTTTGAGGGACATCCATGGAGTAATTTGAAGGGTTTCGAGAAGCGGCTTTTTTTGTGCACCATCCCCTGCTGCTGCATGGTCCTAGCACCAGCCCCTGTGCGCAAACGAGCGCACTTTCAAGCATCAGAGCACTGTGGAGTTTTGAGTCCCCAGTGCACCTTAGGAATGCGGCTGGGCGGTGTGTCGCCCCTAATATTTTGCAGCCCTAGATCTGGGCCTTTGTGGCCTTGCCACAAATCCAGGCCTGTTAATTGGCCTGTAAGTCAATATTATTGTCTGGAATAAAGAAACAGACTTTTAAGAGCTAAAAATAATTTATTCAAATAATTACTCTTAATGACAAAATTTTATATTTATTAAGATTCAAACAAAAAAAATTTAACACTAAATATTGCCAATTATATTTCGTTTTTTTTCTTTTTAATTAAGACAAAAGTCTTATATTTTGATAATTTTTATAAAAAAAAGTTTACATTAAAAATAACACTATATCTACCGTATCTTTATTTTTATATCTCTGTTGTTGGTCTTTAAACAGGATTGGCAGATGCTATTTAAGCATATGTGTGACGTATAAAGAACATTTCACATTTTTACAACCTGTGCAGGACCACTGAATTGTGGTTGACTAAATCTTTCCATTTGTTAGTTAAATATATGTATTTGCATTCATCACAAAAAAGCCACTGTAAGAAGGATGTTGGAATGTTACTGGTATGAAATATAATTGCGACTTTATTGTTGTAGCCTTGGGTCAAAAGAAAATGTGAAAACACACATTTATTTTATTTAAAGAATCAAGAGCAGACAATAAAGGACTAAAAATGCTAGCAATTTATTGAGAAGGCATATTCACAACATGAGCTACATAAGCACATTCCCTAAATGAGTATGCTTTAAAAGGCATTTACTGCAGATGTTCCAAAACAAGATTTAAGGGCTCACTAGGTGCCCCCAACTGGTGATCGTTTGATTGGAGACTTAACTATTTAGAGTAAAATTCCAATATTTCCTCCACAACTTTTTTAGCCAGCATGCAACATAGTATATTTTAACACCCCTTTGTGCCCAGCAACTATGTGAAATCAAGAGCAGCTGCACATTCACTGTCTGACCCTTTTTCATTTACCCTTAAAACATTTGTTCTGTTAATTCAGCAAATAACACTTCTGTAAATTGTTCTAGCAAACTGCTACATCATTTATAAAAGGACTTGTGTGAACTTTGAAAAATTAATGCCTTTAATTTTGGTTGATGGCAACATCACCAGAGCTCTGTAAATTGCGCTTTAATGAGATTTTGCTACAGGGGATAATCTGCTACTGACAGAGTAACATCTTGAAAACATCTGCAGACCTATAATTTCTCTATAGCAATTAGATCATACTAGAATGCTCCAAAGACAAGCCCCAAAATATGTAATGTTTTGAATGATTATATAACCTGATTTTTTTTAAAAAGATAATCTCAGTTAGGTGAAAGTTTCATGTTCTGAAAATAAATCAGATTTTCTAACTAATTAACATTTAGCTTTATTGAATTAAGAAATACTATGACTGTCTCCACTGCTGTGCATCTGTATATAATGAAGCAATCAGCAGTAGGTAGAATATACAACTGAGGGATATGCCCATGTAAGTAACCAAGTAGTCCAGGTACAAAAGGACATCTATTATTGTTAAGTGACTGACATAGGAACATTTCTTTAATGCTATCATAAATAAAGGAGATGCTTCCACAGATGCCTTCACATATGGTTTCCTGTTTTTCCTCTGATGGAAGAGCAAGGTAGATTAGCTGTCAAAACACAATGATTTAATTAGATAGCCATATGATGAAAGTTAATTAACACTTTCATACAATTCCAAGAATGATGACAATGACAAATTAGATCTTAAAATTGGCGGCAAACACGATATTACATTAACAGAAAACATGGGGCCCTCAACATCTAACATTCCGTTCCCTTATTCCATTAGTGCAACATCAACTTATTTTGAATTTTTAAGTAGTATACAATATAACGCTATGAAATATCATAGAGTTTTTTTCCAAACTGAAAGTTATTATATTATCTTGTACGTTCAATCACTGAATTGAATGAATATAATAAAAAAAGATAACTTTGATATTTGAAAAAAATTTGGCTTCTGTCTGGATCCCAATCTAAAGAAATATTACATCCACAGTTTAATAGCTCTCAGCTGACAATTACTCTTGCCAACTTCCTCTCCTGATAGTAGAAATCTTCAGTCAGACATTTCACATTATACTTTCTAGTTAATAGTTTGAATGCTTTTATTCCCTATGCAGACATTATTCATGTGCTTGTCTATGATACGCATATTGCAATACAAATGTGCCACTGATATACATTTGTTGTTTGTAAAACAAATAGCATCTTGCCGTTCAAATACTAACCATGCATAAAGACACAGTGTTACTAGGAGGAAAAACACTGAAGAGCCAGTACAGCATATTTCAATTGTAATAGGCACTCAGCTTCCTCGTGTACATTTTTAAGACAAAATAATAAGCCATGTATTTAACCAAATACATCATGTACAATTGTAGTTACTGAAATAATAAATGCTTGTATGCTAGGTTCCATAAATCCTGTGTTAAAACAATTCTATTCTCTTTCTGTTCTGAGACTCATCACATTATTTTGACAAGTGCGGACTTTGTTTAATGTACATTGGCACCAAATCAATAAATTTGAGAAGATGAAGTTGACTCATTCTTAGGCAAATCCAATCTTCATTAAATCCAGACAATTTGTTAATTTTGGGTAATTTTTCCCTGACCCAAATAAAACATGCATTAAGCTTTTGAAATAAATACTTTTTGAAGGGCCTGAGATTTAGAATTTTCCTTTTCCTGTGTCACACATCCTGCCTATATAGACTATTTCTATGCACTGAGAAATACATGCAAAGTAGTTATTGTACAAAGTCAAAATAATCATAATAAGGAGTAAATTAAATAATAAGACTGAGTATACAGTATATAGAAACAGTATCTAGTAGTGGTGGTGTAGTCTAAAGCACCTAAACTGCCTGAGTAATCTTGAACTACCACTAGATACTGTCTAGAATGTGCATGTTACATTCAAAAAAGATGAGAGAGGGGAAGGTGGCAGTGTTTGCTGGTGTGACTTAAGAATTAATACCAATTATGTGAAAGAAGGACTGAAACTTTAGGGCCATTCAGAATTTATCAACTTCATTAACTAAGTTACTATGACAAAGAAGAAAGTACCGCTATGTGGTATAATTCTACAGCAATCTAATAGGCAATTCCACAGGGGATGTAACTCTACAGGTAGGAAGGACTCTACATGAAGGACTTTATGTGAGTAGAAGATCATAGGTATAATAGATTATGAATGAATAGTAAGAAGCAGTTAGATGAATAAAGTGGCTACAAATAAAACAGGAAAGCATTTTCAATTCAGAGAAAACAGCACACATTATGTTCTGAGTAGCAACCAGAGCGGTAAACATCAAATGGGCCTTTGATTCTGTTCTGTTTTGATTCACGCTATACTGAACTCTGATAACCAAATACTCTGATTTGCTGCCCTTAATTTACCTGAGTGAATACAAACCTAGTCCAACATTACTCTCTTTCACAGCAGAAAATCTTTCTCTGCCTATACTGCCATTACCTGTTCAAGGAGGCTTTGCTTCTGTAGAGGTTAGTTACATAGTTAAGATAGGCTGAAAAAGACCAAAGTCCACCAAGTTCAAGCTGTACAAAGGAAACTCAAGCCTCATACTTACACATACTCACACCAACCCCTCCATACACACACACAAACAATGTATAGTAATTACTATATTTATTGTAAATTTAAGTTTTACAATTGCCTTGGCTATTATGCTTGTCCAAGAAATCATCCAAGCAATCATTAACAGAATCAGCAGAACAAAATCACAACATCATCTGGAAGGGCATGATACAACCTTGCTGTCAAGAAATACCTATGTTGCTTCAAATGAAAGTTGTTTTCTTCTAGACTTAAGTGGTGGCCTCTGCTGTTGTGCTCCATTTTATGTAAAAGTAGATACCCCTGTCATCTGTCTATAATGCCCTCTAATATACGTATAAAGCTTAAGCAGGTCCCCCATGACCTAATAATTTAAATCAGCCATCCCTCTAACCAGATTAATTGCTCATCTCTTCACTTTCTCCAGCTCATTAATATCCTGCATATTCAAGGTTAGACCTTACCAGGGACCTATAAAGAGGCAAAATTATGTTTTGATCCCTTGAAGTAATGCACTTTTTTATGCAAGCTTTAGTAGCTACAGATTGACAATGTCTTGAATTAGCCAACTTGGTATTAGTCTTAGATCCTTCTCAATTAAGGAAACCCATGTTTATATTATATCTGCCAAAGTGCATAAACTTGAATTTCTCAACATTAAACCCCATTTTCAAGTTTGCTGTCCAATTTTCCAGTGTTGTCAAATTACTCTGCAAAATAGCAGCATCCTGCGTAGAACTTATAGTTCTTAGTATCATCTGCAAAAATATATGTGTTGCATTAAATGCCCAATTCCAGGTCAATAATAAACAAGTGAAAATTAACTAACCAAGGACAGAGCCCTACAGTACTCCACTAATAACACTGGTCTAATTTGGAAATGTTACGTCTCACCACTCTTTGCCATCCCAGAGTCGAGGTTCCTTCTCACCTCTTCATAAAAGGCAGTTAAATTAGTCTAGCAAGGTCTGTCACTCTTGCTGGCACAAACTCATAGTATTATGATTTGCAATGAAGTCAAGTATCTTATCCCTAATACCCCTTTGAAAAACTTTCCTACTGCTGAGTTCAGACGAACCGGCCTATAGTTGGGTTTGAGAATGAGATCCCTTTTTGAATAGCTGCACCACATTTAAAAATTTGCCAGTCACTCTGCACATGCCAGACCTCAAGGAATCCTGAAGTAAAAAGGGTTGGCAATTAAATAAAGATGTTGAAGGAGTTCAGGTATTCTTTAATGGAGGTGGGATTCTCTACAGGCCTGGGAATAATAGCTTGTGTTCACTAAAATATTAGGGAAGCTATGTTTATACCTCTTTGGAGTGTATTGTAATGAGTAGTAAGCCAGCTAAGAACAAGCTGTAAGTGTGAATGCTCAGACGCCAAGTTCAGGGAACCAAATTCGAATTTGTGTAAAGCGGAAGAACATTTAAGAGAAATATATATTTCTATATATATGTCTTCGTGTGGCAGCACTCCGCCTTTAGAATTTGCCTCTGGTGCAAGGTAAATAAATTAGATAATGAAAAGAATGATCAGCAGCACCGAGATATCATGTGAATTGCTGAAAGGTGTATTGAAAATCACATGAAACGGTGGTTTTTAATACACCATTCAGTAATTATAAGATATATTTTCATTATATATATATATACATATATATTTTGTTTAGGCCTTTTTTAGTAGCTGTATGCACAAAATGTCTTA
>CM044440.1:105374107-105403828 GCA_024363595.1 Xenopus borealis
ATTTAAACTTAATTGGAAGTTTAGAGAATGTCCCTCAGCAGGGCACAGCAGACCTAGCTGTTTTAGGAACTCACAGGGGTGCGTTCATTGGTGCAGGTGCCGTGACATCATGACGCTGCCTAATGTATGTACTTGCAAGAGCAGTTGCATGAAATAACAGCAATAGCACTAAATTTGAGAATATAAACATTTCCTGACCCTTCCATGTAAACAGTTCCTGCCAAAGCTTTTGCTCCTGATTTTTCATCCCTTGACTCCTGCATGGTTCCTTGTGGTTCTATGATGTCTCACTGTCACACTAGTTTTCTGGTTGTTCTTAGGTAAGTCAGACAAGAAGCTCATGCTGCCACTCATGCATAAAACTCTGTGGTCTACCTGCACTGTGGTTGAGGCTGTAACCTAACTGGAGGACTCTCTAACTCAAGGCTGCAGAGTGGTGTACTCCCTGAAACCAAGGTGTAAAGTTTATATCCTTATAAAGAGAATATTCAATATAATGTTGCTATACATAAATGTTTTTTTCTACTTTTTAATGCACTTAATGGTTACCATGGGAAGGCCCAGTAAACCAATTGTAATCTCTTACATGAAATGACTTACCTGTGCATCATGCAAACAAACAAGTGCTGGAGAATTCATATTTGAAAGCAAAAAGCATAAAGAACATCACTTAAGACAGGGATAGGGAACCTTGGTTCTCCAGCTGTTAAGGAACTACAAGTCCCAGAATGCAATGAAGGAGTCTGTCATGATTCATAAAGGCAAATGCATTGTGGGACTTGTAGTTCCTTAACAGCTGGAGAGCCAAGGTTCCCTATCCCTGACTTAAGAACTCCTTCTATGGCAGTGTGCCTCCTGGGTCTTTAATGATGACGGAACATTGATGCAGAAGGCACATTTAAAGGTATTTAACATCTGCGTATTTGAACTATCTCATTTAAGAGGCACTGCATAGTTTTGAAAACCTTATTTTTATTTTTGCAATTGTTATTTTCAAGAAAATAGTCCTGAGCTCATTTTTTGTACAATAAGGATGCCTTTGTGCACATGTAGGTAAGAATAGCTTATGCTGTCTGAATGCTTGAGTGCAATCCCCCTCCCTCTGGAGCACACAGTCTTTTTCATCTGGGAAGGCAAGCAGCACAGAGCTGAGCTGATCTATCTCATAAATCATGTCTGACTATTGTATATCTTCAAGCTTAGCTCCTGTCAGCTCTGTAAAAATATAAATTATCAATGAAGATTTCTGCCTTTACATTTAGGATAATTTCTTGAATTGACTTCAAGATCTCTGTCAATGTGCACATGCAGTAATAGAATCTCCCCAATGGTGCAAGAAAGATAGCTATCCTTTCATTTAATGCAAGAGCATCCTCCAGTGAGAATCTCTGTAAACAGTTCTCCCTGATTTCTGTTCATACCATTATTGATGGGAGCCCTAAATCTATTTCTTCTCATTCTCAACATCTAAAGAGCATTTTAATGTTTGATTACAGCTTAATGTCAGCCAAAATATGGTAACTTTACTATGCTAAATAATAGTAAAAGAACCCTTTCTTAAAGCTATATAATGTTTGAGCCTGTAACATAGTCACATAGTAAATTAGGTTGAAAAAAGACAAACGTCCATCAAGTTAAACGTTTAAACTCTATTTTAACATGCCTAACTGCTAGTTGTTCCAAATTGCCTCAATTTGTGCTATCTGCAATATTCCATAACCCTGCGCTCCCTCACTTGTTAAAAAGCCAACCAACCCCTTCTTAAAGCTATCTAATGTATCAGCCTGTATGACTTATTCAGGCAGAGAATTCCACATCTTCACAGCTCTCAGAATCTCCTCTCTTCTAATCAGAAAGGGTACTCTTGTGTCAGCTGAAAGGACCTACTAGTAAATAAAGCATTAGAGAGATTAGTATATGATCACATTATATATTTATACATAGTTATTATATTCCCCTTAAGCAGCTCTTTATCAGTGTAAACAACCCCAACTTGGCCAGTCTATTTGCCTGCATTAAAAATTTCTACTTCACTGTGTATTCTTCTATATTTCACTTTTTCTTAATATTCTCACCATTGACCCAAATAAAATTATATTCAGTTTCCTTCTTCCTCCTCTCAGTCTATTCCCTTTTAAGTTAAGTTAGCTAGTTCTCATACCTCTCTGTATCATGGTCTGCTCTGTGTACCTGACCGATAGAGGTAAACTGCCTTATTCCCTCTGTGTGCTAAGGTTAAGTTGAGGCTGCACATAACTGTCATGTCTACTCTGTACCTGTTTGTTCTAGTAGGGCTAGGGCTGTGTGCTAAGCCTGTTGATACATATGTTTTTTTTTATTTATCCTGCCTGCTGGAACACTTGCACAGTTAGTGCACTTTTTTTAGGTTGATTCTGTGTCTGTTTGCCAATTCCCCACTCCCAGACTCTGACTTCAATGCATTCCCTCTCTCATCTTGTTTGCTGTGAAGTGGTAGATTCTGGGACTTGAAGTCCAGATAATCTGTGCACCACCTACTATGGTAAGCAGGAAAAAGTCAAAGAATTCATCACATTTCAATTAAACAAAGTGAAGCACGGGTTGCATTACACTCTCAGCATAAAATATCTTGGAAAATAGCTTGTTGGAGTTACAATGGATTGCTTCAGTTGTTGGAGTTACAATGGATTGCTTCAATCTGTGGAATCGCAGACTGAGTGGGGCTTCTCTACATAAATTCCACAAAAATGGAGGTATACAATCTTCGTAATTTAAAATATTATTAAATCAAGACTACTCTCAATGTAATGACTAATCATATAGCAAAATCAGTAGTAACAAAAGATTCAGGATAAATCTGTGGCTTCATTAAAAATAAAGATGATTTTTTTATACAGGAATAAAAAGCAAATGTGCCACATTTACAGAGTTACAAGACCCACTTGGTAAGAACACAGATGGTTCAGCTCATTCAATTCAATAACTGACATGGGACATGGTACTTAAATGTTTACAAAAAGTTAATGTGAGCAAGGCCCCAGGGCTTGATGAAATACACCCTTGAGTTCTTAGAGAGCTTAGTTACGTTTTAGCCAGGCGTCGTTTTATTAAGTATGATAACTTTGTTTTCGAGAAAAGCTTCTAATTTCAATAAAAAGCAGATTACAATTTTAACTTGGCAGTTATAGGACCATAAATGTGACATCAGTAGTGGGCAAGTTATATGAAAATTTCTTAAGGGATCACATGCTATGTTCTGGAGAATGATATTATACATAAGAATCCGCAATTTTATATTCCCATATTCCTTCATTTATTTTCCTACTTCTTCCACTACTCTTCCCTTCCCATT
The DNA here is from genome assembly GCA_024363595.1 of Xenopus borealis. Taxonomy (NCBI): domain Eukaryota; kingdom Metazoa; phylum Chordata; class Amphibia; order Anura; family Pipidae; genus Xenopus; species Xenopus borealis. Next base: position 105,377,439 of record CM044440.1, read on the forward strand.
AGAATAAAGAGATACATGACCCCTTTACACCAAATTATGCCTTTTTTACATCTATCATAATATTAGCTACTTATAATTTTGCCATAGAGTATTTGCACAATGCTTTTACATTATATATCTGACTCCCTGTGCTCATCTATGAGGGGGCTGCCATATTTGTGCAGCAGGAGTCTGTTAGCATTAGAAACTTTAACTGGCAGGCTAGCCCAAAATTCTATTTCAATTGGTCAAATTCGAAAATTTGAATTCGATTGTCGAAGTACTAACCCTTAAAATAATTCTATATAACAATTTGACAGATAAAACCTACCGAATTGCTATATATTCCTATGAGAAGCTCCCATAGGATTTTTCCAAGATTTTTTGATCGAATAATAAAAATTCGATTGAATGCTTAATATTGTTCGAATCGATCGATTTGAATGATTTTATCGATCGATCAAATTTTTCATATTCGATCGTTCGAAAAATCGAATTGCGTTAAAACGATTGTTCAAAATTTGCATTAGAGGGGTTTTAATTCGATAAAAATTCGAAGGTCGAATTCGAGGGATAATTAACCCTCGAAATTCAACCCTTAGTAAATCTGCCCCTTATGTACATTCATATTTTAAAACATAGTTTTTAGTATCACTTTAAGTCACCCTGTCCTTCCATAGTCATTTAGGTTCTATTCCATTCTGTAATTTTTAAAACCCATTTTACTCCTCACAATAATTTAAATCTCAGTTTTATTGAGGGCCAAGCCTATTGTACATGGTGTATACACTGAAAAGAAGTAATGATGATGTCTTGAGGACCATTCCATATGAAATGGAATTTTACCAATCCTTTAAAAACAACAAACTTTCGAAAAACAGAAAAAGTATCTGATTTTTATACAATATCAAAATGATTGTTATTATTTGCTTTCTTGGTTAATTAAAAGTCTGTTAATGCTTCTACAGAATACACTAATCATGAATGTTTATTGTGAAGTCATAGTGACCTTCTTAGTACTAAGATATATTGTGAAGAACCAGTTCTGTACTTAAGAACTGCAATAATATAAATCTCAACTAAATTCGGATAAATATATGCACTGTGAAGGCCAAAGGCCAAATAACTCTTGCTATTCTCAATCTATTCTTAATTTGTACTATGGGGTCAAAATTGTGCCTGTAATAAACAATTTCCTGGTAACAAATGTCCTATTTATTTGTGAAATATTTTCATTCTACAGTTATGTAAAAAGACATGCACAGCATTCAGGTCCCGTTTAGCTTTTTATGTAAGATTAAAGTCACTGTATTCTACACAGATTATCTGCTATGTACAGGTGCATTTTTGGATTTACCTTCTGAAATGGCTGCCCCCATATCTAGTCAGTAACTTAGAACTATGGGACAAAAATTTTTTACAACAGTTGTCCCATATGTAAAGTAACAGCAGTTAATTAAATCTGCCTGTTACTTGGGAAAAACGCAAGTTTAGATGGAGCATGTTTGCATACAGGTTTTACTTATCCGCAACCTCATCTGCTATGCAACTACAATATGGCCAATATAAAGTTTTGTGATAAAGGTCCTGTTTTGGCCACATCACAATTATTACTAGAGATCAATATTGCACAATCTACGTATGTGGGTAACCTTAAGAAAGCATTCTAGTTATGCTTATAGTAAAATTACCTAACACATTCACATGATCGTGACTTGTCAAAAGGTCACCTGAAATGTCACTCTTTTACTCAGCAATGGTTTTGTGTGTTTCAGAGCTGTATATATAGCTACATTTAACTATATTAAAAACCTTATCTGCCCTTTCTTTGGCCACTCTACCATAATGCTGGAGTTAAGCTGGCCATAGATCGTTTAAATGCCTGATGTGTCCATCAACTAAAAAGACCATTTCAGGTGATATTGTCAGCAAAATTGAAGGATCACAGCCTGCTTTGCCCTGCAAACATAGGTAGATTGCATGGGGACCGATAAAGATTTTCTAACCTGGCCGATCAATCTTCAGACCAATGTCGGACGAAAAATCGTAAGATTAACGATCGTTTGTATCCCACTAACCGCACGATAATTTGACAGATTGGTTGGACTTCCCTAAGATCAGTCGTTCGGCAGGGAAAGATCGTTGCATCTATGGGGAGCTTTAAGCTCTAAAATCTGTAGGAAGCAAATGCTGACAAATCCCTAATATAATGAGGCAATGCAAAAAAATATATTTATGTGTTATCACATTCCCTAATAAATAAAACATGTCTGGGATTTACTACAAGATGTGCTTATTTTGCCATCTGGAGAGTCCCAGAAACTGGCCAATAAGTTGCCAGCTTGGTCTGAAGGGGCCAAGTCAGCAGCTCAAATTGCTCCCTGCATGGCCAACATTAGTCTTAACATATTCTTGTTACACTGTTTAAGTAATGACTTTCTTGCCTATGTATTAAGCATGATAAAGATGAAGTTTCTCTAATTTCTTTGAAAGATTTCAGTTTAAAAACATAACAACATAATGTAAATCCATAAACATTATTAGCATTGGCATACATACTATCTCCAAATATTTGTGCTGATACCTTTGTTCTTGTCTATAAAAAAATAATCCTAGACAAAGTTCCCCCATACGTTTTAGCCGCCTTTTGATGAGACAATTTAGATGTCACATGCAATGTTTATAATATTCCAGAAATATTCGAAGACCAAACTAAAAGTAAATACATAGGAGTTCATTATGGAAATCTTACCGAAATGGACCTGTATAATTATCCCTCCTACAGCTACAGTTCAATAAGCTGGTTCACCACATGGAAAGAAATGTTGTTTTGCAATTACAGCTCATAAAAATGTAAGGTAAAAATTAGATTAGTGGTTATTGGCACAGATGTTGAATAAAAGAGGTAGATCTATTTGTTCTTTCCCTACATGGGTTCTTTATTTAAATTGCCATTGGACAGACAGAAGCTTTTTACTATCAGTGAGCTGGATCAGACACACACACTTTCATTAAGTCACTGTGAGGGTGTGGAAATTGTATCTTTAAGCATTCTAGTCCATTGTGAGTTTGTTTTGTCTAGTCTTGCATGTGTATCTCATTGCCCTCTTTCAAATTGACTATCATTGGCATCACTATATAACATGTACATGTGGGTGTTGCAAATATATTTCATCCATATTAGTATATTTTAACAAAGATTATGGGAAATAACATAAGATAGAAAATGTATGCATTCACAGTCATTGATTTGGGGCAGCGGCGTGTACTTTTGTGTCTTCACACCTTGAAGAGATTTTCTAAGTTGCTAGGTGCCATGTTACTTTTCTGGATAGAAGATTCTGAAACTTGAGGACTTCTCAAGGACTTACTACTTGCATCAAAGTTCTCATAAGAAAGTAAATGTCTGGTTGTTATGGGTTACTGGACTAATACATTTGTCCATCAGTCATGTGTTATTCGATTACACCTTATGTACTTCTAAATACAGCCTTAAGGTGTGCAAATCTGACAAGTACATGCACCAGGGGGATTGTTAGTACAAATTGTACAAAATTAAAATGCAGATGCAATGCAGTTGGTGAGTCCTGTACTTAATATCTGAATGACATGCAATCTAGAGTGTGTTATAGGGCTACATGCTGGCCATTAGTGATGGGCGAATTTATTCACCAGGGGCGAATTCGCTGCAAATTCCTGCGATTCGCGAAACGCCAGCGAAAATTCGGCAAAAAAAACGGAGTCACGCGTCGTTTTTTACGCGGTGCGCCGAAAACGACGCAACGCATGCCGAAAACGACGCAACGGGCGCTGAAAATTACGCGCCGCATTGAAAACGATGTTTTTTGCGCCAATTCCCGAATTTCACTGGAAATTCGCAAATTTTTCGGCGAAGCGAAATAGGTGAGATTCGCCCATCACTACTGGCCATCTATATTCAAAATGAACCACAGCTCTTTGTGCTCCAGTGCATTAGGGCACTTTATTTGCATGCTAACCAATCTTTCAAAAATAAGGCCAGCTATAACCAGCTATGAGGATATACTGTTTATACGGTAGTGTCCCTTTTAATATTTACCATATAATTTTGTTGATGGAGGTATAGTTATAATTGATTTACTTGTATCTATATGTCCTCAAACACATTTATTTTTATATTCACAATCAGCTGCAATTACAATACAAAAAAGGGGTCATGACATAACCATGCATTGCATGCATACCTAAGGTAACTTATAACGTATTGATTTACTAGTTTGTGTAATGGTCTCCCCAAGTAAAACTGCCCTTACCAACACACAGTAGTTATTTATATATGCTTTCTACAAAGCAAGTGCTTTTTAGCTCTTGGAAGACATGCATAACCCAACAGGCTGCTATTTTTCTCCTACAGAATAAGTTCCTAGGAGACTGCAGCAAAACTGATTTGGTGAGTTCCTCAAGGCAGACAAAAATAGTACTGCAGTTAAGAAGCACCACTTCAGGGGAAATATACAGAAAACTCAAAATCAATTCAAAATAGAAAAATCTATTGCAAAACATGTACCTGTATTTGAATTTTGTCTTAATGTAATGGTCTATAAAATCAACAAACAGATACAAAATAAAGGCACTATTCTATTTAAATAAAGTAATGACATGTACTTATAAATAGTGATGGGTGAATCGGCGAGAATTCTAGAGAAATTTGCGAAACTGCGAAAAATGTGCGAACCACCACCGTGTCTCATTTTGGACGCACACGTCCGTTTTTGGACGCCTGCGTCCAAAACGAGATGACGGCGAATTTTCTCTGGAGTTTTGCGAATCGCGGGAATTCGCCACAAATTCGCTGCAAGCAAATAAATTCGCCCATCGCTACTTATCAATACTTATCAATATGAATTCACAAGAAGAGATATGGCCATTTACATTTTCATTCTTGGACTTAGTGACACTGGCAATCTTATGGCTATGTATAATTAAATGCCATACCTCTACTATACAGTAAGGTTTTAATGGCCACATTCATTTCTAAAGCCATAAAGTATGAATATAAATATATATATAGAATCTTGATAAAGGCTCAAGAAGGGAGCCGAAACGTTGATTGAAATTTACATGACCAAATAAAGAAATTATATGAAGAAGTCCCTTGGAGTGCGCTATCACATTATTCTGTGTGTATGCAATCCTAAGAAGCAGCACCCGGGCCACAGTACAAGGAGTTAATGCTAAGGAGTGCGGATCTGCTTGGTTTGTGTAAATATATATATATATATATATATACTGTATATATTTAACAAACAAGGAAATGTTGTACCACTAATTTTTAAAACCATTAGGCAAGGGTGCAATGAGGGTGTGACCACAAAATACATATAGATAAATACAAGAGGTCCTCTGCACTCAACCCTTTATCAATATATTTAAGACATTGAGACATTTTGTGCATACAGCTACTAAAAAATGCCTTACAAAGCACTATAACTATACTCACCACTAATTTTTAAAACCATTAGGCGGGGATGTCACAGCCTCATTGCACCCCCGCCTAATGGTTTTAAAAATTAGTGGTGAGCACAACTTTTCTTGTTTGTTGTAGTTATACTGGAGCAGTGACCAGCTCCAAGTTGTAGCCCCACCCCTCCCAGCTATAGTCAGGTGATCTCACTGGTGTCTAATAAAAGGGCAACCAAGATTTGGAGTTTTACTTTGAAAGCAGCAAGTAAGTTGCAGTGTAAAATGTATAATGAAGCAATAGAATTCTTAATGAATCAGATGCAATTTGAGAGTAGGACTGGCCAGATATGGGATGACTTTGACGTAGTTGGCCAGTTTAAATATATTGCAATATATGGACAAACAATCCCGTTGTTTGAAGGGTAGGCATTTTTCAGTAGCTGTATGCACAAAATGTCTTAATGTCTTAAATATATTGTTAATGGGTTGAGTGAGTGCAGAGGACCTTTTGTATTTGTCTATTTTTATTTTGTGGTCACAGCCTCATTGCACCCCCGCCTAATGGTTTTAAAAATCAGTGGTGAGCACAACTTTTCTTTGTTGTATATATATATATATATATATATATATGATAATGCTCCAGGTTTAGTGATAAAATATCTCTCTTGTAAGCTGGTGCGAGGGAGTGTTGGAAAGAGCATAACCTCAGACCAAAAAGTCAATGGGCCCACCAGGTTCAATTTCACTTGTCCCTCAGGGACTCTTGTTAAAGAAGATACCTGGATGACCACAGTAAAGATGAAAATCAGTAGAATCAGTAACAATTAATGGTTTTCTTATTTTGAGCTAAACAGGACAAACAGTGACAATGATGCTTCTCCATTTTTGCACCTTAAGAGAAAGATAATTATATCCCCAGTATATAACCCCCTCTAATTACAATTTGTTGTCAATGTTTTGTTTGCAGGAGTCCATTGTGCAGGAGAATTATCTATGCAGAAGTAATCTATAACATTTTCCTGATCTGGCCAAAGTCAGATTCAAGTATTTTATGGATTTAAGTACCTATTACATTTTTTTTACATATTTTTGATATTTCATCGAATAGATCGAATGATCGGATATTCGATCATTCGATGTTCCATCTGAGGCTACGTCCTGCTTGAATACCATTCGTTCGATCGTTCCAATCGTACAAATTTTTCAGACGTACTAATTAAATTTCACAATTATTATACGATCGTATGAATTCATCGAGAAGTCGTATTGCGAGCAAAATGATAGCCTAAAACAATTAGATAAACATTCGATGGTCGAATGCGTATCGAATTGCGAATTTAGTCAAGCTAATTTTGGGGAATCATAGTAAATATGCCCCATTGTCATGCATTACAACCCAGGAGATAGAAAAGCTAGAAAAACATAGATCTAAAGAAATGGCCCGTCCATCAGTGTGCTTGGCCCTTAAAACAAGGAATAATTTAATTTAGCAGCAATGCCAATTAATCAAGAAGAAACACAAATTTAGCATAAAATAGGAATGGCCTACAACCCCTTTTTTCACTCTCAAAACTATTCATAGATACATTCTTGGGCTTAGATTATTACAAAAATATTTACATGTATTCTAAATGAAACCAGTTGTGGTCACAGCAGGATGAGCCAGAAGATTTAACACAAAGAATTCTTGTAAATCTCAGTGGGGCGTAGGATAATATCTCTCTGGTTCCTTAAAAAAAATCTGTTTCATTGACTCTATTTTAATTAGTAAAAAAAATTACAAATGAGACTAAGTAGACTTACAATAGTCTATAATTTATTTTAAATATGCCCAGAGATATTAAGAACAAAGTGTGTTCTTGAATACACTGTGCTAATATAATGTACACATCAGTGGGTACTAAACAGTTGCAGGCTGCTGAATACAAGATTTTATATATTAAATTATTCATTTCTTTTATTTTTAGATGACTCACAGAATGCATACAAAGATTTACAAAATATGCATAGCTAGTATAATGCAGGGACTCGTATTGTTTATTTTACAAAATATATACATCATGCGACGTGTAACAAGGCTCTGGAGACAATATAAATGTTCTACATATCAATTTGGTACAAAAAAATCAACAAGAGGCAAGCTGAAAGCATTAATGAAGAAATGAATTGTGGACTGACAAGCAATATCTTCCTTAGCGCATTGCATAAGTCATAAAGTAAAATATTGTGTCTGGGCAGATGTTGGGAACATGCTGCAAATAAGCACCATGATATTTTATAAAATTCACGTACTTTTGTGAGTTTTTCTTTAAAATTAAAAATATATCCATCAATGTTATGTAGAGTTTGCAACAATATACCAATTTTCCTTGATCACCCTGATCACTTACAGAATGGTGCAAGGCAATGCATCCTAAAGACAATTACAGGTATCTATCCCATTCTTACTACTGCCTTGCTCATGATTTACACACAGTTTAAATATTCAGATGTTTATTATGCTCTACATAATGAAATTTGGACCTTCATATTTTCTTCCTACGTGCTCAGTGCAGGCTGCAATTATAACCAGAGATATCTGTTTATTTGATGAATTCTGCTTCTTCTGCATAGTTTGATAAATAAGGAAATAAGTCAAAACCTACTTTATATACAGTAATTAAAGTGAAAAATCTAGTCATGATGCAAATCCTTAATTGGACTCCAGGAGAGATATGCAGAATTTCTCTTTAATAATACGAGATGACTAGGGGCAGAAAAACAAAGCACACTAAAATATGGTTTAGAAGCACAATTAATCACAAAACAGAAAACAACCAATTTAGCATAGCTCATTCAGTGACTCTCAAGACTCAGGTAATGTTCTTTTAATCATGTACAGCTGAAATAAAGTACAAAATATATGCTGATCTTTGATAAGAATTGTGTTTCTCAGTCTCATTTGTAATCACAGGCATTTCATAATAAAGTGATTGTGATATCTAATGGCATCCAAAGGCAAGATCAAAATATTAAGAGGCTTAATAACAGAAACAGTTAACTACTTGGGCACTATGCACATCCAATGCACAGGGGGCGGAAGAAAAACAAATTGTTAGGTGCAAATGGGAAAAAGTAAGTAATATTAACTTTGCGTTTAAAGAAACTGCACAAATATAATAAAAGATTAGCTTTTTTGCATTGTTTTATTTCTGCAAAAAATATAGGTCAAAATGAAAATATCAGGTGAAAAATTGTGTTAAACCAAAATGTTATTTATTTTCTTCACACTGTGGCAAGCTTAGCTAGAGACAGTGGCAGAGACAATGATGGGAATTTTTTGATGGAATGTGTATTTTTGTAGAGCCTTACTCCAGATTCAAAGTGCAAGAAAAGGCCTTTGGGTAAGAGGCCCCCTGTGCCAAATTTTCAAAGACCAACAGAACATGTTTTCTTTAAGATGCATTCTTATTGTTGATATTAATTAATATCCAGCTTTTTTCATTTGCTAATTATACATGTATTGGATCCATTATTCGTAAACCCATAATCCAGAATTACGGGAAGGCCATCTGCCATAGATCCCCTTTTAATCAAATAATTAAAATTTTCAAGATTTACTTTTTTCTGTAATAACAGCTGTTTCTTGCACTTGGTCCCAACTACAATATAAATCATCTATATTGGAGCCAAACAATCTTATTGGATATAAATAATGTTTTAATTATTTTGAGCAGACATAAGGTATGGAGATCCAAATTACGGAAAGACCCCTAAGACAGAAAACCCAAGGTCCCAAGGATTCTCAATAAAAACAGTCCCAAACCTGTTTTAATAAAGTTCTACTTCCATTTGGGACACCATGTGTTGCCTTGTAAGTTGTTCTTGTCAAAGATGAACCTGGTTCTACACATATAGATATCTTAATTTTCTTTTTCTTTTTATATATAATATCTTAAAAAATATATTTTATGTTGCTCTGGGGTTTTTATGTTTTAACATGAAGTAACTGTTGATGTTTAGCATTGTTTTATATTTGCAAATGAATGTACCAGATAAAGCATATTCAGTTGATAAAATAAAATAATGAAATATTAAGAAAAGTTACCTGAATTAAGCATAATTCATTTAAGGGGCGATGGCCGTATTTCGAAAGTGAAAAAACGTTGAAATAGGGCCATCGCATTCGAAAAACTCTTGGTCAAATTTCGAAGTTTTTCACTTCAAAATTCAACCCTTGATAAATCTGCCCTTAAATGAATAGGTCCAGTTTCAATTGAATTAAAATCGTTCGATTGAAACATTTTTTTTGAACAATTTCCTCCTAAAAAAATTGATTTCTCAAAAAAAAAGTAAAAACAAAACTGGAATATTTGATAGAGATCTTGCTGTCGCTGTATCTACTGATGGGAACACCAGGCTGGGAAGCTTTGTTTTGAAATACTTTTAAAATATGTGATTTATAACACCATAATGGTGCTCAGTGTTCTGCTCCCCAGATGTGCCTACTGGTAAAAGGATGTGACCGCAAAGCTACCATGCTGAGGGTTTATGAAACCAGAGAGACTTGATGTCTAGCCATCATATCACAGTTAAAGCTATTATTCACCATCCATTATCAGTTAGTACTGAGTTTCCAAACATGTCCGACCCCCTAGAAACAATATTGTTTGTCAGTGACAACAAGATCTGCAGCTATAGTTTCAAGCTATTATTTTAATATTGGTTTTACAGAATGTTTAAATATTTTACATTAAAACATACACCACATAATTTTTATCACATCTTGATAAATACCAAGTTCTGGTTTCTGCATTTTGTTTCTTGGTTAATATTCTAGCTATCTTTATAAAGTCCAGTGTTCCTGCAATGTTCCCTGCTGACTTCCTCAGTGACAAACCATGGGGAACACTGCAGACAGCATTACCCCCAATAGCATGCAACAGTCAGTGGAATATAATGTTAACTATGTTAATAAACCCAGCTGTCTATGGTAAACAACTGAAAAGAGTAGCATGATAGAACAAAGATATCCACATTCTCTAATGCTTTGAATATTCCTCTCAAATCTGCTTTGCTAACCCCCTAAGTAAAGCACCCTACAGTTTGGGAACTTAAATGTTAAACCATATTGAGTAGTTTTTACAATGGTTCAACGTATTTAACTGACCATAGATTTCCCACTGAAAACATGAACCCATATTTGGGAATGCATGCCAATAACGTAAAATAAAACAAAACTAAAAGCTGAATAACTTATACATTTTTATGATCACTTATTAGCCACTCTTTGCAGTGCTGTAAAGTGCCAGTCAGCAGCTGGGAAAGCTTCAATATATTAAAATTGATTACTAAAACAGTATGTTCTCACATGATGAAAGCAATATTTGGTATCACAAGTCATTACTAAGACCTCTAAATGAATATGCAATAAACTTGTGCGTAGAAGTTGAACTAAAAAGGCACTATGGAGATAGAAACGCATCAGAGATGGCAAAAATTAGTAAAGGGAATGAGGAATTCTATTTATGAGCAATGACTGTACAAAAGGGATCTCTCTTTACACAAAAGGGGAGTTTTTCAGTTAATTCAGTTAATGTTGTAACCTTGTCCATATATTTGCAAGCCTAATGGTAATAGCACTCAGGAGTCCGAGTCATCAACAAAGATACATCACACACTTTTAAGAAACTGCTATATGTATATATATATATATATATATATATAACAAACACTTACGGGTTGCACACCAATAAGGGTGATAGAGCCTGGGTGCCAGTCTAAAGAGGGATAGACATCAGGGACAATAGATGGCACACCTAGGACACTGAGTCATTGTAGTCAACTTAAACAAAAGTGAAGGTTTATTAGACTGAATAATAAACCTTCACTTTTGTATAAGTTGACTACAATGACTCAGCGTCCTTGGTGTGCCATCTTTTGTCCCTGATATATATATATATAAGATGAATTGGAGTGCAAATTATCTGTGAACATTTATATATATATATATATATAACTATATATAGTTAGATAATCATCCTAATTTAAGCATGAATATCAAACCAGGATCATATCTGACTGAAATATGGTTGGATATTTTCTTCTCTTTTTCCATATTTAGATATATGGAATAATTTTTATTATATATATAGTGCTATTTATGTACACAGCAACATAACTTACAACAATAAATTAATAGCACAAACAGGGGTCATTGCAATAAAAATACAAAAAATAGAAAGTACAATTACATTAAGATTAAGCACTAAGGGGGTTATTTACTAAAATCCAAAAACAATCACATTATTTTATTAAAACCACTTTCGACCAGACTCCCATCAACATTTTTACCTTATTTATCAATAAAGTAATTTGAACAATTCTGGTGCGGGAATAGACTCTATAGAATTGTGAAAAAATCTGAATCGTATGATTTTTTAAGATTTAACTCTTTTTTTGGATTATCACCTGAAAACCAAGAAACCTAGCACAGATCATGATATCTTCCAATTCTAAACGGGCCTTGGCTGGTTTGAGAAGGAGTATTTTTTTATTTGGTGTTTTAGCATCCTCAGGGTTTAATACATCACAAGAAGTTCAAGTTTTCTTTCCAAAAAAAATTGTGTTTTCCCATTTGAAACTCTGACCGAAAAAATTGGACTTTAATAAATAGCCCCCTTAGTGTTAAAATGACAAGAGGAAGGAAATTCCTGATCCACAAATCTTATAATGTAAGTGGATAAATAACCTACAGTCAAAAATAGAAGGATTATAACAGATTATAACATTTGGCCTTTATTTGTCTAATGTTTTTAAAGGCAAAAACATAGTAGTGACACACCATTGAGTTTATAGACCACTGAGACAACACTGTGGCCATTAACACTATTCATGTAGTGCAGGGATGTCCAAAAAGTAGATCGGGATTTAACAGTAGACCTTTATGTAGTGATCAGTAGATCTCAAGACAAGTGTCAATAACAACTTGTCTAAATCAACCTCCTCTTTCATTCTTTTCATTCAGATATTTATTATGTTAAAGTTACATAAGAAATAGTTGTTAGTTAAATATAGCAATATAAATTATCTCATGAATCAATATAATATTTAAGTAATAATTTCCATGGAACGGAATGGGGCATAATGGGGCAACAAGGCTAAAAGTAGACCTTGAATTTGTAAAGTATGTGCACTCCTGTGCTTGCAACTGCCAGTTTCTAAGGTGAGTATAATATCTATAGAGTGAATAGAAAAATTCCCAGTTAGTGCCCTTGGATTCCATAGTCAATGCTCTTCCATCATGCTTCCCATTCAATCTTGTTAATTGCTCATGGACACACTGATGGATCCATGCATCCATTTTTTATCTATCTATTCATTCATCTGTTTATCTATCCATCCATCCATCCAGACATCCATACATCCATTGATCCATTATCTATCATCCATTATCTGTCCATATATCTATGCATCCATCCATTATCTATCTATCTATCTATCTATCTATCTTTCTATGATTGTATACATCTACCTAGTATATATCTATCTAGAATGTGTTATATTTGCTGTATCTAGTGGTACAGAAAATACGAAGTGGTAATTTCAATTGCTTTGGCTTGCCATTATACAATCTGTTAGTAAATATATTGTACCCAGACTTTTCTGGCCATTACCACAACCATGTTACCCCAAAATTAAATATATATACTGAAGCAATCCCTGCAAAGAGTGACCAAATGCTTTAGCCTGGTTGTTTATACCTTTGATAGGACTTGAGATGTCACAATATATTTGTGTATTTAAGCATACTCCTGTAGTTTTCTCTTATGTGCATGAGATTACTTTGTCAATTCTGCAATGAAAACCTTTCTTCTGGTTTAGCTAATATTATTCCACTTAATTATGAATGTATCAAAACAAAGAAGTAACCTTTAACCTTGCATCTTTGTAGCTATTCATTGCTAGAGATCTCGGCAGAATTCCAGTAACATACTGAGACACCTCCCCTACTCAGTTGCCTGATTGTTTTCACAACCAATACAGGCATTGGAACCAACTATATTTATTGCTTATCACAAACACTCAGCTATACTGTATAGTCCTCAATAGAGGGCTTTCCTCATTAGGTTATTTTACAGTTTAAAGTCAAAATATGTTCCTACTTGCTTTAAAAATTCTTTTCAAGTGACTGGATGTTTTCTCTCTGTATGTAGTATAAATCAATATTTATTTAAACAAATACACAAATGCATTCAGTTATTAATTTGTTTTGTCTAATCAAAGACAAAATGAATGGTGTGATCAAATATGCCATAAATACCAAAAATTTTATTTACTATACCCCTTCAATAGGGCACAATATTCGTTATACAGCTTTCTTTGTTTTTGGTACGTAAGCATTTATTAGTAAAAGGAATTAAAAAAATAATATTGCTGCAGTTTATGTATCAGTCAGTAACTTAAATGCTGGAAATTAAAATATAAAAATGTACATATAAATGAATAATGATGGGCCAGATGCAAATTTGCAGCATTTTGCGGCCTGCAAATAAATTTGAGAAACTGCTGTGAAAATTCATCAGCGAAAAAGATTGTGCCTCATCACAATAGTTACATGCATAAAAATTATTTGGACGCCCATTGACATTAATGCATTTGGAAAAAATAGTCATGCGTATAAAAATTGATGCCCGTGTCAAAATTGTAGCTAGTCAAAGTAATTTTGACTTCAATGCATTTTGCAAAGGTTCCCCCATTTCCAATAGGAACTGAAACGTCGGACACAATAAACTCACCATTTATTTAAACCTTTTTGCCTGGATATGAATCCCGGGAGTGCTGTTATCTTCTATTACTCTGTCTATAATCCTCAACTAGTACCCGGGTTTGTTTCAGTTGGGCTCATGGAGTGCAGCAGAAGCTAAATATAAATATATATATATATATATATATATATATACGTGTTTTTTAGGATAAGCAATCTTTCCATGATTTGGATCCTCCATACTTTGAGCCTACAAAAAAATTATTCAAATATGAAATATAATAGTTGACACCAAAAAGTATTAATTATATCTTAGTGGTAATCAAGTTCAAATATATAATTTCAACATTTTGGAATGTGCACCATTAATAAAATACGTTTTTAACTGAAGCAGTATCACTTAAACTGTTGCAAAAGCCATTTTGGGATAGAGCACATTAACAGTTTAACCATACAGCAGAAGCTTTGAAGTGCTGGGTGTCCTAACAATGGTCAGAATGCTGGCCCCCCGCTAAGCAGTGCTAGTGTGCAGCTCTGAAATTCTGCTGAAAAACTCATCTGAACAGCAGTTGTCAAGATGGGAATAGTCATGTACAAGTAGCCTTCAAGCAGTTCTGACACCCTTTAATAACTTCAAATACATCTGAAAATGTGGTTTGGACATTAGAACTGAATAAACCTTATAAACCTCAGAGTAATAAAAATTGTTCTTTTTGTGCCTCACGCTGGAAGTGGGGTCTCAGCTTTGGAGTTCCTTAATATAGACTGCACAGAAAAGCAGCTGGGACTTGCCTAAAGTTGTAACTTGTAGTGGGGATGTCCTTACTGAGGGAAACCAAATGTGGAACAAAGGTTGTCATAAAATTGTATTTGGCTATAAGATTTTCCTCAAAGTGTATGAGGCGGGTGTGTAAATATTATAGATGGGGCTCATACTAAAGTGCAATAAATGTATACTTTTGACTGTTTTATAGTCTACTCTACAGGCTAGACAAAGTGTATCGTCTAATATCTTTGGAAGTGAAACTAAAAGAAAGATTGTATCTTATCTTAGCCATGCACCTCTATAAAATTCCAATTCAAACTAAATTAGGAGAATGCAATATTGGTCACTAACGTAAAAATTGTTCTTAATGTGAATAAATGTTAGCAACGTGAACTATTTTTCCTTTACGAACACTTTGCCCCTCACAAGAAGGTATGATAGCTAGTGATGGGCGAATTCGCGGCGAATTCCTGCGATTCGCCACTGGCGAATAAATTAGCGAAACGGCAGCAAAAATTTGCCGCCGAAAAATTCGCCAACAAAAATGAGTCGTGCGTCGTTTTTGACGCGACGCAAAGCGATTGACACGACGCACGTCAAAAACGACGGGACGCGAATTTCTCTGGAAATTCGCTAATTTTTCGGTGAAGCGAAACGTGGGAGTTTCGCCCATCACTAATGATAGCGAAAGGGCATTTTATAGTTTGTGCACAGTGTATAAAATAAAAGTTCTCAATGAAGAAGCTGTTCAGTATGCTCAAAAAAGTTTATGCCACCTTCAAGCAAGTGTTAAAGGTTTGCAATGTGCAATTAAGATTCACAATGCAATAAAAGCCTAAGGAAATATATTATATAGCGACATTCAAATTTTTATTTGCAAACTTTATTACAGTTCCCCAAATGACCCTTATATGCAGAAATTAGTTATTGTAGGTGTAAGCACACATTTAGATAAGTAGATTAAAGGGGAAACATCGCAAAAATGAAAATGTAATATGATTCCTCATACTGAAGTAAGAAACTTTCTAAATTCAATCAGTTAAAATTCTGCATTGTTTCTGAAATATTCAAGCTTATGTTCACTATCCTTCTCTCAGCATCTGTTTCTCTTCATTCTCTCTTCCTGCAGCAGTTGGGTGTCAGATGAATGATCCAATATTTCTTAAGGTTGCCATACATGGGCCGATAAAAGCTGCCGACAGACTGTGTCGGCAGCTTTTATTGGCCCGTGTGGTGGGCCCTCCGACAGGCTTCCCCGATCGATATCTGAACAAAAAACATCCAGATGTTGATTGGGTAGGATTAAAAATCCCATCGGATCGCGGCCGCATCTGTTCATTGATGCGGTCCCGCAATCTGTCCACCCGTATCTGTGCCATTCTGATCCGATCGTTGGGCTCTAGGGCCCACCATCGGATCAGCCCGATTTCGCCCACATAAAGGTGGGCATATTGGGGAGAGATCCGCTCATTTGGGAACATCGCCAAATGAGCGGATCTCTATGTGTATGGCAACCTTTATAGAGGTTCCTTTCCTAGCAGATGTATTAGAGTTCACTCAAATAATTGATTCCTACATTATTATAAAGGCGCTGTCTGTAATGTATAGTGATCTCTTCTAGAACTTTCATCCTTTGCACACTGCCTGTCACTTGTTTAAAAGCCTTTGATTTTGTAAAAATAAGTGCAAAGAGAAAAAGCTCTTGGCTAACCTATATACATATAACTGTCGATTATTATGAACAAAGTACCACTTGCTAAAATTTATAAAGATATTAAAAGTCACCTCGCTGCAGCCTTGGGCTTTTATATGGTCACTCAACTCCTTAGTGACTTATATTATCCATAAATTATAGTAGGGGGTCTTTGAGCATCCACAGAGATACAGATCATACTTTATAAATGTTATGTGCCATTTTTTCAAAGGATGACAATTGTACACTGTTTATTTCCCAACAGTTTAGTTTTTACAGTCTATTTATGAGCCCCTATGCTAAAAGTAAAACATAGCAAATTGACTTAAGTGTCTGCATGTTCATTTGAAATAAAAATTTACATTAAAGCAAACAGTACTGAGGCAAGTTATCCTGCTAATACATTAAAGAGATAGAACTTCTTTTTTAGAAATACTTGTCCAGTAAGTACAAGAAGAAACATTTGTGCTTGTTTTTGTAGTGGTAGAACCAGTGATGGATGCACCAAATCATTTTGTTGGTAAGTCACCAAATCTGAACCATATGAAGATTGATAAGGAGAGGTAGGAAGAGAGCCCTGGCAATGCAAGAAGGTTGTTGCCCTGTGACCCTTTATCAATTGAGGAACAGAATGTATTCTTCTCCACATAGTGCCATACAGAACAAAACCTTGGCACTGACTAATTAATATTTAACATTTCTACTGTGTGTTGATGGTGGTGGCAGCTCTGTAATATATGTAATTTTGTTTTCATATATCCAACAAATATTGATCCCCCCTACATTGGTAGGCCTTGTGCTCCCTCATGACTAACCTATGCGATATCACTGACAGTAGATTGCCCAGTGATTGCCCCACTGTTAAGGATCACAAAATGATGTATCATCATCATAAAATGTGTTATCAATGTTGCCCTATCTGCCGCACACTTGCTTGAGGCTTGAGGCCCATAAACCATCATGCCATGGGACAGTAGCCAATTTATTCCAAACCTCTACATATAAGAATTTGTCAGATAAAATATAAAGAACACCAAGATGTTCAATGCTTTGAATTATCCCTTTTCAGATTGCCAGTGGGCATGTTTTTAGTGGCTATTGTTGCAAAAAAAAAAAAACCCTTATATAAGATTAAATCATTGAAATGACACAGCTTATTCATTTAAGATAATTTTGTAGTCAAGAAAATTTGTTTCCTGGCTGTTAATAATCTTTCCCGGTGCAAAGGTAAAAGGATTCTTCACACTTCCATCTACCTCTGAGAACCCCAGCACAAATAGCATTTTTAATCTACAGGCTGGATAATGTTGTCTGCTCACTGGAGACATTATTCCTTATTATGGCCTACAAAGACAGTCTAACACTATGTTATACTCAACCAGTATGGTTTATTAGAAACAAAGATATATGCTGCATTAGGCACACTGTACAGATGTCCTTGATCACAGATCCCATTTGTTCCATTTCAGCAGCATCGGCTGGTTAATCGCATTAAGGGCCCAGTCTATCAAACTCATGAGCATGCTTTTTAACGAAAAAAATTACAATATTCATAGATATTATATCTTGTAAAAAAGCAGAGTTCAAGGTGTGTTAATATCATTGGCTGTTTGCATGCATGTGTATACGAATGTACTGTATTTATGTTTGTGCTGCACTGTCAAATGCCTGAGTGTAGAGAAAATGTTTTTCTTGAACACATACTGCATGAATCATGGCACTCACAGAACTTGAAGAAAAGGATATTATCCTGGATTTAATAAAAAAACGGCATTTTATGGCAACAGGCAATGATTTTAGACTATTTCAGTACAACCTTTCTTCTGCCTGCCATTATATTGCTGGGAGCCTCTTAACCAAATAATGTTTCATGTATATAGAATGATTGTCATAACAGTCAACCTGCTTTGGTTTCAGAAGTAACCTGGACAACAAACAAACATTTGCCTACAATCATACCTTACCTTACCAGAGAATCTCTCAATTTCCTCCGTTGTTCCTTACAAAGAGGAAGATCATAACTTACACATGTATTTTTGGCTATTTATGTAAACACCAGCTGAGCTTTCACTCTTTCCATTTGCCATTCAACAACCATACTGGGATACTGTCATGGGAAAAAAACATTTCCTCATCACATCAGTTAATAGTGATGCTCCAGCAGAATTCTGCACTGAATCCCATTTCTCAAAAGAGCAAACTGATTTTTTTATATTTAGTTTTGAAATCTGACGTGGGGCTAGACATGTTGTCAGTTTCCCATCTGCCCCAAGTCATGTGGCTTGTACTCTGATAAACATCAGTCACTCTTTATTGCTGTACTGCAGGTTGGAGTGATATCACCCCTCCCTCGCCCCCCCAGCACCCTAACAATAGGAAGGTAACCAAATAACAGCTCCCTAACACAAGATAACAGCTGCCTGGTCGATGTAAGATCAGCATTCAACAGAAAAAGCCAGGTCTCACTGTCTCACATTCAGTTACATTGAGAAGGAGAAACAACAGCCTGCCAGAAAGCAGTTACATCCTAAAGTGCTGGCTCTTTCTGAAAGTACATGACCAGGCAAAATGATCTGAGATGGCTGCCTACACACCAATAATACAACTAATAAAAATACACTTGCTGCTTCAGGAATGAAATATTGTTGCGTGAAGTATTTGCAGTGTAAATAGTGTAATTTAGAAATAAATGCATTGTTAAAATCATGACAGAATCCCTTTAACTAAAAGGTTATAGGTGGCATAGCTGTGCTTTTCAACTCTTCATGTCATGGGTATGTGCTTTAGATTTATAGTTTCTATTAATTTATTAGGAACACAGAAATTGCAAGACCAAGGCATATTATTGTAAAGGGTTATACAGAATAGAAGTGTGGGTAAAAAAATAATTACATTTTCAGCCTTGATGAAGATAAGTGATTTGCTTCTTTGATAGCTGATTGACCCGCAGCAAAAAATGTCACGTTACAATCATTTTACAAAGACTTGAAATCAAGGCAGGTTTCTTCAAGCAGGATATTCTGCATCAAGTCCACATTGCTCTTTATACTGGATATACTGACCTGTCCAATATATATCTGTCTCTGCTGCAAACTCTGAAGAGATAATTATAACCTGTGCAGTGAAATAGTGTAAACTTGTTTATTCACTGTTTATCTTACTTAGAATGTTTCCTTAAAATATACTGTTACAAAAGAATTTTGATTTTGAAACTAATAGGAACCATTAATAATATATTGTGTTTAACAAAAAAAGCATCTTTGATGACAACAAAATTTTGATTCCTGACATAGCTCCTGTATTTCTGTATAGGCAGTTTGTAATTAACCACCCCCGTTGACTCACTAAGTGACTAGAATAATAAGTAGGTAGAAATCATAAATTCTGAAGCCAATCAGAAACATTTATGTGGTACCCCAATGTGAATTGGGAGAATATATAGAATATAGAGCAGAAATAATCAAGTCTGACAATTTTGGCTCCCTGCAGTGCTTACCTACATATTTACAATGTGTTGAGTGCTTACACCCTTCCAAGTGCACCAACTGCAGCCAGCACACTAGGAGGTCCATGTATGATGTAGATTATGTTTTCCTGTAAGATCATGACAGATGCTAGAATACTCAGTCAAGAATCTGAGAGGAAAGTGTCCTCTGCTGAAGTCCAAATAAAAAAGTACTCCAATTCAGACCTACAGAGTTCACGTAGAAGTCAATGGCAGATGTCCCTTTGATCTGCGATGGGTTTCTTTCAATAATCTAAAGATTTTGTGGTTTTGGGCATCAAATATGGAAAAGTCTGAGGTTTCGAGAATCAAATCTAAAAAAGCCACAGTTGCAACAAATCTGAAAAATACTATTTAAATTATTTCACAATATTAAAGAGTTTCTTCCCGCACAAGAATTAAATTTTTCAGGAAATTCCACTGATAAATGGGGGGGTGTCTGTGTGGATTTGGTTGTAGCAGTTTTCATAAAATAGTGAGTACTTTTCTGATTTTGGTAAATAACTCCTCAAGTGTCTTTAATCACATATCCCATAAAATTCCGGATAATGTATTCCCATACCCATAGAATATTTGCAAACACTAATTTAGGAACCAGTTCCTCAAATAACAAAGAACAGTCAATGGGCATCCTTCCAAATTCAGTGCTGAATGCCAAATTATTACATTAGTAAAACAGCTTCTGAAACTTGCCTTCTGTGGAGGTTTGCCAAATAGATTTCATGGTCTGCACTTTTATTTTTATAGAAGTATAAGCTCTGCATAACAAAGAATCTCAGAAATTCAAAGCAAAATACAATACTTCAAGTCAAAAATTCATTTAATTTATTCACAAATATAAGTGGAACACTTCAGACTTTGCGACAAAAAAGAATAAAGACTAAAGTAAAGTAAAGCAAAGTGACATAATAGGACTACTGTAATAATAGACTAAAATGCAGCTTGGAGAAAAGGACTTAAATAAACCATACTTATTCATCATTAACTTGAAATAGTTGTGTTAGCCAGATAAAAAGTTAGGTAAAAAGTGTATTAAAAAAGACAAGGATAATATTATGTTTGTAACATTAACTAATTGCATTATGGACATAAAAATACATGAAAACTGTGCTGTGGAAGAGATTGGTCATGCAAACAAACATATCTATTTGCATGTAAGTGTAATTTTAAAAAACCAAGCCACCCATGACAAAAGTAGTCAGTAGTACAATTGGTTTAAAGTAATAAAAATACAGAAACACAGAAATGTTAGAAACACAGAAATCACCAGTGTTTGTTCTAACCCAGCTGCGAGAAGCACCCTTGTGCCAGCGATTGGTCTAACCCACATTCTGGAGTTTGCTAACTGCTATAAACAATAAAAAGCCAATATTTATACACAAAGAGAAAGAGAAAAATTGCCATACAAAAAATAAGGTGTTAGTATCACACTTTGGCCAACATTTGTAAGCTAGACGCGATGCGTGCCTTTTAATATGGATTAATAAAGCTTTTGCATTTTAAAGCACTCCGGTGCTTGGAAATTCAGTTTCTTCCTCTTCCTGTTCAGTGCAGCGTTGAACGTCAAGGGAATCCAGCACCCTGTTATATATCCATGGGCTGCCTGTATCGGTGAGTCCGAGCATTATTGCCTATATATATTCCAAAACATGTAAGCTCACGTGCCATGGCAAAATCACTCATTGTCAATGAGTCCTACACTAACCATTAGCATTCTAAGTATGTAAAGCATTTAAAATTTTAAAGTCCACCAGCAAACAGTGTGACTTAGTAGTAACAGCAACAGTACGTTGGTCTTTTCCTCTTTCTCTTTGCGTACAAGAGGAGTGTTCGCACACCCTTATCTTAGTAAGTGTAGCCTGGTTCGCAATGATAGCAGGATCGGCACCCTAAACACGATATTCAAGAGAAATTTCACTGGTACATAAGGCAAAGCTGCAGGGAAAACACTTGCAAATTTTTTTTTGTGGAGTGTAATGTTTCAGGGCACAGCACCTTTGTCAACAAATCTTTGTCTATGGACCATCTGCCACTGACTTCTACATGATTTTGACAGGTTTTAACTGGAGCATTTTTGGATTCAAATATTACGAGCTTCAGAGCATTGTAAATAGCAAAAACTGAAACAAAAAAAATTAATAAATAGGTCCCCCCTTTTTTTGTAACTTATGGACAACTATGCTGAAATATTTAAGTACTGTAAAAATACTAAACATCATGCTTCAATGGAAAATCCTAGCTGTTAAAACATGTCAGCTCTGATACAGATAACATTTGTTAAGCACTAAATAAAAATCTTCACATTAGCAGATGCTTTAATGAAAAACGATCAGGCAAAGAAGGCTATTAAGTGTGCAGAAACCCTGTTCCCAAATCAATTAAGAGTGTATAGTAACATCATCATTCTAGAAAAAAACAGGTGTTGGGTTTTTTTTTTTTTTTTTGCAAATGAGCATAACTGTGGAAATAACAAAAGTTTGGTTTTTGGTATAGAACCAGAAAGGTCTAAGGAGAATGATGGAGATATTAGAAATACATAATACAGCTGTACTCATCACATCTCTCTTCTGGGCACAGGACATGGCAAAAGATCTTCTCCTCAGGGCATAGTACACAATGCAGATTGGGGTTGGGCAGCCAGCACATGTAGGCATTGACTGTGACTGCTTCATTGCCAGCACAGGCATAACTAGTAGCTGAGGGGGCCAAAGCTGAAGGCATAGCTGGTCCTTGAACTGAGGCAGACGGCTGCTGGGTAGGCAGTCCTGGAACTGGCACTGGGGACAAAGTATGGGCAGCACAAGTACTGGGGCAAATTCTTTTAGAAATGTCAGCAAAAACTGAGGAGTACCATAAATCATTGGGGATTTTCAGTAGAGTAAGTTTTCTGCTCAGGATCAAGCTTTCCCCTCTAGCAGGAGAAAATTATTTCTATGATTTGCTGCATGGGAACTCATGAAGTCCAGCTGCTTTGAGAAATTAACCTTCTTCTAGAAAGACAGAAAGTTTACTGGTGGAACCATTGAAGTACCTCTGTGAGGCCAAGGGAAACTCAGTTTTCTTCGGAGCAGAGCAAGAGGGCACAATAAAAGCCCTTGCAAGTCCATGGTATGGCTTGAGCATTCTGTCAGGGATTACTAGGAAAAGGAGTGAGTCCTGATTTGTTAACCCCAAACCATTAATAAGGCCTTTGCTGGAAATAGAATGAAAAGGCCAGGTCATTGGTAATAAACAAGACTCCTAGCTTATCAACTGTGCCAGTGGTCAAGTCATTGAGCCAAAACCTAAAGGTCCCCGGCTCAAATCCCAGCAAAGCCTTACAATATTGAACTGAAAAGCATGGAATTTTTTTATGATATTCAATTAAGTAATTAAAAACAAAAGGGGGTCACTTAGAACCACAAGTGAAGAAATATTTCCCTGCAATCAGTTGTGCATAAAACACCCTCTCATGAAAGGTGCTTACAATAAAATGCACTCCTTGCACCTCTGTATATTTGTGCTCTGCGTTGCTCAGTGACAGAGCCTTCTGTTCCAAAACAAGAGCACCTGTGCATACTGACACAGAAGAACCCTGTAGTTACCACCAACCCTAACCAGGTGGTATCTCCAGCATTCCCTTCATTTCCAGTGTCATTTATTAATACACCACTAGCACTTCAAACATCAGAAATGGTCATTTTTGTGAACTGAATGCAATTTCATCAGGTGTCTCACCCCATTGCATCTGCAATCATTTTTAAATCTGGAGGGAAAGCTGCATTGTGGGGGAAAACATGGCAAGTGTGCTCGCTATTGTATTATGCTCACTGCACTTACAGATTTAAATGAGCCCTAGTGGGCTTGTATTCATCGTCATATGATTAGGTGGAATAGTAAAGACCTAAAAGTGTGCCAAATAGAATAGCACATTGATACCTATATACTCTTAATGGCAACAAAACAATAATACAGGTATGAGACCAGTTATCCAGAATGTGTATGACCCGGGTTTTTCTGGAAAACGGATCTTTCCATAATTTGGATCTTCATACCTTCCATTTACTAGAAAATAATGTAAACATAGGCATAAACAATAGACTAGTTCTGCTTCCAATAAGGATTAATTATATCTTAGCTTGGATCAAGTATAAACACTGTTTAATTATTAAAGAAGAAAGGAAAATCATTTTTAGAAATTTGGATTATTTTGATAAAACTGAGTTTCTGGGAGATGGCCTTTCCGTAATTTGGAGCTTTCTGCATATTGGGTTTTCATACAACAGATTCCATACATGTATAAACATTTTGAGATGATCCCTACCCTTTGTCAAGGCTTTGGTATTAAAGAGCCCTTGTATGTGTAAATATAATTATACAGTTATAGAAGGTCGGTATTTAACCATTTGGGGAATACATATAACATTCCTGTTATGATCATATTCTGATTATGCATTGCAAGAATCATGTTGAAACATGAATAACTGAAATATTTTTTTTTTCACAGGCAACTAATTGTTTAGCATAAATATGAATGAATGAATCTATGAATTACATTATACATTATATTATATTGTGCAGCAAAGGGAATCAAGGTCTTGGATGTGGTGTTGCTAAGAACAGAGGCAAAATAAAAACAATGTGATTTTATTGTTTGATTGGGGGGGGGGGCTGTGTGATCAGTCTGTTCAGACAGGCCACCACTGCTTGGTGCAGTCAGAGGGTTGTGTGTGTGATGGCTGGTTGTAGATTGCCTACATCAAAAGAATCAGTATCATTGCTGCATTTTCTCCAACTGTGCTTTTCCCAATTGATATAGTTAGATCTCAACTGTGCACAACCCCTTGTCATTCAGCAAGAGAAGAAAAGAATAATAAGGATGACAGGAGATTGGCATGGATTTAGCCTAGCTGTTGTATGTTTAAGATGGGTTTAGCTAAGAAGCTCAGTCCTAGAAAAAAAACACATTTCTGGATGCTCAGTGAATGTTTTGGTGGATATCTTTGAATCATTAGACCACTGGAGGTGAAGTATAGATTGCTTTATGCTAGACAGATTTACTTATTTTTTTTTTCATCCTGTGTGTGTGCATGTTTCATTTCTATAGATAAATTCTTTCCATAGGTAATCCCTTCACAGCAACACTGCTTCCATCCACGGTATGCAATCAACACATGGAGATATGCTAAGCAAGCCTTTCCTTGTAATAAACCATAACCACCCCAGAAGACAAACACATATAGAATATTATTGTTTCTCAAAGAAAAGAACAGATTCTTTAGATCGTAAATTTCAGTTTCTTTAAAGTACAAGTAATGCCGTATTTGACAAATGTGCTCTCTTTGATACCCAGGTGAAACTGAATGCTTTCTTGCAATTACTTCTACACCATTATGATACTTACTATATCTTACACATAGAGAATCATTTTTACCCCTTTCAGATAACAGTTACAAAAAAATAGAAGTCTTTTAATGAGTATCCACAATGCAAAGCTCACAATTTCTCATTCAACCAGACATGCTAACAGCACTGATTCCTGTTATACAACATTAGACAAACATGTTTCATGTTTAGACCCCTAATGACATTTTTCCATAAGAGATTCTATTACAGTGTCTATAAAAGGAATAAGACCATGAAAGCTGCATTACATTTTTGTGTTTTTTTCCTTTTATTCTTCCTCGTCTGACATATAGATACCCAGACAAGTAGTTAGTAGATGCCAACTTAAGCTCTTATTTTGGCCTTTAAAGAACTCAAAATAATGGTGATATTCAAAATAAAGGAAACCTTTATTTCACATTGATTTTAGAAATAACTACAAAATGGCTTCATTGATGACATAAAATCAGATACTCAACACGTGACTTTTTTAAAATAAGGACTGGCTAATGTGGTTAACGTGGTGTTAATGTGTATTAAAAGTATTCTAACTTATTGGTTAGGCACCAAAAATAGTATGTTGATGAAGATCATTCTTAAGATCATCCCTTAAAACTGGGCAAACAGCTGGGTCAGAAATCTGATTCCCGAACAGTCCCCTGGGAATAGGGTTAACTCTGCTCTATGATTTAATGGGGAGTAATGTTGAAATTATTGAAACAACTGCATTCAGTAGCAAAAAATGTCTGATTGCTGACAATAATGAATGGTAGTAAGGTGTTGTTCTGTGTCAGCCATTGAAAATTTGCTGAAAAAAGTGAGGTTGGGTGATACCTTTTGTTGGCTAATTGAGTATGTTACAACTGCAAGCTTTCAAGACCATTAGATATCTTCT
>CM044440.1:105495818-105509911 GCA_024363595.1 Xenopus borealis
TAATGAATATCCAACTTCTCGCGCTCACCCTATATTGTTGTTGGCCTGGTTGTATATACCCCAGGCCCTGCACTTCTGGATGTACAAATTCCAGGCAAATGGCATGAAACAATGATCAAAAGATTGGAGTCGCACTCACTGAGTCAAACTAGTGGTCGGGGGTTCATCGCCGAAAACCCATAGCTTGTGGAAGAAACCTTGATATGCAGGAATGAAATCAGCAAGCACTCCAGTTACCACTCGTAAAAGACATTGAAGTTCATTTCAGTTAGTAAAAAACATCAAAACGCATGACGCGTTTCCTATCACATCATAGGCATGATTACGTATCTGAGATACAAAACACATCAGGTGTTTTGATGGTTTAAACTAACTGAAATACATGTCAACGTCTTTTACAAGTGGTAACCAGAGTACTTGCTGATTTCATTTCTGCATTTCTGACCCATGTCCCACTCAATTACATTGGGAAGGAAAAACAACAGCCTGCCAGAAAGCAGTTCCCTCCTAAAGTGCTGGCACAAGTCACATGACCAGGGGCAGCTGGGAAATTGATAAAATGTCTTGCCCCATGTCAGATTTCAAAACTGAATATAAAAAAAAAAATCTGTTTGCTCTTTTGAGAAATGGATTTCATCGTCATCATCAACTGATGCGTTTTGAAAAAAACTAGTTTTACCATGACAGTATCCCTTTATATACAACAAGGTAATTTCTAAAAGCAAAGCAGTGTGCACAAATTGCTTAATTCGGATCAAATTAACTTTAATGCAAATTAACTTTACCTCAATGCAGAGTTTTTTTCACCAGAATTCCAGCATTATAGTGGTGGAGCTGGAAGTTGAACTCATCACAACTGTGCATGCATAAGTTGCAGCTAACATTCTCAGAGTGGAGTAAATGACATTTGCTTGTGATTCCATTGCTGCAAGTCTGCTAGGCCTATTGGAAAGCCTGGAATTACCACCGCCGCGTTCATATTGGCAGTCGCTACCAATAGGCGCACTTACTAACAATTCAGCAGAAGAGGCAGGGCAGATTCCAAGTACCTTTATTGAATGTAATTAAGCATACATTTGCCCCTTTGATGTCCTCTGCCAGGGGAGAAGGGTGGAATGTTTGTTTGGGAAGGCTGCCAGCAGATGGCTTCTCATGGAACAGCTTATACAGTTGCTATATACAATAATGTTGCTTTTCTGGACACATCTCTCCTATAAACAGATGCAACTTGATTGGGAAATATATACAAATACTGTCCATGATATAACAAATCTCTTGCAGGTAGTTATTGCCTTCCCAAAGTTTCCTGTCCAGACAAATTGCAATATGAAGCACTGACAAAGTCCAGAACAAGAGCCCTACCAATTATAACTTTGTTTTGTTTAAGTAATCAAAGTGGACACCTCCCCCAAGACCCAAGTGCTAAAGTACACAAAGATGAGACAGCAGAGGAGCATGAGCAACAAATTAAAATGTGTCACTACAGGTATCAACTTCTCAAACACATACAGCACATTTGCAGCAGGAACAAAGCCAAAACACTCACACCCCGTTCATTACACGATGAAGGTGAGAAGAACTGAATTGTAGATGATCTCTCCAATGAACATGCCCGTTCTAAACACCTGTTGCTGGTTTATATTCAGCGCTATTCGCTGCAGTGTTACTTTTTGGACTGACACAAAGAAAGAGGTGAGAAAGAAAGCATAAACCCATTAACACATTTAAAGCACACTTTCTGACCTTTTGCTGCTTTATTAATTATTGTTCACCTATAATACATTTAAATATCCAGCTCATTTATATCCTATGTTCTATTTATACCTGTAGACATACATTAATACTAATCGCAACTCAAACATTTCTGTCTCTTACATATATAAATATTGCAATATGGTATGACAACAAATAAGAAATGACACCAGACCGGAGAATACGTGGTGAAAGTGCTTTTATTACAACTCAGTCTTAACAGGAATTAAGAGGCAGATTTACTAATGGTCAAATTTGAGGGTTAAAAAACCCTCGAATTCGACCATGGGAATAGTGTGGGAATAAAAATCCTTCGAATTCAAATATCGAGTTCAAAGGATTTTACCGCTATTCGATTGGTCGAACAATTGAATAGCGAAAATTCGATCGAACGATAAAATCGTTCGAATCGAACGATTCCAACGATTTTATCCATTCGTTCGAATTTTTTTTTATTCGATCTAAAATAATGAAAGCCAATTCGGTAGGTTGAAACTGGCGAACTAGGCAGTCGAATAAAAATTTAAAGAGGAAGTTATTCGACTGTTGAATATTCGAATATTCGAATGGATTTCTTATTCGAATTATTCAAATCATTCGATTCAATTGAATTTTCAAAATTCACTGATCAAAGTGTTCTTCAAAAACATTAAAAAAATTAGAATCAGAATCTTTTTGAAAATTCAATCAAATTTCGATTCCTTCATGTGAATTTGATAAATCTCAAGAAACATTTTTGCCTGTGTACAACTTTATTAATATTAATATTATTAGCCTCTTTTAACCCGGGCACTATACTCTCAGTGCCCGCCACGATTTCAAGGAAGACTAACATAACTTTTTTTAAAAATTCTTTTTTTTTTTTTAATGAAAATAAAGGAAAACAGAGCTAAATCTCTAAGTTTTTAATAAGAAATTACTTACTGATTGTCTGCATGCACTCCTCTTCTGAGATGGCGATATGCAGCGCTCTATTTTTTTCCCTACCCATCTCCTATAGAAGGCAGGGAGGAGAAGTTGAGCACTGCATGTTGGATTGTTGCCTTATCGCCATCTCAGAAGAGGGGTGCATGCAGAGTATCGGTAAGTAATTTCTTATTAAAAAGCAATTTTAAAGATTTAGCTCTGTTTTCGTTCAAGCCAGAACCATCAGTTAACATCGCCATACACTAAATAATTTAACAGCCGCGACAATTAATTCAAATTTTTTTAATAATTTTTTATAATATAAAATAGGGTGGGTGGGCTGGGGAGTTCCACAAGTGGTGCTGTCCCAGCTGTACTGCGCACTACAGTAAGGGCTTTATACAGACTATTTTCATGGGCTTTTGTCAAGAGGGCCAACGGACCAATAACAAGAGCTTATGTGCTCACCTTTTCCTTGTGCAGTACCTGGTAGCCCTCCAGACAAAAGCCCCTGCCAACCTGCCTAACTTATGCTAATATGCCACATTCCCATGTCCTACTAAAAGGGGGTTAAATACCCCCTCGCTTGCCGGCCCAGATTTGTGGAGAGGCCATCTATGCCCGGGCCTAGGGCGGCAGGATTTTAGGGGCGGCATGCTGCCCAACCACACTCACATTGCTTCAGAGATTCAATTTCCCATGAGACAATTCCCATTGCTCCGCCCGGATGATGAAAATTGGAGCAAATAAAAGGGAAATGACAGGGGCGACAAACGACAGCGGGCCTAGGGATGCCCGTTATGTAAATCCAGCCATGCTCGCTGGTCTCATGAATGCAGTTGCTCCTGTAAGTGACTCACTATTCTGTTTCAAAGGAGCAGTAATGTTTCTTTAGTAGAGCCTGCCTCTGTTAGAAAGACAGGTGCATTTGTATGGAAGGAGAGATGTCTGCCCCAGGTATTTTGTCCCTTTTGGACTGCTCATTTATGTTAAGCATTTAAGAGTAAGAGTACAGTAGCTCATTTTGAGTATAGAAGCTGTAGCAGGCATTTCATACACAGTTTGGTATTGGACAGGACTAATTTCATTTAGAAATAAATGATAATAAACCATTGTTTGTTCATTTCATCAAGTAAAACATTTGCACCAGAACATGAAATACCAATAATATATGCAAATGTTGTGTTGCATCTCTGCCTGGGTAAAACTCTTATTAGCTAGTTTAGGTTGGGCTTGTAGTTCCCACTACACTCCTTGTTGGAGCCAAATACTGCTCGTACTAATTGCCTGCCTCAGACACCTAGTACCTGCTAACTCAAAGCTTCAATGCTATTTGTTACCTTCCTTTTTCTGTTGTTTGGTCCCCCTCATAGCAAGACCTCCACGTCGGACCACTTCCTCCCATCGAAGACACTTACCATGACTGGGGTTGCCCTTTTATACCCTCATGCCACACAGATTACTTACACCTATTTTACACTTGTAGGACACTTTTCTTTTAACACACACATACATTTGAATCAACTATTATACACCACTCAAACACTTGATTCCCTTACACGCTGGTCAGGCTGACTGCTATTGGTCAGTTACAGGTGCATTATTTTACAATTTATATAGTGCCAGCATGTTACACAGCACTTTACAAAGATGTTCAAACTGACAAACTTTGGTTGCAGAATCAAACAGTTGGATTAGAGGGATGTGCCATACATAGGCAGATTTAATCAGAAAAGTTGGATCCTCGCCAGGCAATTTTGAGCGACTTTTAAAATCGCGCCGCTGCGTGTGAATAAGCGCAGGTGACTTTACGTGTCACGGGTGCACAGCGCGACCAAGCTATTCCCGGCGATAAGTCGCCAGGCGACAGATCTCCCTGAAAACTCCCCATGTGGCCTTACTTAGAGTCCAATATGGGAGCTTATATGTCTGTGTATAGATAAAATTAAAAAGTCTAAATTTTCCCCCAAAGCATGGGGAAATAAGAGCAAGAATTTGCATGTCAATGTGCTGTACTGAGTTCCATTTACACCAGCACATGAGAAACCAATAATATAAATGATATCATATGTTCATCTTTTCTTGCACCTTTTCTGATGTGATGCACAAAAAAAAAAGTCCCACGTGATTAAATATTGAAGATATACTAAACATCATCATGTAAAAGCTAAAAGAAAGTCAGCAAATTCCACAAATCAGCAATCAAGTTAGATCAGGAAGACAAACAAAGAAGGACTGGCAGCGAGAGCAAGGAGATGAAGATTCTGCACGTATCTTAAGATCAAAATGTAAAACATGAGAAAGGAGGAGGGCTGAAAGGACGGGCGGCTATACTGTCTTATAGAAGTGAAAATATGTTAAGGCAATACTTAGTAATTGGTACAGACAATAACTTCAATACAAACGGCATACACATGTTTAATAACAGATGAAAAGAACAAAAGGGGCCTTTAAACAAAAACATTCCTGATAGAAAAAAATATACCACTTGCCTGGCTTCATCTCATTATGGGAGGATAAAAAGCTATTTTTAATTAAATGTCTCCAGAAACAGTTGTGACTATAACAGGGCACTCTAGACTTTAAATAGAAAGAGCAAAGAGAACAAATGAATCCTTACCAAAATTTTGAGTGAAACTGGCAATAATTAGGAACATGTTGCTTCACTGATTACCTTAACCAGGACACTATGAGTTGTTGCATCAACATGTTATCCAGAAACCTGCTATCCAAAAAGCTCTAAATTACAGGAAAGTTGCCTCCCATAGACTCCATTATAATCAAATAATTCAAATGTGAAGGTATTTAAAGTATGACATTACAAATTGCGGTAAGACACCTTATCGGGTTCCATACCTGTATTAGCATGGGTAGCAGTATTGATGTATTCAAATGTCTTACAGATACCACCCACCCATGTGCTATTTCCAATCAAAATAGGCCCTGGCATTTCAGGTACACAGAGGCCCAAACAGCCTCCACACATGCCCAATAAATAGTGACTGTCTATTACATCTTACAGCAGCCCTTCTGGCATTTGCCAGGATCCACAGATTGCCAGTCTAGGCCTATTATCAATAGAATATAATAATCACCTTAAAGGACAAGGAAAAGCAAAGACAAAAAATCCAATTTTTACTTTCTTTAATGAAAAAGAAATCTATCTTCAATATACTTTAAATAAAACATTTTATAAGAAACCTGATTGTATGCAGTGAAATTCTCCCTTGATTTAGTGCTGTGGATAGGAATTGTCAGACGGTCCCTAACTTCTGGCAGGGAAACAATCATACTTATGAACAGCAGGGGGAGCCCCTGCCTTACTTACCAGCCATGCAGAACTCAAACAGCTTTGGTTTTTGATCATTTATGACGATCCCTAAGAAGCCCAGATCACACTGAGCATGTGCATGTAGTCTAGTCTTGCAAAGATGTATAACAAAGTTACAAGATGACAGCCCCCTGTGGCCAACTTTGAAATCATAAATAGTTTTTTTTGATTAGGCTTGTGGTGCAGTAAGTTCATGTTTATGTTTAGTATACAAAATACAGCATTTCTAGCCTTATTCTATTTAAACTTTCCTTGCCCTTGCCAACACAGAATACTTATATCAGCCCAAAAGACATCTTGTGGTCAAACACTGCTTGTTATGAATATGGTCAGGCTCAGTGTATGTGTATTCTGGCAAATGCCACAGGGGCTGCTGTAAGATGTAATAGACAGTCACTGTTTATTGGGCATGTGTGGAGGGCCTCTGTGTACCTAAAATGCCAGGGCCTATTTTGCAAGTTACCAGAAAAGCCGCTCCTGTTAACTTTAAGAGACAAAATTCTAAATTTTAAATAAGAATTTCGGCTCTGCTAGTACAGAGAGTGTGATTGTGCACTCCACACTAGTGATGCAGCCACCCTACACCTGATCCAGCACTCTAAATAGTATGCGCCAGGTGCAAGGGGGCAGGGCCAGACTGGGAGGAAAAAGCAGCCCTGGCAAAATTATCAAAGCAGCCTATGTATTTCCGTGCATGCATTTGCCCGAACCCACAGATTGCCAGTCCAGGCCTGCAAGGGGGCATCAGAAGGGCCACCTCAGGGTGGCAAGGACCCCTGCATAGACCCTAACTATTTAGTGGGCTGGTGTGGGGCTCTTTGGGCCTCCATGTACTTGAAATGTCAGGGCCTATTCTACAACATCATCCCAGTACAGCTATTGAGTTGATGGCTGTTCCATTGAAATCTATCTTGTGCTTAGGGTTGCCAACTGCCCGGTATTTAACCGGCCTGGCCAGTAAAAATGAACCTTGATCCCAATGTTATTAATAGGGAAAATGCACACAAATATAGGAAGGCAGGTATTTTTTTCAAGAAAAGGTGGCAACCCTATTTTTGCCCTGTAGGTGTTGTTCTATAAATCAGTGATCTCCAACCAGTGGCTTGTGATTGTCATGTTGCTGACCAATTCCTTGGCAGTTGCTCCCAGGAGCCTTAAAGTCGGTGCTTAGTTTTGAATTCCTGCATTGGAATCAAGCTTTGGTTGAATTAAAACCAGATACACTGCCAAATAGATCATCCTGTCAGTCAACATGGGGGCTAACAAATATTCAAACACAGCCCTTATTTGGCACCCCCAGGAATTTAATTCTTGCTTGTGTTGCTCCCCAACTCCTTTTACATTTAAATGTGGCTCACAGGTCTAAAATATCAGGGATCCCTGCTCTAAATGATCCTCAACTGCCCATTGTTCTGTTCTATTGATTTTGAAGTGAACAACAGCATTTTTTCTTCAGGACAGATACTCCTTTATTAAACTGGATCACAAACAACAATATCTGTTGAAATGGCCCCCTGACTTACCATACATGCCCAGATGGTCAAGCAATGTGGTCGAAATCAGCTAAATCGTCCAACCAAATCTAGGCACATATGACAAGTTCTACCTTAGTAACAATGACATTTCTGTAGATATTCCACAGGAGATGACTGCCCCACATTGCTAATTAGTTCAGATTACTCCACCGTGTGGGCTATACTGGCAATGGATAGATGCCCCCCCCCCCATTGATTTACATGAGATTAAAGTGCTCACCTGTTACTAATTGCCTCTCAGGTGCCAGGTGCTGTGCAGTCAGTTAGACTCCCTGCTCAGAGTCATAGCATTTCCATACAGATCCAAGAATACCGAAGCACACTGATCCAATGTTCAATTTGTGAAAAAAGTGATTTATTGGCTCAAGGTAGACAATAACGGGCAACGTTTCGGACCCGACTGGGCCCTTTATCAAGCCATTGATTTGACATGATTCCCACCCCCAGTTAGTGGGGTACAAGTGAAGTCCAGTCAGGGGCAGAGAGGTCCATGAGATATGTGGAAGTCAAAGGACATTAATTGTACCAGATAAACCACAAGATTGACTTTTTGGAGACTTGCCTTTCCTTCATCCCTTTGCTATTGAGTATCTATCTGATTCACAAAACAATGTTGCAAGCCTGACTACTGTTGCATTATTTAAGACAAACCAAGGAAATAAAAAATGATAAACAAATAGGGTTTTATTTAGTAATTTTTATGGAGTTGTAGAATGCTGATTTTAGTGATCTGTGGCACAGAACCTCACTTTTCACTTACAAATTCCTGCTCCCGCCCTGCATGCTATGTAACTGCACAAGAATGCACCAAAGCATCATGGGCAGGTGGCAGCACAAATAAGAATAGATTCCTTAGTGCTTCATGTTTAAAGCATTCTCTCTTTCATTTGATTCAAGCTCTATTTGACAAATGAATGAAATCCATATCTTTAAGAATGTCTGTGCCACCTTCTCCTCCACCTTCCAGCAAGTCTCTGATATTGGCAGCCAATTGCTGTTGGTAAATGTGCAGACAGAGGGAGGCTTTGTTTTGTTACATTTAGTAGTTAATCTTGTCTTAACTTGCCAGTGACCTTAGAACCTTTCTGTGGACTGTGGAAAGTGAGTCTGATGGCAGATAAGGGCCATGGGACCTTCCCTTAATGGTGTAATGTCAGGGAGGGATTAAAGCTGATCTTTATCAGTCTGTCCGACACCTGCCCAGTTAGTGTTTCAATTAATTGGAGGAAGTCTCTTGTAAAGGGGAACAAGATACAGAGAATGAAGGACAGGCACAGGCTGCATTCAGCTCTCTAAATGGTAAATGGGGGAACTATAGCTAAAATGAACATTTAATATAAGCGTGATCATAATGAAATAAGAAACTTTCTAAAAACAAATATATTAATGTTCTGTATCTTTCCTGAAATAGTCGAGTTTCTCTTCACTATCCCTCTCTCAGCATCTGTATCTCTTCATTCTCTCTTCATGCAGCAGTTGGGTGTCAGATAATAATTGACAGTTAGAATCAATATATCTTATAGGGGGGCTCATTTTGACTAGATGTGTAAGAGCTCACTCTGTTAAAATCATGACATCATGTCTCTCTACATGCAGGATTTGTGCAAAATGCAGTTGTTTGGTTAGATTTTGTTTGTAATAGAATCAGTTATTTGAGTGAGCTATAATACATCTGCTAGGAAAGTTTATCTGCACTATTTCTCTCTCAGCACCTGTTTCTCATAATTCTTTCTATATGCAGCAGTTGGGTGTCAGATATTCATTGACAGTTAGATCCAATCTATCTTATAGTGGGGGCTCATTTCCTAGCAGATATATTAGAGCTTTATATTATATATTTATATTAGAGCTCACTCAAATAACTGATACCAGTACAAAATCTAACACAATAACTGCCTTTTGCACAAATCCTGCATGTAGAGAGACATGATGTCTGGTGATATTAATAGAGTGAGCTCTAATACATCTTCTAGTCAAAATAAGCCCCTCTATAAGATATATTGAATCTAACTGTCAATAATTATCACACAAGTGCTGCATGAAGAGAGAAGGAAGACAAACAGATGCTGAGAGAGGGATAGTGAACATAAACTTGACTATTTCAGAAATACTACAGAATTTTTAATTCACTGTATTTAGAAAGTTTCTTATTTCAGTGTGTTGACGTTTGTATTACATTTTTGTTTTCTGTATAGCTCCCATTTAAACAGTTTTGACCTTCAGCAATAACATACATATACTGTTATTCTATTATTTGTGTGGTTATTGCTTGAATTTACCAATAAGAGAATGTTGTGTGCATTTGTATTCTTGGGATACGTGGTTATTGTTTTTATTATGTCAACACTATAACTTATACACAAGCGAGGGCTGAAGAGGGTGATGTCACAATGGGTGCAGTTGTATTATTATCCTATATATTATAATATACAGATGGCTGCTTATGGTTGCCTGGGACTGGCTAAGATTATGAATACATCTTGTAAATTAGTAAACTGTGTGCTCTGGGAACATTTGTCTATGAAAATGATCTATTTTAGTCAAGGCTGAGAGTGACTTTTCAGCTAAATGGCTGTCCAGACTTCACAAATAGCTGACAAAGAGCCTTTAACGTTTCAGCAACGTTGTTAGGACAACACGCAAGAATGTCCCAGATAATAACTCACACTTCAAAGATTTCTCTGCTCAATAGATCCCGGCCCATCCTTTTTTATTCACCCCCCTAAACTGCCACTAAAGAGAGTGAACTGTTTTGATTTTTTTTTTTTTAGTTGTGTTTATTTTTCCTCCATTCACTGAAGTACTTGGATAAAATAAACAACAAGACAATTACTCCGACATGCACTTAACTCTTTCGCTGCCTTGATGATGGAGAGTTGTGTGTGTATGTGTTCATGGTGTATATTTGCTCACTTTTTTGTTGTCCTAAATAACGAATAAACGAATTAACTCTCCTAGAACGATAAATGAGTTCTGTGATGTAGTGGGGACCCCAAAACCTGGAAAATGTACCTTCATATTCCATTAATGCAAGAAGTGACTTATAATAATAATAATATTATAAGAAGAAGATGAAAAAGAGGAAGAAGAAGCAGTATTTTATTATTACTATTATTATTATTATTATTGTTATTATTATTATGGATGTTTCATTTTCTTAAATCATTCAGAAACTTTTTTTTTGCTTGGTTGTTTTTCTTGAAACTGTTTCCCAAGTGTGGAAAAGAAGATGCCTTATACCCTTGAACTGAGAGTTTATTATATGGAGGAGATGTGATGCATTAAGCTGGCATGAAAGCAAAGGTCATCTGAAATGTATCTTAATAGACTGTGTCCCAAATGGAGTGTGCCTCCTTTGAAGGCAGCTTGCTATTGCTGCGCTTATTACCATAGAGATCCTAACGTGGCATGTTGATGCACCATAAAACTCACACTTTCAACCCCAAAACCAGACTCTTTGAACAACCCGAATTTGATGAGGGCCCTTTCTTCCATTCTTCTCCCTTAAAAACCATTTCCTCGCCTTTTCAATCAAATCAAAATGAATTCTGTGATCAGCGCAGAAAAGCAGAAACAAAAAAAAAACAAAAAGTCCTGTGACGCCTCAATTCAGGCGACTCTTTTCTCTGCTCGGCGTTATTTCCCTCTGATCTGGGGCAAGTGCCCCCCATTCGCGTGGGTTTTGTTTACTGGAAATGAAATGAAAATGATTTAGCTGGAGTCAAACCAAATAATATATATATACTTGTATACACACACACACAGGAGAAAGGCTCCTTTGGGCGTAAATATTGTGTCCCTAATGAAAAGGACTGGATGGGCTCCAGACTTTGCCTTTCACGAATTAAAGTCTGACTTGCCCATTGCCATAGAAATCCTAACTCACCATGAAGATGCACCGGAGAGAAGAAGGGCTCTTTGTGGGACGGAGCTTTGATGTGAAAGGCAGGATATTCAAGCTTTCAGCTGCGACTGTCTGCATTACCTTGAGTGCAACAGGGCAGACATCTGTAACAAGCGAATGAAAAATGAAAGGTGATTAGCCCCCAGAATTAGCCCCCAGAAGCCAACAGTTTGGGAAATTCACACCCAGAGGCACCAATGAGAAGCAGATCTGATCTTTCATGAGCAAAGGGTTTCTGCAGATGCTTTCCCTGCTTTTCCCTTCTTCATTTTCTTCCATATGACACTGATCCAGTGGAACCCAACTGGACTGTACGTTAGTGATGCCAGGAGCTGTGGATCTATGTCCTGTGTGAAGCCTTTTTTTATCCATCATGCATCTTTCTAAATGTAGATGAACTGTAACTATCTGTCCTTTCTCTCACACCAGCAACTGTGATACTACCATACACACTGTTCTACTGTTGCATTCCCTTCCCTGGCCCAGTCTTGTCTTACTATACACTATATTCCACACTATATGCCACAGCAGCAGTCCTTTCCCTCGTGGTATATTGTCTTACTAACACCCTTCTCTAACACTCTTATTATTCTTTAACACCACCTGCCTACAGTTGCCCCATGTCCCTTCAGTCAGCTTTCCTAAATTACTATACACACTTTCCTACCATTTATATCATTTCCACGACACCCTCGTGCTTTTCTTTAAAGGGGTGGTTCACTTTTAAGGCCATGTTTGGTATGCATGAGATCTATTACCATAATTACCTGGGATTTTCTGCATAAGAATTTTTATCCATACCAATTAAATATCTGCATATATTAAAGGGGTGGTTCACCTTTAAATTAACTTTTCAATTGGTCTTCATTATTCATTTTTATAGTTTTTGAATTATTTGCCCTTTTCTTCTGACACTTTGCAGCTTTCAAATGGGGACCACTGACTCTTTCTAACTGTAAGGCTACAAATGTATTGCTATTGCCACATTGTATTGCTAATTTTTCTATTCAGGCCCTCTCCGATTCATACTCCAGTCTCTTATTGAAATCAGTGCATGGTTGCTAGGGTAATTTGGACCATAGCAACCAGACTGCTGAAATTGCAAGCTGGAGAGCTGCTGAATAAAAAGCCAAACAACAAAAAAAGCACAAATAAAAAATGAAAACTAATTGCAAATTGTCTCAGAATATCATTCTCGACATCATACTAAAAGGTATCTCAAAGGAGAACAACCCTTTAATTATACCACAGTTGCAATCCCTTCCCGGACACTGTCTTCCCTTACTGCATGACAGTTTGAGCCTGACAACGGAGAATAAACCTTTTTTGCGACTTCACGTCGCCCCACAAAAGTTGGGGTCCTACTAGTCCATATGAGAGTTCAGCCAATAGCCAGCACCTTATGTCATTATCAGATCCCTGCTGCCAGTCCACGTATACAAACCACGTGTCCAGCACAATCCCGGTCTCATTCTCCTTTATGCTACATCCTTGTGAAATTCTGATAATATAAACACATACGCACATACACATTAAAAAGTAACTTCCAATGCCATTTCCACAACGATAGAAAAAATTTATTTACACGACATGAAAAATTCACCGTCCACATGGTATCTTTCACATGGAAACTTGTCACATACAAGCTGAAAGCTCTGACTGTAACTGTACAACGACAATCGCACTGTAGGAACACACTTCATAGCATGAGCTGCCAGGCCATCCTGAGCCGGGGATCATTGCATTCCCGGCAAACAACAGTCCCCGTGGGATGACCAGGACGTGCAGTATGATTGGCAGTAGTCACTGAGAAAAGTGGAATTGTTATACAAAGCAGTAACAAAAAGAGCTTTATAAAACAGCAGAGCCATTGGCTAGCAGAGGGCAAGGGGACAGTGTGAGCCTCGGGCAATTGATTTTGCCTACGCAGCCTTAACAAAACACTTTGGCTTGTTGTTGAACAATATGCATAATCTGCAAGGAGAGAGGGGACAACCCAGTTTGTGCTTTTATTAAATAAGGAATTATTTAAAAAAAAAAACAGAGACCCAAAGAAGTCAAGGAATTTTAATTTACCCTACACTGGATCTCTTGTGCCTTAAGGCTAGCAATTCACATTAGTCCACTCTAACAAGTCCTTGTGTCAGTGAGAAGTGAAACGTCTATTTAGAAAGCGGCTCTTGATTCCCAGCTGTTGTAGGGCGGCTTCCTGTGCTCAGGTGAGGGAGTGTTGCTGGGTGGAGTGGGGATGCCGCTAGCCGCTGAGCCCTGGCACACATACCATTCACTCAGGTTGGCTCCCTGCGACGATGGCGGAGGCTCAGGTTGAGAGGACGTGGCCCCAAGGTCCTGCCCTGAGTCTGACGAGGGGGACACTAGGGAAGGTATGGAGGATTCGTAGCCTGAACTGGGAGGTGGGGATTTGCAATGTACTTTCATGTGTTTCCTCAAGGAACTGGGGTGAGTGTACGACTTGTCGCAGCCTCTCACTTTACAGTTGTAAGGTTTATCGCTGGTGTGGACGTGCGAGTGCTTTTTCCTGTCGCTGCTGTTGGCAAAGCGTCTGTCGCAGCCTTCAAACTCACATTTGAACGGTTTCTCGCCTGTAAAACACAACGAAATCAGAACCCTGAACAGAGCGTAGAATTCAACATGTTTCAGGGTA
>CM044440.1:105570831-105589709 GCA_024363595.1 Xenopus borealis
TTGACTTCTTCTCAATCAGCGTGCATTGAATATGCTTTTTCAAACAGGTGGGAGTGTTTGAAGGTTTAGAATGGGGGAGTTTTGTTGTGGGAGGGAGTTGTGAGACAGTTTGAGAGAAGTCTTGCAGATGGGAATTAGATGAGAGTAGGTGAGAGACAAAGATCAGAAGAAGAGTATAGGCTGCATAAAGTAGTGTATTTTGAGCTAAGATATAGATGGATTTTGTTTGTAAAAGGGTTTTGTTGGTAAAGGTCCTGGATGTGATTGTTAGTACTTTGAATTTGATTTGAGCGGAGACTGGGAGCCAAAAAAATGATTTGCATAGGGAAACAGCTGATGTAAAAATTGGACATTCAAATACAGGAGGGTGATTTTGAGCATTTTTTCCTCACACCAAATTTTTTGAATTTGATACCCATGAAATCTTTAGATTATTGAACGAAACCCAGTGCATCTCAGGATACCAATGGGACATCTGCCATTGACTTCTACACAAACTAGGCAGGTCTGAGTTGGAGTACTTTTTTATCCAGACTTTTAACACCCTTGGGCTTTAATAAATAAATAAAAATATATTTTTTTTAAATGGTGTTTTTACCCTTTAAAAGTCCAACCAGAAACTGGACTGTAAGAACCCCCTTAAAGTTGGGAAAATTTTACACCCCACATATAATTTACATATTATACAATTACACACAAAACTGCAAATAAAATAAACATTTGCAAGGTTAACCCCCTTCAACCCATTTTCACATGTCGATCCCACCACACATTATTAGTGTTTCATATAAATGTTCATACCTTTGGTATGCAGACTATTATCTTTTAAAGAAAATAATATCTTTCCAACAATTAGATTCTACAGCTTTTGGAATCTCCAGGAGGACTTTCTTGGCCTCTGGAAATAGTTGTAGGACATTTTTTTAGGCCCAGTCTGGGGATTCCTGGGGTTTTAAAGTGAAAACAGTAGGACCAAGCACATAAAACTAGTTTTAATATTTTTATACTTAAAAGTAGGTGTATATATATATATATATATATAAATATATATATAGATAGATATGATTGATTGTGACTTATTGGACAAAGTGGGTGGACTTAAAATACCTTTTCTTTGGGAGGAGTTGGACTGAAAATGTCTATTCTTTCCTCTCCCTGCTTGCACTGGAATGGAGAAAATAATGAAATACTGTTTGGTTATCTTGCCGGAAAATGCTGAGCTCCTGAAGCAGACAAATGATTAGTTGACGGGACTAGATTTTTTCCTCTGCTGGAGAGTATTTCCTGCTATCAATGCTGCTTTAGAACTTCTGTTGCATTTCTGTCTTGTTTGGAATTTTTCAATAATTTGCGAATTTGATTTGTTTTCCCTTGGGGAACATAAATTATTAAGGACTGTAGAATGTGCTCTTGCCCAGTGGTGGTTAATATAGCATGTGGTTATATAATTGCCATATGTTGATGGGTACAGTGTATTTAATTCTTTTCTCTGGTAAAAGGATTTTTGGCAGTAGATGAGATATGTAGGATTATTTCACAGCCTCTTTGCCTTGCTGAGACACAGATGGTCTGCATGTGCAATTTTAGAAGTTTCTTTCAGTTCATTCTAGAAGTGCAGTTCAGTTCTTTATGCATGTTTTAGCATAGATGTTTAGCATGACTGATAGAACAAACAGTTCAGTGAAGAAACGTCTTGATTGCTGTCTACCATTACATTATGTAAAAGTAATGTATGATCTCTGTAATCCTATTTCCACAATCCTTCTTGCTTATCATTACATGATAATTGCCATTCCTGATATCAATAATGTTTTATATAAGCAATGATACCACAAGGTGATGAGTTGAGGAATCATACATATGTTCAAATGTTTAACTGAAAGGAAAAATAGACTGTATCATCATTGTGTAATATACAGTATTTATCCTTGTCTGATAATATATCTTTTACAATATACATTATTTTAAGCACTATAACTTGCTGATGATATATAAATAAATGATGATGATGAATAATTTTAGGAGATGATGCACAACCAGATTCAAAAATGGACAAATGGCTTTGGTTCCTTGATTAAGACATTTGCTCAGTTTTTTTTGCTTGGCGTCAGTGAGATAAGTTCCTTTGCTATTAAGCAAAGTCCCTTGCTGTAAAAATGCTTAAAGGGGAACTCCGGCTTCCAAACCAAAGTTTGATAAAGAGGCCCGCATAACACAGCATTCCCTAATATCATCACAGCTACCTGTTTCTTCAAAAAGCATGAACAAATGCAATTTTCTATGCTGAAATACAGATGTTTGACAGTTCTTCCCTTTCTGCATCTTTTGACAGCAAAGTAGTCAGACAGATCAGAAAGAGAACAGGGGGCTGGGCTTAAGAAACTGTTCCAGACAGTTAAAAATCATATAAAGTCTGCATATTTTTTAATTAATGTATTGCAAAGTTGATTGAAATTATGTTTAATTTTCAAAAAGCTTAAGTCATGTTTGTGTGGAGTTCCCCTTTAATAGCATGAAGATACATTGGTGG
Organism: Xenopus borealis; assembly: GCA_024363595.1. NCBI lineage: Eukaryota > Metazoa > Chordata > Amphibia > Anura > Pipidae > Xenopus > Xenopus borealis. Next base: position 105,573,362 of record CM044440.1, read on the forward strand.
TGTTTATGTACTTTTACTGACAAACTAGCGGTGAAGGCATTGATTGGTGGTATGTATACATTACCAGACCCAAGTGTCTAAAATAACTGGTTCCAAGTATCTGAGGGCTTTTCTAGAAATGTAATGGAGAATATGTTTATTCAAAGATAGGACAAATTAGTTCTCTGACATATTGGTTTGAAAGACATCTACTCTTGCTTTGGATTAACTAAAAACACATCTAAGTATTTTAATTATGGAATAAAGGTAAAGCCTTTTTTAACTTAACAGTATCCCATTGGTAGACGCAATTACAGAAACCATTTTGTTGTAGATTTTCAGTATTTGAAGTTTAAAGCTCTATGTCAACAGATAATTTGATTACTTGGTACAGGTACTCTTTTTACATTGACTACTAAAAGAATAAAGATGCAGATATACAAGGGCAAGCTGGGGAATCCAGAATTATTCCCAAGTACAAATACATTCCATTCAAGTGAGAAACATACAAATATGTTACAAATACGTTTGCACCAGAGGGCATCGCTTTCATGCCACTTGTTCTGAGAGTAATCACAATACACTTACGAGTGATATCCTATTTATAGAGTTGTCTCTTATCAATGCTTTTAAAAGCATTTCCATCAATGCCTGAAAATACACTATATTAATATGCAATATATGTTCCATCAATATTCCCTTAACTGCATGTTATTGTGAGAGTTATGAATGATGTAGGTAGTTTTAGTAGTCCATTTGACAGTCTTTTTATCTTCCTTCAATTATCCTATAGAGACAATTGCTTTCATTTCGACAGTTTTAATAGTAAGAATTAAAATCAAAATTTTTAAAATGAAATTGCTGTTAGAGTGCCTGTTCAATACTAACACAATGTACTAAAATTATGGTGAACACAGGCATATTTTGCTTCTTTAAATATGGTTACATTTTGATATTACTATGTGGCTATGGAATTAAGGTAGTATCTCAATTTTACTTCCCAGGATTTTACATTTTTCTGGAATTGGCACAGTTTTGTTACGGTCTTATGCAGGCAAGCTGCATTTTACTTTTCCTGGATTTTATGTCATTTTGATGCAGTTCCTTGGAAAGTAAAATCGTGGTTCTACTGTATTTACAATTTTAGCGGTAAATAATATGTGTGATTGTTCTCTGCAGTTGTGTAACTACTGTGGTGGCAGGGAGTTGCTTGTCTTTCCTTGGGGCCTGCAGAGGATAGCACAGCAATGATACAATCTCTTAGGTAAGATTCTTAAGGTCCCCATACATGAGCTGATAAAAGCTGCCAACAGACTGAGTCTGTAACTTATTGGCCTGTGACCTGCCGACGGGCTTCCCTGATCGATATTTGGCCGAAAGTTGGTCAGATATTGATCGGGCAGGGTAAAAAATCCCGTCAGATTGCAGCCACATCTGTCCGTTGATGTGGTCCCGCAATCTGACTGCTTGTATTGCCTCCATTGTAATGATGTAACTTCTGTGGTGGCAGGGAGTTGCTTGCCCTTCCTTGGGGCCTGCAGCAGATAGCACAGCACTGGTACAATCTCTTAGGTAAGATTCTTACCCATCATACATGGGCTGATAAAAGCTGCCAACAGACCGAGGTAGCAGCTTATTTGCCCATGTGTGGCCACCTCCGATGGGCTTCTTCTGATCGATATCTGGCCGGGGAAGCCCATCGGAGGGCCTCAATATGGGCAAATCAGGGAGAGATCCACTTGTTTGGCAACATCGCCAAACTAGAGGATCCCCCTATGTATGGTCATCTTTAGGGTATTTGTGCAGGGTTGTGAGAGTGAGGGGGGGCAGGTGTAAATAGCCTGTGGGGCTATTGTTATGCTGTAAACACTGTCTCTTTGTATAGACCCCACTAAGCAGATAAAGCTTCCAGGATTTATCTAATTGAAAGTTTAAACATAATTATGTTACACAATTCTTTATGTTTAGCTTACTTTCCCTGGTCATGACTTCTTAAAGTGGTAAGCCATCAGTATCCATACTAACAATTCATACAAAAAACAGGGGTCCCCAACTTTTTTTTATCTATGATCCACATTTAAATGTAAAAAGCGTTGGGGAGCAACACAAGCATGAAAAAATTCCCAGTGGTTTTTGACTGGCTATTTGGTAGCCCCATATGGGTTGGCAGTCTGGAATTCAAAAATAAGCACCTGGTTTAAAACCATTGGGAGCAACATCCAAGTGATTGGTGAGGAACATGTTACTCATGAGCCCCTGGTTTGGGATCACTGCAAAATAATCTTGTTTGTATTTAGGACCCTGTAAATGTTGCAGAAATGTTTGAGCCTTATATGTGTGCTGTATTTGCCTGAACTTTGCATTTAGCAACACTATGTCCTCCTTCCCCTACTCCTACTATTGTTCTTTTTATATACTATAGTTGTGCTAATTTCCCACAGCAAAGCAATTTGGGGAGATAAGTAGAAAGCTGACATCTTAAATACATTCTTTTCTACTGTGTTAACAGGGGAAGAACAAATGTTTTGAAAAGCTCTGTCACCATTAAATGTTCCACATATAACAGTGGAGAAACCAATACTGCAAATAGGGATTACAACTAATAAAGCAACTGGCCTGGATGGTATAAATCTACACGTGTGCTAAACAAATATTAAATGGATGGTCATTTCCATCTCTGTGGACTTCTTTTCAAAGCAGCCTGTACCATAAGGAAATCCGGATGGAAATTGGCTACAGATCTTTCCGATTTAAGGAAAAAAAGAAAAACAAACGCAGGAGAAACCCCAGTAGGATCAAATCAACGTTACATTTTTAGCAAAAGCTTGAAGAACCAATTCAAAGTGATATTATTTGAAAGGAAAAAGTCATTATGCTTGGTAGGTGTGAAATCAAAAGTGGAAGGCTCTTCTTCTGTAAATGACTTAAACATGACAAAAGAATGTTTCAAAAGTTAAGTCATCGATCATTTTTTAACCATCATAAATTACTTCCTTTGGAGCATTCAGAGGTGTGCGCTATAATATCAACTCCAGATGGATATGTATTAATCAACAGGAAGATCCTTCCTACAGGATCACATTCCATTGTCACATATATTTTATTTTGGGAAAGCAGTATATATACTCTGGCAGTTCCATGTATGCCTTCTTATGTTGTGCAGAAAAGGGCATTTTACACTGTCAAACAGAGGTCTAGAAAGAGCAGAAATTTAACTGGCATTTCCATTAATAGATCTAATGAAACTAGCAATAACTAAAATGTCATATTTTTTCAAGATCTGTGAACGTAATTTATAGAAACAAAATTACAGCTTATAAATGACAAAACCCAAGCATGCTACAGGATTGTTTTATTAAAAAAAACTCAAAGATTTTCTTTGCATGTTATATTTAAATATTTTTAATTATCTTTTTTTATAAAGCATATGCTAGACATAGTTATATGTTGTAATATATTACCCGATTGTGCCCACTTTTGTTAGTTCAATTTATTTACTTTTTTCCAAAACACTGCTACAAGCTACAATAATGCCGGACTACAACTTGAGACCCATGAGACCAAACCCAGGTTTCTTCTGTTGTGAAAGGCCTGTGACATAGACTTCAGCAAACAAGAGGACAGTAGGGAGAGGGAGGGGAGAAGTAACCAGGAAAAAAACAACAATTCTTCAGGGCAAGGCAGAATCTGCAAGTGAAAATTCAACTTGTTGTTCCAAAAATATCATTATATTTGCAATGGTTAAAGAGAAGGCGAAATAAAAATAGGTTTGGCGTGCTTTTCTCTTATTTTGTATTATCTGTTATCTCTAAAATATGAGAAATGAACAACATTTTGTACAGGAAAGAGAACTCATAGGTGGTTTGCAATACCTGTAGACTTTGATTTGCAAATGATCAGTGAGTGATAAAACAGTGTAAACAGCTCACTCACCTGATAATGTTATTGTATTCATTGGTTAAAGGGATACTGTCATGGGAAAACATGTTTTTCAAATCAACATCAGGTAATTAACATCAGTTAATAGTGCTGCTCCAGCAGACATCTGCACTGAAATCCAATTCTCAAAATAGCAAATCTAACATGGGGCTAGACATATTGTCAGTTTCCCAGCTACCCCAGTCATGTGACTTGTGCCTGCACTTTAAAATGGAACTACTTTCTAGCAGGCTGTTATTTTATCTATTTAATTTAACTGAATCAGTCTCAGTGGGACCTGGCTTTTACTATTGAGTGTTGTTCTCAGATCTACCAGGGAGCTGTTATCTTGTGTTAGTGAGCTGATTTCTGGTTACCTTGCCATTGTTCTGTTGTTAGGCTGCTGGAGGGGAGGGGGAGGGAGTTGTTGATATCACTCCAACTTGCAGTGCAGCAATAACGAGTGACTGAAGTTTATCAAAGTCCTGTGTGTATTTAGTACAATTAATGAAAAAGCAAACAGTGAACAAAATAATAAATATCTCTTTATTGTTTTGTAATTACAGCAGGGTGCTTGCATAAGTATATTTGTGACATTGGAATTTCAAAAGTTTATTTTCATCAGGCATAATAGCTGTGTACTGAGGGTGCCTTCATTCTGTGGGTCACCTTGCTGCCTTTATCTCAGCCGAGTAGTTTATATCTGTAGATATTTGTATGGTGAGACACTCTTGGGATCTGAAAAAAAACAGTAAAATGACTTTAAGGTGATTCCATTATTGACTAATTGATAAAATATGCATTTCAGGCTTTCAGGGCTTCCTGTATTAGCTCTTGCATTCTCCCATTTGAAAGGCCTTAGTGTCTTGCTAACAGTAATTATCAGCACAGCCAATAAGAGGCCACCTTTAAATCATTCTTTCCTCATCACAAGAGCATTGTAACCCTCATATATAACATGGCTAATATGGCTTATGACAAATTGCTTCACCTTTTGTAGATCAACAATACACAAAAGACCTTTTGAAATATGACTATTGTCTTGAACTCACTCACTGAAGAATATTTACTAGGGAATAACGCACTGCTTGACGTTTTTCTATTTTCAAAGAAAAGCAAATTGATTCTTGAATGCATTCCGAAATATAGATACATAATTGTATGACCATTTTTTAAAAGTTATTTAAGAGAAATCATAAAAATATGACATTATAATAAATTCACCTGGCTGCATTCATGCAACAGAGTATACTTTATGGGTTTCACTGAATGGGAGGGTTAATATTTGAAGCCCAGCACCCCCTGAAAGTTTATTGGCTGTAATGGCAACTGAAGAACACAACACTAACTTATGAAGTACTTCTTCAATTCTAAACACCAAGGGGTATACCCACAGCTACACTTGTAAAGTAGAAAAATAATATTGATCAATGCTTGATCTGTTTGGCTAAATGGAAAAGATTGATGATTTTGATCTATACATTTTCTAAATATAAGTATATTTCTAAACTAAATTGAGTTTTTTCCACCAGATGAATCATGAACCAAACTGTTGTGAAATAAAATATACTCTCTTCATTAGCTGAAAACTTTAGCTAAAAAAGAGGTTAAAATACATACTGTTACAATTTGTCACAATTTGCTGAGTAGCAAAACAGTACCTTATCCTACGCAGAAGCCTGAAATAGTCAAAGAGGATTTCCAAAATCTAGATAAATCCCAAGTGGTATATTTTAATTGCAAGTACTGCACTGTATTTATATGGAAAGATAAATACTTAAGGGAAGCTATTATCGTTATGAGAAATAAATTAAAGGAGCACAAATACGTGTTGAAACAGAGATGGAATCGCATACAACATATTTTGGTTTCAGCTGTAGATGTGAAAATTGTTGTTTGACATAAAATTCCCTGACTAGTATCTTTTTCAAACAAGAACAGAGGACAAAGCCCACCAGTACCGACTTTATTACTTGTCACGCTAAATACTGACAAGGACTCATTTATTGCCTAGGCACCGAAGGCACCATAAGCACAAATAGTCGAAATCTGGATAGAAGCCTTTGTTCCTCTGTCACTTCAGGAGGAGAAAATTATTTTAAGGAGATATTATTTTCACTCATGCACAATGCAACCATACATTACAAGATTTCATTTCAATCCCTTGCTTGAAAATGCACAATTTTGACAGGCCAGAGAAGGACCGCACACAAACAGCAACAAAGATCTCTTGGGTTAATTTTATAAGAAAAACATGTAGCAACCAATAGAAACATAGAAACATCTGGCCAGTAAATGCTACCTATGGGTTTGTTGCCATAGGTTTCTAGACAAGTAGCAAACTTTAGACAATTTTTCACATTGACCACAAACAAAAAGTATATAAATGAAATGTTTATCTTTCAGAATGCTTGCCTCGAGGTTCATTCATGGAGCCACCATCAGAAACTTTAGTCCTGACCTGTTTGTAAAGGATATACTTGACTTGACTAGATATAGGGACATAGATCAGGCATTGTTGACCAAATCAGGAGTCTCTTATACAGGCCCCAAATGACAATGTACTGATTGGGCCATGGATAAAACCCTACAGATCAAGAACCATAAAACATCTTGTACCCAGTCCTTGGTCTATTACTTCTCCGGACCCAATGATGGCAATCATTGGGTTTACATGACCTGGCACACTAAATGATCCTGCTATTTACCCTGCAAAGCTTTAGCAATTTGGCTTAGCATCATCTTAAGAAATTGTGAATGGTGTTTGCCCCTCAATACTTTCTAATAGAATAGAACAGAGAGCGCTCTAAGGGCTTGGACAAACATTGTAAGAACTGCAATAATTTGAATGCATGTCTAGCCTCTGGACTCTGCAGTAGGTAGGTAGTTCCTTAGTTTGCCTTGGAAATAAAATGAGTCCTTACAGCAAGCCAATTACCATTGCATGTCAACTTATAATTATACAATCCAGTGGTCATTTGGGACAGTTCCTCCAGAAGCCAAGTTACTGTGAAATTAGGACATAATAGGGCTTGTTTATAAACACTGGGCAAATTTGCACCTTTGCATCATAGCAGTCAATCAGTGATTAGTTTAATCAGTCACCTGTTAATTGAGCACTGAAAGCAATCAGCTGATTGGTTGTCATGGGTTACAGCCCAGTAGCAATGTTGTCCACTGTTTATAAATGACCCCCGCTTTATTTTCTTGGCTTTGCCAAGCAGCGACTTTTCAGTTATGCAATTGGTAAGTACAAAGTTTTTTCAAAATTAAATTTGTTTGGTGTTTTCTTAATATGCCTCCATCTGACCTGCTTTTCTAACCCTCTTGCTCTTCATAAGTACGAAACTTGTCTGGTAATTATAATAATTGTTGTAATTGAAGGAACATGTCAAACATATTATGCCAGTGGAAATGATAGTTTATATACTGTATTTAATAAACAAAATTCCAAAGACAATTATGTTACTATTCTATTTCTATAAAAAAGATATACTATCCTAATCCTACAAATACAATTCTGAAATAAAAAATTAGCTTGAACATGTAAATATGTATCTTGTGTTCTCTTTTATTTTTTGCACACCAAGAAGGCCAAATACTTCTAGCGTCTACAGCTCAAACCCATGGTTATTTCCAATACAAAAAGTATATTATGTGTACTGCAATATAGGTTGGGTGGGTAATTAAAATAATTTAATTGATATTTTTATCTAGCCTTTAATCAAATGTAATGAATATTACAATCAATCCAAATGTACATTACTATGAAAAAAACCCACATAAATATTGGGCTAATTTATGAGGATAGTCAGAATAATTGCATGTCTATCATTTTGTCCCTTTTTCAGACTATTTAAATTGTTGTTTTGTGCTATTGTGTTTTTGCATTGTTCTGTTTCTGTTGTATATACAGTTAAACCTCTGATATTACATAATACAGTATATTTAATTGATTTTACATTTTCCAGGATTTTACACAAGTTTTTATGGTCCCCTGAAAAACATGAAATGAGGATTAACCTGTAAAGCCTATATGTAGCTTTATATGTAGCTTTAAAGAACAAACCATAAAAGAGTTGGAAACGAACCACTGAAGGATGAAGGAAGATAAAATAAACTGAAGGTATGCATATATTTTGTATTCATAATATATAGGACCACCAAGGTCTGTAGTGATTCTAATATGTGTATGGTCTTCCTAAAAAGTCAGTTGACATGGATATTAAATTCATATGGGTCAATGTCAATGCTGGAGTGTAGACTACATTTTCTACCATCTTTAGAAAGAACATAATGCAAGGCAGATGAGTTAATATCATTTGTTCATTGAACCTTTCTATAAAGAATTTCTTCAAAGCTTTTTACTTAAGAAGTGATTACATTTTGGCTTTACAATGTATATGAATAATTTGGTTATTTATTTCTAATCAAATTGGCATACTGAAGAGTGACTATGTACTGTTTAGGACAAGTGTACACACAGATGCTGAATAAATCATGGTTGACATCTGTTCTTCCAAAACAGTTAAGCTGCAGGCCCAAAACACATATATACTTTGCAACCACGGTCTTGCAGAAAACTATTAAATCAGAGAACTGAAAAAAAATTGTAACAATAAAACAAAAATCCAACGTAAGAAGCAAAAGACAGAACCCACTACTTAAAAAAATAGATACAGTGATTGTTTCCATCTTAGCTCAGGGCTGTACCAACTGTTCATAATTTACTGTTTGGCAAGCTTTCGTTTCATTCATGGTTCAGGAGTCAAAAACATATGCTACCTTTAGTAATGAGCACATCTGAAATGTAAAAGTATCCATATTCTTGTCACTGGAAATGTTTACACAAATGCAAAATGCCCCAACATCAAAATAAATCAGGAACCTTTCAGAGTTTATATTACCATATGCTCATTCAATGTAATGAAAACACTGCAAAATGTGGCTTAATTAAAAGCAAATATTAAAACAAAAAAGAAACAAAGCACTAACTTAAGCAGGTGGGTCCTGGAGGGTTCACAAATAAATGCAGAACACCTAACTTTTTATTGAATTTGGCAAAGCATGTTAAAAATTATAGTTTTCAGTGTCTGTTATTTTTGCCTGGAATTTTCTTTTGTAGTTAGTTAGAAAGAAAGTTAGTTTAACTTTCAGTTCCTATGTAATTTTTTCTAACAAAGTGGTTATACATCTATGTTTAACATACATATTATGTTCAAGTGTGGCTAACTGTGTTATTATTGGAATTTATTTTATTACCAAAGATGATTCTTCCCTTTTTTGTTTTTAGTCAATTGGTTTGGAGATCGGTGGTATATATATATATATATGTGCCTATGTATATATATTGTGTAAAATGTTCGCGATCTATATTCTGTGATTCATTTAATATTTGTACTCTTTATCGAGTTGCACGATAGTAGCCTGGATTGAGATTTTATCATCACGACATTCACACTATTTAATGTTGGAGTACGGATACATAGTTTCAGCGTGTGGGCTTTAATGGTTACATCACTGGATGAGTTGTTACTATGTAGTTACACGGCGGTTATACGGGGTAATTCGGTTCACTAGCTTTTCACTAGTTTAAGCGGACGATGGGATCCCTGTATTTAGGATTTTTGCTCGGTGATGGTTTTTTGTATGGGCACTGAGAATAGGAGATGGATTGGGGTCTACACAGTTTTAATTAACTTTATTGAATACTAGTGGGTGATTTCATAGGTTTTTGGCCACAGATACGTCACTTCCTTGTACACAGTTTTGGTGCCATTGTTTTGTATATTTTGATTGTGCTCACTTCATTTTGTTACTTTGAGAAAGGCTGTTGCATCAGCCGAAATGTCAGGCATTTTATATAATAAATTATTACTTTTTGGATATAAGACCTGTGAGTGCGGATTGGACTTTGATGTTTGACTATATATATATATATATATAATGAATAATGTTGTAAACTATGGATATTATACTGCACTGAGGAGTTCCATTACACATAGAAATGCAAGGCTTTTATACAGGTCTTTGAACTCAGAGATGGCTTCCAATATCCTCCTATTTTACTACAGGGGCAAATTATTTATTATAATATAAAATAAAAGTTTCAGTGAATAAAATGACACAAATCACATCACTAAGTGCTGATAATAACTGATGGCATCAGTCAATATCCAATACAGGATATTCATGGGTCTTCTGTATGTTGATGATGACTTTGAGAGTGTTCCACAAGCAATCTAGCCACTGACTTTACAGTATATAGACTTATTCCATAGACAAATTCTTGGAATATAGGACAGTTATTTTATAACATCCCTTTACATACAAAATACAATATTAATTGCATGGATGCATAAGAGCACTTCCATCCAGGGTCTTGGTTTGTTACAACATGTATAATTTTTATTATGACAGCAAATTCTTCAAGCATCAGATAGTATCTTGATGACAAGTTCAGCTGATATTTTTGGGAGCCATTGCAAAGATTTAAAATATGGAGGACTTCTGAATGAGGTACATGAGACTAGAAAACCCATGTTGGCTGCATTGAAGTCCTGACAGCTGTTGAAATGTAATTTAGACTTGCAGCAGTCAAATATGAACATTAAATGCATTATGTTCCTGGTAAATGAAGAGTAGAACAAAAATAACTGTTGGCAACAGGAAAGTATATTATTATATAGTTACATTCATTCACCAAAGGTAACATTCTGTATTAAAATTGCAGGTTGGAATAGTAAGGGGATATATCTTCTTGAGATTACAAGTTTAGCTTTACCTCTCACAATGGAAAAAAGGAATTTTTGGCAAAAAATAATAAACATAAAATTATATAAATATAAATAATGAAACGTTTGTCTGAGGTCAGCTACATGAATTTATTTTGTAAATATGAGGGAAATATGACCATTTTGAGATCAATACGTCTGTTTGGGATACATGGCAAGTATCAGTCAATACGCCTCTATATCTTTATTATCTTTATATTTACTTATTATGAGATGGAAAAATACAGATAATATTAAAAAGAACCCAGTCTTGCTGTGTATGGATCAGGAGAGTTGGAATTCACTGGGTAGAAGGTAATTTCCAAGCAGCCCTTGCATTGATCCTATAAATCAGGGGTCCCTAACCTTTTTTTTTTTTTTTTACCAGTGCGCCACATTCAAAAGTAATAAAAGCTGTAGAGCAACAAGCATGCAAAAAGTTCCTGGGGGTGCCAAATATGGGCTGAAATTGGCTATTTGGCAGCCCCTGTGTGGACTGGCAGCCTACAGGAGACTCTGTTTGGCAGTACATCTGGTTTTTATACAACCAAAGCTTGCCTCCAAGCCTGCAATTAAAAAATAAGCACCTGCTTTGAGGCCACTGAGATCAACATCCAAGGGGTAAGAGAGCAACATGTTGCTCAAGAGCCAATGGTTGTGGATCACTGCTATAAGTTTATAAGCAGTAAATCCCTAGCAATGTATCCACTAGCCTTCTTGCATTAACGTATTACTGAGCAGCAGTTTTGTCCTCACTAATTCATTAGGTTGCTAAGTTTCATAATTATATGTATAAATTCTGGAAGGATTTCTTCCTTTTCCATTTCTTCTTCCATATAATATAATTCTGTTCAAATCTGTGCCAGCCCCAAATACCTCTGTGCTTTCCCCATCACCATGCTGCCCATCATCTCTGCTCCTTATCACTGACCTCCATTTTTTATTCAACCATTATTCTGCTCCACGTGTTCCTAAACCCTGTCTATGTTATCTTCTTGTCCCTTTATCCACATGCTTTCTATGTCTGTCTTTTGATTTTCTGCTTACAATTCTGCTTACAAAAATAAATATAAAATAAAAAAATACTTTCAAACTAGTTGCAGAATTTTTGTATGTATTCAATGAAAGTAAGCCCTTGGTTATTAATGGCTTGTCACACTTGCTTAGAATAACTATAACAACACATTTATAAAGTACTATATGTCACACTCTTGTTAAAGGGGACCTGTCACCCTAAGAAATAATTCCAAATTCTTTTCTATCATGTTAGTTATTTTTTAAACTTACACTAAATTTATTATTTAAATTTAGTTTCCTTCCTCCTGGAATTATACTATCACAGCAAGCAGGCAGCAGCCATTTTGTGTATCACACCAAAATCTTGTGTATGCACCAGTATGGGGAACCTAATGCCGATATGCAGTGCCCTACACAATTATAGAGCCTGGGCAGAGAGGGGGAATGTAAGAACTGCAATGACATGTAGGAAGTGCTGAATGGAAAGTGAAAGTAATTGACTCAGGCATAGAGGTGGGGTAGATACTATTTGAATGACAGCTCTGATATTATAAATATGTTTATAACAGGTAAGGATGATTTTATGAAAAAAATAATTTGTGTTCCATGTTTAATTTGCAAAGAACTTTCATTATGCAGCTTTTTATGTGTAGATGACAGTTCTGCTTACATAAATGAGCCTGGTGCTATATCTATATCACAGGAGACTAGTTAGAGATAGAATGGACACTAGTCTAGAAAATGGTAAAGGAAGGCAAGTAACTTCTTTGCCATTACCAATATCTATGAATTCACCTTATATACAATTATTGTCAGACAATGGGGCAGATTCACTAAGATCCGAAAATTCGCCAGCGTAGACTTTGCTAGCGTTCGCCGCACTTTGCCAGGCGAATTTTCGCCAGTGCTACGCAAATCCACTAAAGTGCGAATTTACGCTCAGGTCGGCGAACGGTAGTGTTACTTCACTAGGCAGAGCACTGTTACACTAGTGAAGCCTAATTTGCATACGGTGGGAACTTTAACTTATAATAGAAGTATATGTTACAGCCACTACATTCCACTACACAAACCCAGGAAACCTTTAATAAATTATATAAAGTTGTCCTATTGCCCTACATGTGCCCCCTGTACAGTTGAGTTGCCATATGTTAGGAAATGTAGGGGGGAAGAACAGTAACCCCCCCAAAAAAATTATCGATCTTTTTCAGACTATCACCCTCCTATGCTAAAATACGCCGGCGTTTTTTTGGGACTTAGAAAATAATTTTTTTTTCAACCTCCTATTTATTGTACTGACTAGCGTAAGTGCTAACGTTGAGGAAAAAGTTAATCTTAGGGAATTTGCGAAATTACGATCCTTCGTCAGTGCGCAACTTCGCCTGGCGTAAGGGTGCGAAGTTGCGCAAGTCTATCTACTTCACTAGCGAAAATTCGCCAGAGTCAGTGTTAGTGAATTTGCGAAGTTGTGAAATGACATCACTCTGGTGAATTAGCGCTAGCATTAGACGCTTTACGCTTTAGTGAATCTGCCCCTATGCCTCTATGCCCCCCAACTGTCTCACAATTTGGGGGGCTTTATCCCTTGGATATATCAAATCTCTAAAAGACCTTAGAACACTCCCAGTAGTCCCAAATGACTCAGAGTTATTTTATTAACCTCTCACAAATCTCATCAAATATACTGCTCCCATACATATAGACAAATACAAGAGGTCCTCTGCACTCAACCCATTATCAATATATTTAAGACATTGAGACATTTTGTGCATACATCTACTAAAAAATGCCTCACCCTTTAAACAAAACAGGGATTGTTTGTCCATATTTTGCAATATACTGTATTTTAGCTGGCCAACTACGTCAAAGTCATCCCATATCTGGCCAGTCCTACTCTCAAATTGCATCTGATTCATTAAGAATTCTATTGCTTCTTTATATATTTTACAATGGGACTAAGTTTTACCTGCAACTTACTTGCTGCACTCAACCCATTGTCAATATATTTAAGACATTCAGACATTTTGTGCATATAGCTACTAAAAATGCCTTACCCTTTAAACAAAACAGTTGGAACTAGTGATGTGCGGGCTGGCCTGAAACCCATAGGACCTGCAAAGTGGATGTAAGAGCTGGAACAGTACAGTGCCTGATTGGGAACCATGAAGTTCACAGACCAGATAATCACCATTGATTTCCTACTTAAATTACTACTGTTTTTTTGCATATTTGTAATGTCACTTATATGCAACCCTTGTGGGCAGGTCCCTGCTCCCACCTCCAGTGATGAGTTTTTATAGTTTTGTGCCTATGTGCCCCTTCTCTTCTGTGAAATCAGAGATACCAGCTCATGTCGGGTTATGGTTGGGTGCAGGTCTCGAACAGACAGGTTAGGGTCAGGTATGGTTACGGAACGGATGGGTTAGGGTGAGGTACAGGTTGACTTTTTGTCGACCCGCGCATGACTAGTTGGAACCACTTTCACTCTGAAGGTCCCTTGTTTTAGTATGAATTGCTTTTAAGTATACTATTTAGAGCTCACTGCAGTATAATTTTATCCTCTATGATATCCTAGAATTTACTTTGTATCACATAGTCAACTAGATTGCAAGCATATGCCTTACACGGGGAGGTACACTTATCAAAAGTTGAGTTTCGAGTTTTTTAAAACTCCCCTAAACTCCCATAAATTTTAAATATGACCAATCAAAATTTATTTGAAAAGTCAAAAGTTTTAAATTCAGATGAATATAATTAACCCGAAAACTTTAATAAAATTTGAATCAAATAAAATTCTCTGAAAAAAACTTGAATGTCAGAAAGACAGCAAACAACTAAAAACTGATCCCTGGACCTCTCCCATTGACTTCAACAGCAATTCAGCAGGTTTGAGGTGGCAAATAGTTGAATTTGAGTTATTAAAGGGCCAGAGTATGATAAATATTGAAGATCGAATTTGAATTTTTAAAAGAACTCAAATCAAATTTGAATAACTCCCTAGTGGGATTTGACAGTTTTGACCATACAAAACTGAAAAGTAAAATTTTGGTAAATCTGCCCGTTACAGTCAGCCCAGGATTATGAGTACATTACTGTGCCTAGAATGAGTGATTGGTCCAGGGGTTTATCAACACTCTTCTACTGCACTGTAGCAAACAACTGTTATCTAATGGCAGTCCTGCACTGCACTTTCTGTCAGAGTTTGAAGCTATAGTTTATAGACACTATAGCTAACCACTAGCTGGGCAGTTGGCATGCTTATTAAAATAACCATGAACTCGAAATTAATATACGGCAGATCACATCCTTAAGTACATCCTTAACCTCTTCTCTTTGCAACTGTGGTCTTATTTTCTTCAATGTTAAATAACTGCATTACAAAGTAACCCTCTCCAATACTTTTGCAGGAACATGGAGGTCTATTTGTGACAGGCAGCAGATGAAGATTCCCAGTATATCAAACCCTACTACTCCCAGTCACACTGTGAACCACTATTTGACAGGACTTCAAAGGGGAATGTTATGATTATCATGCACATTTAATTTCAGTTTGGCAACATTCATAATATAACAGAAAAGAAAATGGGAGGAGTTGACTGAACAAGTCAGCTATGTTTTTCACATCATGCAAAGATGTATTTGGAGAAATTATGAGCTCATTATACATCAGCTTATTACATTCAGTGTGTATCTTTAAGCTTCATGAACGTCATTATGCAGATATATTTTTTTCCATTTAGATCCGCAGATAGCCTGGCACAAAGTATGTGAAGTCTTAATTGTTCAACTTGTTTATTCCACAGAGAAACCAATGGAGCACTTAGAGTAATTAACATATTTTCTCTGGTCTTCTCATTTTGTTAATGATATCTTATTGAAGGCTGTGAAGTAATTACTGCCCACTGAGGTATATACTCTAAAAACAAATTAATGGCCAATGACCAATAATGATTACAGTGGTAATTATCTATTGTGAGGTATAAGCAGGAAAAAATTGAACAATGTGTTGATTGTAGTTACATCAATTCACATTCTTGCATGAGATAAATCTGCTCGGAGTAAACAAAAGTAAACAATAAAGAATGTGGGGTTCTTTGTTGTTTTTTAAGTATTTGGCATTTGTTATTACAAGTTTCTATAATATATTAATATATTCCCTTAAGGAGTAAGTGTAGAAGCTCTAACAATCACCCTATGTGGCTTAATACAGAAGTAAAGAAGTTAATAGGAAAGAAGAGAAAGGCATTTAAAATCTACAAATCTGTTGGGACAGAAGCTGCATTTAATGAATATAAACACTATAATAAATGTTGTAAATACATAATCAGAAGGCAAAGAAAGGAAATGAAGAGTTAATTGCGGCGCAGGCGAAATCTAACCCTAAAAAGTTTTTTAAATACATTAATAGTAAAAAGATGCAGTTTGAGAGTGTTGCTCCATTAAATAATGGTAAAAGTATTGTTGTAAAAGATACAGAAAATGCAAATATGCTAAATCAGTTATTTTCTTCAGTGTATACAATAGAGGAATCCGAGTTCCAGGCTCACTGCACTGGTGGCTCAGCTCAATCTAATCAGTGGCTGACTCAGGATATGATTAATAAAGCTTTAATAAAAATTTATGTAAACTAGGCTCCAGGGCCTAATGGCATAACCCCCCCC